>CM028132.1:988680000-989097500 GCA_016271365.2 Neoceratodus forsteri
TTGAGGCCTGGCTTAGTTGCTGCTGAACTTACTGTGAATGGTATGATGCCATCGTCTTCGGGCCTTGGCCTGTGGACACAGGTAGTCCTGGACTCTTTTTAGGGCACCATTGACTCCCAGGTTGTGCTGGCGTTGTCCTTTGAAATGATTTGTTGCATTCTGTCAGGGTTGCCATTGCAGGCAGTTATTCTGCCGACGGAGCCTTCTGGTTCTCAGCCCCCATCAACGGATTCCATTAGCATGCCACAGATTCCTGCTTCTCAACTGCCGCCGTTGTCACCAGATCCTGCTGCAGCTCCCATCATCGCTCCAGATGACGACAGTGAAATGGAATGTAATCCTGACGTCATGGACTTAGAGGCGGATTTAAAGGAGGAATATGTGAGTGAAGAACAATTTGTAGAGGGTCATCCTCATTCAAGCTCTACTCTCTCGTCCTGTAATGAGGACTCAACTGTTTATACCCTGAAGTCTCCTCCTGAGGACCCATCTTTTTAAGAGATGATGCAGCCTGCCATAGCCTTTGATGTGGAACAGGAGGAGTCCACTAAGAGGAATCTCATGTAGTTTCTGGAGGTGCCCTGCACCACATCCATTATTATTCCACCTATATAGCTTGCCTTAGAGGATGCTGCTTTTGCTGCATGGTATAGACCAAACTTGCTGCTTGCAGTCCCTAGAAAGGTTGATAAGTAGTATTTTGCACCATCTGCTAAGTCATATTATGCTAACCAGCCTGAAGCTGACTCTCTGCTTGGCTGCCCAAGATGGGTCTAGGGCTCCTAGGAGTCCTCTGAGTACTTGAGCATATAAGTACTTTACCTCCTAATAAGGAACCTAGGAGACTGGATGTAGTAAATAAATATGTGCCTCTGCATCCCTGGGCCTTAGGATTTCAAACTACTAGGCCTACATGACCAGATACTAGAACACCCTGTGGAAGGCTGCTCAGGCCTTGCCTGATGGATCTGCCAAAGAGTGAGTTACTTAAAACTTTGTCGGCTTGTAATGAGGTTGGCAAACATTGGCTGCGTTCAGCATACAATGTCTCTGATGCTTCTGCCAGGGCTGCAGCATCTGGCATTTGCATGAGATGGTATTCTTGACTCAGAGTTGCTAGTTTTGCCACTGATGTGCAATGGGCAGTTTTGAATACTCGCTTTAAAGGGTCCAAACTGCTTGGCTGTGATGTCGAGGAAGCCCTACATGGCCATCAGACTTCTGGAATGACTCTGAGGTCGGTGAAGTCCTGTACCCAACTCCTGCTATAGGTCATGGTAGGGGCTCTTTGCATTGGCCTACTGCCTGAGGTAGTCATGCCTGTTGTCTGCAGTGCCATGGCAGAGGTGGTGGTCCCCTCCCAGCTTCTCTTCCTCCTGGTGCCTATGCAGAAGCACCCAAAGAAATTGGTTCCAGTGGCTCTGCCTCCCCCAGTTCCACCTGACTGTCTTCTGTCTATCCCCCCTCCTCAGCTATTGCCTCCAGGGGTGAGTTTGGGGGCGCAGGATCTCCCTGCATCTGAAACAGTGACAGGAGATCACTACAGACTAATGGGTTCTGGCAACAATTGCAAGTGGACTTGCTGTGGATCTGCTACAGATCCCTCCAGATCATCCTCTGTCTCCTTCCTTTTATCCTCTAGGCCATTTGTCCCTTCTAAAGGAAGAGGTTCAGACTTTGTTTTAAAAATGTGCCATATAACAGGTTCTTCCCCAAGAGAGAAATAAAGGGTTCTGTTCCAGATACTGTCTAATCTGAAATGGACAGGGGAGCTGTATCCTGTGTTAGATCTGAGGGATTTAATTCATATAAAGATCAGGAAATCCCACAGACGGTATGTCTGCTTTATGGTGAGGGCAGGCACTATCAGTTCAAGGTATTGCACTTTGGCTTGTGCTGTGTGCCATGGGTCTTTACAAAGTTCTTGGCAGTAGTTGCAGCAGCCCTTCATAGTGAAGGACTGTGCAATTTCTCCTATTTGGGCTATTGGCTCCTGAAGGCCAGCTCCAGAGAGGCACTGCTTCACAGCCTATCTTGGACACGTCAGTTGTGCTACGATTTGGGGGTCACAGTAAATTTGCCAAAATCTGTATTTACTCCATGCCAGAAACTGCAGTACATAGGGGCGGTCCTGGACACAGAGAAGGGATGTGTTTTCCTGCGACAGGACAGGGCAGACACTCTGATTGTTCAGGCACACTTGGTACACAGGAGCCATTACATTTCTGCATAGATAGTGTTAGGTCTCCTGGGCCTCATGGCTGAGCCATAGGAAAACAAAGAAACATAGAAGATGTCAGTAGATAAGGACCTCTTGGCCCACCAAGTCTGCCTTATATTCCCTGCCTACTGTACCTCCACAGACCCTACTCGTTCTCCGGTCTTCTCTGCCCACCTCCTTGTCTTCTAAGGTTCTCTTGTGTCTGTCCCATGCATGCTTGAATCCTGTTACCATTTTAGCACTCACCATCTCTGCTGGGAGGGTGTTCCAGGTGTCCACCACCCTGTCCTTGAAGAAGTATTTCCTCACATCTCCTCTGAGCTCCACCCCCAAACTTCCTAGCGTAACCCTGGAGCATCTTCTTCTATGGAAAATGCTATCTTCCTGTGCCTTATTAATACCTGTGAGGTATTTGAACAAATGGCACACCTTTAATATGAGGATACCTCAGTGGATACTCAGGATCCAGTGGAATTAGTTGACGGGTGAGCTGGAGCAAATGGTTCTGTCATTTCCAGTCTTTGCAGAGCGTTGTTGTGGTGGATGGATCATGACAGCCTGCTGAAGAGCATTGCATTCCTTGTACCAGCTCCTGCACAGATCCTCATGACAGATGCCTTGGGCTCTGCCTGAGGTGCTCATCTCTGTCCTTTCCAGGCACAGGGGTCATGGACCAAGGTGGAGGCCGAGCTGCATATAAATATCCTGGAAATGCAGCTGTCCTGTATAGCCTCCAGACTTTTCAGAATAGTCTCTGCCCTGGTCCTCTACTAATTGAGATGGACAGTGTCCATGTGGTGCAGTGTTATGCATTACATTAACAAACATGGGGGCATTCACTTCTATTCTGTATGCAGGGAAGCAATGAGAGAATGGTTTTGGGCTCTGTCTCACGACCTTCAGCTCTTGGCCGTGTTTCTTCCGGGTCTCCAGAATGTCTTGATAGACAGGTTAAGCAGGTCCCAGTCAATGGTTCACAAATGTAAATGACCTCTTCACAAGATGGGGTTGTCCAGAGTTGGATCTTTTTGTGTCTCCACACAGCGCAAAACTGCCGCGTTTCTACTTGCTTGCTCCTGGGCCTGGAGTGTTTTGGTAAGACACGTTGTCCCTCTCTTGAAAAGGGAAATCTCTGTATGCCTTCCCTTCAACCCTCTGATACAGAAGGTTCTGCTCAAGCTGTGGGTGTAGGGTGACACTTTCAACCTCATTGCCCCGGTTTGGCCTCGCCAGATATGGTTTCCACTCCGCCAGCATCCAGTGGCAGAACCTCTTGTCCCGGAACCTCTGTGTTGAGGTCTGTTGCCACAGGGCAAGGGGGGCCCTGGTCCATCTGGACCTGACGTCCTGGTACCTGCATGCATGGCTCCTGTAAACACAGCCTTTGCATATTTTGGGGTATCCCCTAAAGTTCCTGATGTTCTGCTTGTGGCTAGAAAGCCTTCTTCCAGACATTCTTATTTACTGAAGTGAAAGTGTTACACATTGAGGTCTGCTTTCCGGAATATGGATCCTTTTACATGACCTGTGAATTCTGTGCTGGAATACTTGCTTTCCCTGCCTGACTCTGACCCACAGTATTCCACTTTTAAGGTGCATTTGGCCACTGTGTCGGTCTTCCATGCCCCTGTTGATGGTTGTACGGTTGCCCAGTTAGAGGTATCACGCACATTTCTGAGAGGTGTTCTTCATATAAAGCCTCTTATCTGTAATCCAGTCTTACCTTGAGCCTTGAATTTCATACTTGAGAAATTGACGTTGACTCCTTTTGAGCCTGCCATGAGTTGTTGCTTACGTTTCTTGTCATGGAAAATGTAATTTTCAGTTGCGATGACCTCTGCTCAGTGGATTTCCAAGCTTCAGGCTCAGATGTGTGAGCCTCCTTATTTGATTTTTCACAAAGACCGAGTTTCTCTGCATACAAATCCTAAGTTTCTGCTGAAGGTGGTATTAGAATTCACACTGAGCCAAACAGTACACCTTCCTGTTCATTATCCCGGGCATGTCAGCCAGGGTGGGTCGCTGCTTCATACTTTAGATGTACATAGGACACTGAGATGCTATATTGATAGCACCAAGGACGGCATAAAGTTATTTCAGCTTTTTGTTTCATTCGCCCCTGGGAAAAGGGGCACTCGTGTTTAAACAATGCCTGTCAAATGGCTGGCACATTGTATTACATTCTTTTAGATGAAGTACGGTAAGGAACTTCCTGGTGCTATTTTTGGTCACTTCACAAGGGTATAGCCACTTCTGTTGCTTATTTCAAAAATATCCCTGCTGCCGACATATGTGCCGCAGCCACATGGAGCACTGTTCACACTTTCACTAAACATTACAGTCTCGACATCATCTCTCATAGATGTGCTAGTTTTGGTCTTGCTGTACTGCATAGTCTCATGTTTTGATCACATATCAGACTGTGCCATCCTCCCAGCTACTTTATACTGCTTGGGAGTTGTTCCAAAGGTGTGGCCTAATGGAGGAGATTTTCTCGATGAACATAGAACAGTTCTGGAAGAACTTACCATAACAGTAGGTCTTCAAGAGAATCTACTCCATTAGGCCATGCTGTACCCTCCCTCCTCCCCCCTGTTCTGCAGTCTGAAGGTTATGTCAGATGTTGTGCCTAAAGCTTTACTCCATGCATCATATTTGTTGCTAGTCCCATGCCTCTCCTTGTATGCCTGGTACTTGTTTAATCTCCTGGCTCCTCACTGTCTGAGGCCCTCGGAGGCTAGTGTCTAGTGGAGAACTGAGGCGTGATGGGGTCACCCATGTTATGTATGCATTGACACTGTACGTCATTGTGCACAGCTTCTGGCTAGCAAAACGTTTGAGTGGTCCTGACACCGGCGGCTTACAGTTCCAAAGGTGTGGCCTAATGGAGGAGAGTCTCTCGAAGATCTACTGTTACGGTAAATTCTTATGTAACTGTTCTTTCTCTGGTATCCAGTGGTCCCTCTGCCATAAGTCCATAGACCTCTACAAGTAGTCTCCCCCCCCCCCCAGGGGACTGGCGCAACCCCTCCGCTCACCTCCTCAGACAGGTGCAGTCACATGGCTACTGTAGTAACAGCTATTTCTCCAATAGGCACGCAGTCATGCCCTGTCATTCACATGATGGCCAGCTGAGGAGGTGTGCAGCGAGGTTGTGCCTGTGGATATATATATATACCGGCTGCTATGCGGGGAAGGGGGGGCACTGACCACCAGGGAAAATGAGGTACATATATGGGTGGCCATGTGGGGGGGATGAGGTTACCACTGGACACCAAGGAAAATTAGATGCCAAGGCGTAAAATAAGTGGGTTCACATCGCAATTTGCAACCCAAAATAGCAGAAAAACGAGTCAACTTGTGGAATGATTAGCAACCATTGCTAATCATTCTGAACTGGTCCCGGGTCCTTTAAAAGTGCCTTTTTGGCATTTTGGGCCATGTTTCTTGAAATTTTCTTTTCCTTTTTTTTTTATTCTGGTTTTTCTGTCCTCCTCTCCCTCACCCCTCTTGATTGGCCAGCAATGTTCCTGCTCCCCCCACCCACCCAGTCTCTGTGCGGGAGAAACGTTACAGCGTCCTCTTGCAGCATGACCCAAGGAGAAGAGCAGGTCCAGAAGCTTCAGTCAGAGCAAAGCTTAAGCAAGGTAAGTTACAGTTTCCTTTTTTTTTTTTTTTTTAAATAGTATTTTTTAGCTCATTGGTGGTGTCCAGTAAATAATTTCTTTATTTGTGTTGCAGGGAGGAGCCGCACTGAGGAGCAGGGGAGCTGAGGAGGCCAAGATGGCGTGAGAGGGAACAGGGACCGGGGAGCTGCATGAAGCATCATGGTGTGACGCAGATTTGGCTGAGCAACTGGAGCGGAGGAGCAGCGTGCAGCAGAGCAGACAATCGGGAGTCTCTACAAAAAAAAAAAAGTACAAACTTTTACATTTATTGTCCAGGAGCCTGGAGGAATGAACTCAATCTGAGGGCACACGGCATGGTAGTGGCATGACTGGGAGGGGTGGCTCAGGCAAGGTGGACACCTCGTGGGATGGGCCTGAACTGGTGAGCAAAACGGAGAGGAATCAGGGAGGGGAAAAAGAAAAGTGAACGTGAACTAAGTAGTTACCCTGCTTGGCATAGATGAGAGGAACAACAGAGTGGTTTAAACGAGTCTTTATTTTGTGCCTAGCCGAATGCCAGTGACTGATCTGATGGGGGAAAATATCAAACTTTACTCTGCTCTTGCAAACTGTTTGGGAAGAAAAAACAAATAAGAAGTGTACCCTGGTTTTTCCAGAGAGTTCTAAGGGGAGATGAAACAAAGGGAAAAGTAACTTGTGTGACTAAATGTGCCCTGCTTTTGGCAGAGATGAAGGGACGACAGTGGTTAAACAGTCTTGTGCCCAGCTTTAAAATGTGCCCAGCCCTTATTGCAGCAGTGATGATGGGGGATTAAGCAAACAAACTGTGTCTTTTGATTGCAAGTAGCAGAACATTTTTGGGAACGGAAAACAGACAAAGAATTGTGCCCTGGTTTACTCCAGAAAGTTATATGAAGGGGAGGAAACAAAAGAAAAACTTGTGATATTTAAGTAATGTACCCTGCTTTTGGCAGAGATGAAGGGTACAATAGTGGTCATGCCTGCCCTGCCTGCTTTATTTTGTGCCCAGCCAGCCCTTTTCTGCAGCAGTGATGATGATAGGAATTGTGCCCTGGTTTTTCCAGAGTTCTCAAGGGAGAGGAAACAAAGAAAAGTAAAAATAATATTGTGTACAAGTGCCCTGCTTTGGCAGAGATGAAGGGGACAACTAAAATAAAAATACACCTGCTTGCTCTGCTGCACTGGGGAAGTTGTAACTCTGAAAGTTAAGTGTGCCATGCCCGTGGCAGATCCTGAGGGGACAAGTAACAAATAAGACACTAGCCCTGCTGCCAATTAACCTTTGCTGCAGCAGTAAACTTTGGGGAAGTGTTCTGGAAACTTTTAAGTGTGTGTCCTGCCTATGGCAGAGATCGGGGACAAGTACATAAGACTGTGCCCTGCTGCCAGCTTTGCTTCAGCAGTGAACTTTGGGGAAGTGTTCTGTTCACAACTCTGAAACTTTCAAGTGTGTGCCCTGCCTATGGCAGAGATCGCCGGGGACAAGTAACATAAGACTGTGCCCTACTGCCAGCTTTGCTGCAGCAGTGAACTTTGGGGAAGTGTCCTATTCACAACTCTGAAACAAGCGTGTGCCTTGCCTATGGCAGAGACCGGGCCCAAGTAACATAAGTCCGTGCCGTGCTGCCAACTTTGCTGCAGCAGTGAACTTTGGGGAAGTGTTCTGTACACAACTATGAAACTTTCAAGTGTGCCCTGCCTAAGGCAGAGATGGGAACAAGTGTAACAGTACATGAAACTTTGGGGTGGGGGCTGGGGTCACAAGCAAATCTGCAGCTGCCATTTATCCTTTTTTTTTTTTTCAGTACAGTTAGCCAGATCATTACAGTAACTTGGTATGTTCATTTTAAGTGCACAGCTTGACAGAGTCTTGTTTTGATAACTTCAAACTTTTCAATAATTGCAGTCCAACATGGCTGGTCAGAGCAAAATTAGCAATTTCAGAAGGATGGCTCAAAAAATATGATCCAAACAAAAATTGGCTACAGATAAGCAGTGAGGGAGACTGTGCAGTGCGTGCTAGTTGCTAATTGTGCTGTCTGTATAAAGATGAGCTATGTGGGTTGAGGAACTTAGGTGAGGCATTAATTGCAGGAATAACAGGCCCCCAGCTAAAAGCTGACACCATCAGGAAATATCTTCAGACAGAGCAGCACAAG
Organism: Neoceratodus forsteri; assembly: GCA_016271365.2. Lineage (NCBI taxonomy): Eukaryota > Metazoa > Chordata > Ceratodontiformes > Ceratodontidae > Neoceratodus > Neoceratodus forsteri. The sequence goes on from CM028132.1 coordinate 988,688,031, forward strand.
ACAGCTCTTAACATTTTGAAATTTGGTAAAACATGGTCACCACTTGAAATATATGGCCATACCACAATTGGTAAGTTTAAAGTAATGGGGGGTGGGGGTAGGAGTATTGGACCCAGAGCTAAATCATTTTAATTTATTTGCAGGGAGAGCTTTCAGTAATGCAGAGGAACAGCATAGAACGGTTCTAGGAAGGCTGATGGAGATCCTGTATACGATGGCCAAAGAGGGCATCCCTATTAAAAAGTTTGAAGTGATAGCAGAACAAGAAAAGTGCCATGGAATTAATTTGAGCAATAAGTACATTAACGTTGTCAGTGGAAAGAACTGCCAATGTGTATTGGCAAGAACCTAGAGGAAAATCTGCTGTCAACTGTAAAAAAAAAAAAATGCTAGTTTTCAGTTCTTATGGATGGTAGTACTGATAATGGTGTAATTAAAAAGGAGCTGGTTTACGTAATTTATGTTAATCCCAGCAGTGGTCACGTGGAGACTAAATTTTTATGAATGAAAGCAGTATTAGATGGCACAAGTAAGGGATTCAAAAATCTCCTATTAAGACATTCTTGCAGAGAGTTGCCTTAATATAAAAAAAATGGTTGGGTTTGGGGCTGATGGGGCAGCTGTCAACATGGGTGTAAGACGGGATCTTGCTGCACTTTTAAGGGAAGACCTACAGTGGTTGGTTGCTGTTCATTGTTTCGGTCACAGATCAGAACTGGCCATGAAAGATGCTTTGGATAATACCTATTTCAATGAAGTTTCAAACTTTCTGACCCAGCTGTTTTATCTCTATCAGAAAAGTCCTAAATGACTTAGGAAGTTGCAATCCCTTGCCCAGGCCATGAAGATGTCAGTTGAAAAGCCCAAGAAGGATTCCGGTGATGTCACTGAGCATGGGGGACTAGCTCTTTGGAGCTCTCTCGACCCTCTGCCAAAATCCAGCTAAATCTTAGTTAAAACTGGCTGCCTTACTTAAAAAACCTAAGCTGGACATCATTATGGCTAACACAAGAAGTAAACTTAAGGATTTTGCTGCCCCGATGGGCTCAGGGACTGTTACAGAAACTCTGACGAAAAATCCTGACTGAGGGCCTACACCACAGGAGACTGAGGGCTATATGTCTCCAACATACCAGGCCCCCATGGATAACTCGAGCTGGGAAGATGAGGAGAAAATAATGATATCTTCCAGGCAACTGTGCTGGGAACTCCGGTGACTGGGAGATAAAATAGGGGATTTTCAACAGCAGCTCCTCAAGTTACAGAAGGAGCAAACACACCAGCAGTTTCAGATCGCCGATTTAGAACAGCATACAACTGAGGTTTCTAAAACTATAGGTCTCCATAACGGGGCCCTTCTTCCAACTACACGATAGAGAGATCTGGTTGCAACAAAAGATGGAGGATCTTGAGAATAGATCTAGAAGGATTAATATTAGGATTCATGGAGACCCCGAGGGTACAGAATCTGGAGGTATGAATATATTTATAGACAGTTTCATCAAAGAAATGCTAAACTTCGTCCCAGACTACAGCCTCAACATTATCAGAGCTCATAGCTCCTTGGGTCCCAGACCTACCAACCCTAAGGCCCCTCCCAGATCTATTATTGTAGCCTTCCTCGACTACAGAACAAAAACAGATATCCTACAGAAAGCTTGGCAAAAGAAAGAACTTATTTTTGGTGATATGAGGCTTTTCTTCGAGCATGATTACACCCCTATGACTATGGATCGTTGGAGAAAAAAGTTCCCCATATTGAAGTTGCTGAAGGAAAAAGGGGTTAAAGCATGCATCGATTATCCCTCTACCCTTCATGTCACCACCGATAAAGGCACCCACCTGTTTCCGACAGTTTCAGAGGCCAAAATCTTCCTGCAGCAATGGAATATTGTGGTTGACGAGGTGTTGGATGAAGAAGCTAGATCGCCGCAGATGGTACACAGTCAAGAACCCGGTCTTCACAAGGAAGTAGGCCACAAAAGGCGGGTCTACCCCTAGCGACCTACTGGAATCGCTCATAGGGTCCCTGGATGGCTCATCAGCGTGCCCGCTGCAACAGAGAGAGGGAGTCAGGAAGCGTAACAGAAACAAGGGCAAAAAATCAGAGGACAAAGGGAGCTGAACAGCGGTGTGAAGGGCTGGTGAGTGTGATTCACTTGATGTTCCTTGAGAGTCCTGGAAATTGCTGCTTAACTGTAATGGCCTGGGATATTAGAACAGTGCACTCTTCTGTTTTGGGCCCATGATGACTGTGAACTCTCCTTGGGCTTTCTTCCTGATATTCGGGGAACTGCCACATGGATCGCTCAGGGCAGTGCACTGACTGAAAGGAGAACTCATTATACTGCACCTCCACAAATGTTACTGTTCAGATTTAATAAGTTTAAATGATGGCACAAATTGCCTTTTAGGGGGGGTTCGCTCCTCTAACATAGGGGAGTGAAGACTATACTTCTTACAGCCACATATCTTAACATGAAGTGAGCCACTGTTGGAGGGGTATTTGGACTAGTTAAGTGAGTATTTAATATATTATGCCTTAAACTTGAATAAGGCCTGACTCTTGGCAAGAAGGGTGCTGGGGACATGGAGGGAAGGGGGGGGGGATGATTTATTCCTCAGGCCTTTAGGTAGTGAAAATGGTTTAAGTGGACTAAGCAGAATAATTAATTATACCAAGGCAAGGTAGCCAAAAACAGTGGTTTTCTCCTCTGTATTTCATTTTTTTCTTGGGAAATCTATAACTTTGACTGGAGATGGGGGAGGTTCAGGGATTTGTGGGACTATGCTTGAAATGACGCGTCCCACCACTCGAGATGGGGTCTTGGAATATGGCCCTTGATTGGGTGCAAAGGCAGGTTATCGCACCTTCCCACCTTCACACATAGAGGTTGGGGCATGGTGGCACGTTTGGGAGTCACAATTTCAAAGTTCAGTATGTTCTATTACAGTTTCAAAACAGTTGGTTACATGGTTCAAGTTCTGTTGTTATATTAGAGAGAAGAAACTCATCGTGCAGTGGGAGTTTTGGGGGGGATGTGGGGATGTTCGGTGGTAGAGGGCTGTATATTGTCTTTGCCAAGGGAAAATATCGACTTTTAATTTTTCTTCTTTAAAAATCTCTTATGGACCTAATGTTTATTTCTTATAATGTTCAAGGGCTGAATAGCCCTATAAAAAGGTGTAGGGTGCTTCAAGAACTAGGTAGAATGAAAGCCACAGTGGTATTTCTGCAAGAAACACATTTGACCACTCTTGAGCACTAAACTGCGTCGGATGTGGGTGGGGGAGGTGTATGCAGCCTCATGGTCCAAGCATCCTCACAGGAGAGGGACAGCCATATTAATTAGAAGGGGCACCCCAATTTGTGTACATCGGGTTGAGTTGGACCCTAAGGGGCGGTATGTTCTTTTGCAGATCACCTTTTTCAACATGAAGTGTACCCTTTTAAACCTATATGCCCCAAATGATCAAACAGAAAATAGAGCTTTTCTCACAAAGATACTCCTTGGCACTATAGATACTCCAGACTCCTCCTATATTCTGGGAAGGAATTTTAACACAGTCCTGTCACCCAAGAGGGACAGAAGGGTCATTCAGACATTAGTGGGGAATGTGAACAAGGAAAGTTTTTTGAAACGCCTACTGGAGGAGGCGGGACTTCTCGATGCCTGGAGACATCTCCAACCTAACGTAGCTGATTATACCTTTTACTCTCACAGACATGCCAGTTTCTCCAGAATTGACATGTTCCTTGTCCCTAGAGAGCGGGCATGCATGTTGGATACCTGCAGCATTCTCCCATGACATGGTCTGATCACGCCCCATTACTGTTAAAATGGGTGATTTCCCCGAGCCTGAAAAATAGCACTTGGCATCTTAATGTAGGGCTTTTAAATCAGTTCTCGACCAAACAATCAATCTCTGACTCCATTCAGGTGTTTGTGGAGACTAACCCATCCTCAGACACAATCCCCTTGGTTCACTGGGATGCCCTGAAGACCGTCTTAAGGGGCAAATTTATACAGTGTAGTTCCCAGCAAAAAAAAGCCCACCAAAAACTACAGGACCAGATAGAGGAGGAGTTACGGGAAGCAGACTTCCGTTATAAGCTTACCTTAAATTCAGAAGACAAGAAACTTTGGTTGGCCAAGAAAAAGAGGTTGGAATCTTTATTAGCTATCCATACAGAGGGCATGCTTAGGTGAACAGCGCAGAAATTCTATGAGGATGGAAATAAAGCAGGGCATCTCCTTACTTTGGCTTTACGAAAGCAAGTGACCTCAAGGGCGGCCCTTCAATTACAGGACCCTGGAGGAGGGAGGGAGGGGGGTGTCAGATCCCATAAACATATCAACCTGTTTTGCAGATATTTATGCAACATTATACAGACAAGAATCAGTTCCAGACCATGAAAATAAAGTGAGCACCTTCCTGAACAGGATTGTGCTTCCTGCCCTGGAGGCACACCACAGGACGATCCTGGAGTCGACTATCTCGGCCCAGGAGGTCCTGGAGAAAGTCTCTCAAACCAAATTAGGCAAGTCCCCAGGTGTGGACGGGTTACCATCCGAATTTTATAAATGTTTCAGAAAGGAGTTGCTCCCCATAATGTTAAAATGTTTTCACCATGTACGGGAAGGGGGGGAGGTACCAAGGTCCTGGACACAGGCACAGATAGTGGTGCTCCCTAAGGATGGTAAGGATCCACTGTTTTGTTCTTCCTACTGGCCCATATCACTTTTATATGTGGACATGAAGATCTTTACTGGTATCCTAGCTGACAGGCTGCAACGGGTAATGGGGACAGTCATAAGTCATACACCCTGACCAAATGGGTTTTGTGGCAGGTAGACGTCTATCTGACAACATCAGAAGGTTGCTTAATATCATCACCTCCCAGCAAAACAAATCGGGATTTCAGCTGGCTATCTCCATGGATGCTGAAAAAGCTTTTGATTGGGTTAACTGCCAATTTTTAAAACTCACCATGGAGAAAATGCAGTTCGGCCCTAAATTCTTAAAAATCTTTCAAAATCTATGCACCCAGACACAAGCCCAAGTTAAGGTAAATAGAGTAAATTCTAGAAGCTTTCCATTGGCCAGGGGGCACGAGGCAGGGTTGTCCTCTATCCCCTGTTCTTTTTGCGATCTGCTTGGAACCTTTGGTGGCGGCTGTGTGCCAGGATTCAGGGGTGGTTGGGGTCATGGCCGGTGGGAGGGAACAAAAGGTCGCACTTTATGCGGATGATTCTTTGTTCTTCCTGGGAGCCCCACAGACATTGGTCCCTCGACTCGTATCTGTCTTCGGAAGGTTTGGAGAACTGTCTGGGTACAAATTAAATTATGACAAGTCAGAAGCTCTTAAACTAAGTGGAGCACCCCCAAGGGGGGATTTCAGATGGAGTTCCCATTCTCTTGGGCCAAAAATAATCAAATATGCTACCTGGGAATAAGGCTTCAGGTGGATACCTCCAAATTATTTGAGATTAATTATAACAGGTTATGGGGCATAGCCCAACAGGACTTGGCAAGATGGTCCCTGTTGCCATTGACGATGGCGGGGAGAATAGATTAGATCAAGATGAATCTTTTTCCTGATTCCTGTTTTTATTCAACAACCTTCCAATATCAATCCCCCCCACCATTCTGGCGTGATATTACGGTCGGCTTATCCAGGTTTATTTTGGGGGACTGCTGTCCCCGAATTTCTAGGCAGACATTATCACTTCCAAGGGATGGAGGGGGTTTGGCATTACCTGATTTTTATTTGTATCATTTGGCCTGCCAACTTCAAGTGCTTCATACCTGGATCACAGGGCGCAGCTCCTCAGGCTGGTTAGACATGGAGGAACAGGATGTTATGGAGGTGTCCCTGTGCTCCCTGGCGTATTCCCTACTGACAACTCCAGTTTCCTTGTTGTCGAGCAACTCATGGACGCAACACACCCTACGGGTTCTAAAAAGGTGTCAGAGACATGTGAGCTCAGAGGAGGTTCTCGGTCCCCTCTCCATTATTTGTCAGCATGTTGACTTTCTTCCCAGTGTCTAGATGGCACATATGCTAAGCGGGACCAGAGTGGGCTAACCAGATTTTCACAATTTGTGGAACAGGGTACTTGTCTTACCTTTGCCCAACTCAAGGAGACATTTGGCTTACAGGATTCGGATTTCCATGGATATTTACAGGTACGTCATTTTATTAATATCCCCACCAACATGAAAGAACTCACATGTCAACCTAACCCCTGGGAACATTTTCTGCAGTTGGTACAGCAAGCAAAAGATAAGGTGAGGTGGGCCTCTCAGTTATATAAATTAGTTGGTCCTAGGGAAGCATACCCCCTCGGGATAATCAAGTTGGCATGGGAAAGAGAGATGTCAGAAAACATCTCGGAGGAGGCATGGCTTCAAAGGTTAAGGCGGGGTTGGAGGGTGACCTAGTCTCCCATTTGGAGAGAATTCTTTTGGAGGATTCTGGTTAGATAACTTTCTGGTCCCGGTGGTGTCTAAACATCATAACACTACTAACACAGACCTTTGCTGGAGGAGGTGTGGCTTAGTGGGCACACATTGGCATATCTACTGGAGATGTCCCATTATCACATAATACTGGCAGGACATTTGGGGGGACGGTACACGGAATGCTGTCTGAATGTATTCCAGACACCTTTAAGGACTGGGTCCTGGGCTTCCCGACCATTGTGAATTTTCCTCCTTCCAAAAGGAAACTAGCCTTAGCACTTATAGCCGCAGCCTTGAAATGTCTAACAGCACATTGGTTGCATAGAGAACCTCCTGAACTGGGGCAATGGGTCTCTCGGGTTAATAACGTTATGGACATGGAATCCACTACTGCCAAATTACACCTGAGAGAGGAGAAGTTCAGGATGATGTGGTCCCCTTGGATAGCCTGGGAGGTGGCTCGCACCACAGTCCCTATGGGCCCCTAAAATAAAATGAAAATTAAAGTCTAAAATGAAAATAAAAGTCTAGACATATGTATTCAGCAACATGTATCTTCTGCTTTTTCTTTCTTTGCCTTTTTTCCCCTCACATATACTCCCTGCTCCACTCTCCCCCTCCCCCATTTCTTTCTCCTTTTTCTTACATAAATAAGAGTCTTGAGTAATCTATATCTGATATGTTTTCTCCTACATGGCACGATGATTGAATATAGTCTCACTGATTGTTGTGATTTTTACTTCTTTTTATGTCTTTTGACAACAGTATGGAAAGTGGTAACAATGATTGACATTGCCTAATTTTAGAAATTACTTGCTTAGTCTTTTTACTGGTCACTATGTATGAAGCATAAACAAATATTTTACTTTATTCTTCCTTTTCTGTTAAACAGAGAAATCATAGGTCATCATAAGTGACTATATACTGTTGTTAATTTTACAAAGTTGAATAAACTTGAGTTATGAAAAAAAAAAGCCCAAGAAGGCCCATGGCACGCGGGTGCAACATAAACTTTTTGCCACCCGGGCTGTTACCAAATCATTCCCCGTAATCACTGCCCATTTAGAATCTATGGCCGCACACCCAACTCATGATCAGGCCAAAGCCAAGGGAGTGTTACAAATTTTGACTAAATTCCAAATGGTTGCACACCTTTTGTATTTTGAACAGTTGCTTCCGCCACTTGCCAGGGTCTCACTAGCACTTCAAAAAGTTGTTGAAATGCCTGAGCTACTTAGCTCTGTTGAAACTTTGAGAAACACTCGACCATGCTAAACAGAGTGGCCCCATAGGTGGCAGTGAACTTGACATTCTCTTAAAAAAATGGGTCTGACGTTCTTTCAGGAGCATGTCCTGAAGTCACTTACAAGGGTGTAAAATTAACACATCTAAGTGCTCAAACTATTAAAACTTGTAAACAGCAATGTAAGAAATGCATTACAAATATTGAGAACTCTTGTGAACAGAGGTTCAGTTTGAATGATGAAAATATTATCTATAACTGTGCAAAAGTGTTAGATACCAAACTTTGGCCGGCAGACCGAAAGGAAATGGAGCTGTATGAGAACAGTGACATCACTGAAGTAGCTGACCATTTTTCAGCTCTTTTGCAGGCTGACTGTGACACCAATCAAGAATTTGCAGAATGGCAAGAGTTTAAGATTTTTGCTCTAACCAATTTCATCAATAATATATCTGTCTCTGCTATCTGGTCAAAGCCGGCATGTGATTTCCAAAATTCTTATCCAAATCTGTTGAAGCTTGTCAATGTGTTGAGAGTATTTCCTGTGTCTAATGCAATAGTAGAAAAGTGTTTTTCAACTATGAACAAGGTAAAAACTGACTGGAGAGCAAGTCTGGCAGGGGATACTGTAGAAACATTGATTTGCATTAAAAAGCAGAGCTGTCCCTCCAGCTGAATTCAACCCAGACAGGGCTGTAGACATATTTTTAGTGCTAAACCAAGACATCCTGGTGAGTTGGCAGCTGCGGATGGTGGACCACCTCCTGGTCCTCCCCCCCAAAAAAAAAACAGGCCAGAATAACTGGCTACATCCCTGGTGGAGAAGAGTAGCAACAGTCCTTGCTGGAGTTTGCTGGATCAATCACTGTCCCAGGTGGAGCAGTAATTTTATGGGCCGGGGGGGTCATTTTAATTGTCACAACTCACAATCACATCACGATAATTCATGATCTGCTTTGGCAGACATCATCCTTCATGGCTGTTAGAATATAGTTGTGCTGCTGCACAATTGCTGTATTGCATCTCTGTTGGCAAAATAAAACGGTATCAGTCTCAGAAACTTTTGTACAATGTGTATTTTATCAATATAGAGCAAGATAAGTAGATTTTATGGGGTTTTGAGCAAAAATATAAATTTTTGGTAATTGATAATCAACTTCGGTCAATTGCTATTCATGTTTTACTTTGATTAGTGAAGGCCGCTAATCAAGTCTTCAACACTAATTTATGCCTTGGATGCATATACAGGTGTCCCTGCGGGAGACCTCTCGACACCAGGGAAAGTGCTACTAAGGGCTGCTAGACCACCAGTACAGGGAGCCCTGAGAAGTGCTGTTGGGGGTCCGCAAACTCTGTTTGCTTCTGGCTTGCAGTGAGGCCCTAATGAGATGCAGATAACTCCATAGTGCCTTGCTAGTGCTGTGGGGTCATTTGCATATAAGGGTATGAATACTGTGAATTGCTCCAGAGGAGCAATTGCCATTTGAAGGGCCTGACAGCCCAGTTGCTTCTGCAATTCCCAAAGTACCGTATTGGCTGCATCCATCCTGTGACCAGTAGGAGGCTGGGGATTGGGGGCACAGTTGGGTTTGTGCCCATCCATTATGTTGGAACATGCCTTTAGTGCTGTCGGTGGGCTTCAGCATGTCCCAGTAATACCTATGGTTTGCTGCAGGCACTAATTTGTTCCTGGAGCAAATATTTAATCAACGAATTTGAATATCGTGGCTGATGAAGCTTGCCAGCCCCTTAAAGGTTCAGTGGCCCATTTCTGTTTACTTAAACAGGCCCTGTTGAGGCCGGCTCCATGGTTCTTAGCGATGAGGTCTGTCTGGCACACTGGTAACTTGGGTTTGTGTCCTGAAGAGGGAAGGCTCCACTGTATCACTCGTCTGGAATTCCTAGAGCTGGCAAGTACAGGGACCACTCATTGCTAGAGACCCCAAAGACATGGCGCATGCTCACAATAAGGGTTGAGAGGGGAAAGCAGGGAAAAATTGTGCAGAGGCACTCTGGAAGATGGCCTTCAGAGCTACTGCCTTCTTCCAGTCCCATGTTCTCATTTGTTCCATCCCCCTCGGCCATTGCCTTCCAATGAAGAGAAATTGCTTCTTCCTGATCTGCCACAGAGAGTCCCTCTGCAGGGATATGCCAGATTCATGGGGAGTAGGGTGGACTACCCAAGGGACACTGGTGGTGGAGACTGGCAGTGAGTGTGTCAGATGGGCAGCAGGAACCGTTCTAAACAGCTGGAGGCAGAATGAGTGGGGCAGCATTGAGTGAATAGCAGTAATACAGAGATAATGCAAGAGAGGTCCTATTTTATAAATAAATATTTAGATAAACCTCAGTTTAGGGGTGGAGGCAATCGGTGATTAATTTTGGGAATTAGGACTATGTTTTGTTCAAGGCAGAATATGGCCTTTTTTGTAGATATTGCATCATGCCTTCAGTACGATACATGCACATATGTAAGTATAACTATTGTGTCATATATGCTAGTTATGCTTATGAGGAAAACATATCTCTTAAAGGTGCAGCATATACACTGGTAACCAATGGGAGGCAAGCTTACACAGTGCCTGATGACATTACAGTGGCCTCTACTGCAGTTAAATACAGAGCAGTGAAATCAAACAGAAACAGCTGAATCTTCTTCAAAATATCTTGCCAGAGAGGCACTGTCATTGTATAAATGTTATATGCCATATGCTTACTAAAAATATCACATTTATTTTTATGTGCAGAATTTGACTTCTGTCAAAACCTGCAGATTAAAATAAATGTTATATTTTCAGTCAGTCCATGGCATATTATATAGATCTATGTGTGTGTGTGTGTGTGTGTGTGTGTATGTATATATCCTTTGCAAAAAAAACTACGTCAACCCTAATGCCCACCCCATTCCATTAGCAATCAACGTCATGCATGATCTCCTTTCTTCACGCAGGGGAGGGGGAGCATAAGGGTTGAAAACCCCCAAAGAGGACCCAACCACTGATTTTCCAAGACTCTGGAGACCAAAAACCCTAATGTTTTTTCCTTTTACTGCTTGGGGGGTTGGGGGCGCATTAGGGTGGGAAACCCTAATGCCACATTTCCCTACTTTTGTGGCATTAAGTTAACCTAACTGGTACATTAACACAATTTTTTTACAAAGAATGTCCTTACTGTTTGAGATAGTATAATCGAATCCTCATTTGCCTGTGGGAGTGCAAGGCCTTGTGCTCCCATCCCGTAATAGATGTGTACATGTATGCTGCCTGAGAACCCTGCGTTTGCATTTCGGTCAAAACAGCAACCAAACTGTCAGCATAGCCTTATTATCCCACCTCATGAATGTTGTGCTGAGAATTTTCAAATCCTCACTGCAACATCATGCCGCACCTCAGGTGCCAAAACACATTTTGGCCAGGATTTGAAAAATTACAGCTGTAGCAATCATGAGGTAGTGTGAAAAAAATGGCCATGTAAAAACATTAGTGTTAAAATGTTTAAAATTATCAAAGTTACGAGTAAGCATAGTAAAATTTCAACGCATGTGCATAACTTTGCCTTATTTTACGTATTTTGACCCCAAATTTTTAACATAGCCTTCTAATGACACCACCTCATGAACAAGGGCAGTGAAAATTTTCAGATCCCGCTGAAAGGTGATTTCGCCATGCAACCGCGAAATCACCTTTCAGGCTGGATGTGCGGAATTCCACTACCATTGTTCATGAGGTGGAGTCCGCAAAAGGCCACGTTGAAAATCTGGTGTCAAAATATGTAAAAATGGCTAAGTTATGCATCAGAATTGAAAACCCAATTGAAATACATTGAACAGCACTTACGTTAGTTTCTCATATTGCAGTCGCCAGTTCCAGCAACAACATGTGTCTTTGATCAGAGAGTAGATCTTCATCCTGAGACTTGTTCAGGTGAGTGGGGGGTGTGGGTGCTCAGTGGGAGGTTGGGGTTGGGGGTGGATCAGCAATGGACCTTTTGTGTTTTTGTTTTTTTACGGGTTTAAAAGACATTGATGGACAGACAGGCCCGGTGGCGTAGAGGTCTGAGGCACTGTACACCTTACCTTTCCCACATCAGCGACCCGAGTTTGGAAATGAGTTCAGGACGCCGGGGGTCTGCTGGGGAAGGGGGACTGGGTGTGGATTAAGTATCCGCCAGGCAGCTCTTTTTTCCCAGATTGGGGAGGGTAGCCTTCTCGGCCCTTGGCTGCCACCAAGTGGAAGCTTGATGGTGGCGCAGGTGTCTGGGAGGCTAGGCGCTAGGCCAGGTGGGTGGATCGAGGCCACTCGGGCCAAGGCGTGCGCACCTCCACATTCATGCGTGACCTTGCACTGAGAATCTGGGTACATCAGGGAAGAAAACCAGGAGGAAAAACCCTCAGCAACAGGATGAAGACTGACCTCCCCGCAGGCTCTGCACAGGGGGCCAGGCACCCACTTCAGTCCTGTGGCAGAGGGCGGCAAGATTAGCCCCGGAGGAGCTGGGTGACGTGTCGGGGGGGGTTGTCGGAAAGGGCTAGCCGAGGCAGAGAAACACTGGATGGGGGAAAAAAGACATTGAGGGACGGTTTTTTATTACAGGGACGGCAGTTGGGGGCACTAGACACCAGGAAATGGAAACAAATGGGGGTACTACTAGATACAAGGGATACTTAAAACAAAATACGGGATGGCAATCAGAGGGAGGTGCAACTAGACACCAAGAAATAGAAACAAAATGCAGGGATGGCGATCAGATGGTGGGGGTGCCACTAGACTCCAGGAAACATGAATCAGTTAGGGGATGGCAATCAGAGGGTGGGGTGCCACTAGCCACCAGGGCAAAATCACACACATAAAGAAGGGCACTTTTTTCTTTTCTATAGGAAATCTTTCTCCACCTCAGAAATAATGAATCCTAACTGCACATCCATGTCCTCTGAGCTGTAAGGCAAGCGTGCAAAGTATCAGAATCATCTGTCTTGAAGGGGGGACATTCTGCTTAACTTCACAGTTGCTGTTACAGAACAGCATAGCTTTAACTGTATCATAAATCGTGACTTTGCTGTTAGCCAACCAAGATGGCGTCTCTGCTCCACTGAAGCTAGTTTATTAATGGTGCACTGGTCAAGGCTGAAGTTGTCTGGGGACAGAGCGTTTGTGGTGGCCACACCAGTACTACAGAATTCCTCGCCTCTTCATATCTGCTCTGCCAGCCAGCATAGTAAAAGCCATTAAAGGGGCCCTAAAGTTCCATTTTTTAATTGGCATACTGTCTGGCCTTATCTAATGCATGAATATGCTGCTTGTTGAGAATGTTTTATAAAATGGCATGAGAAAATCTAGAAATCTCATTGGCCAAGAGACATCAGCTGACCGTACATTAAATCTCTATATACGCACCGTCACCTCGGTCCTAAACCACATCACACAGTAAGCAAATCAGTCCTCCTGCAACCAGAACCATCTTCCATCAGTCTCCCTAGATCCAGAACTGATTTTCCATCACAAACATAGAGAATAATATATGGGCAACCATACACAACAAGGCTGTGTTTTCATCTCAGGGTTGAGATGACAGCATATGAACCTCAAGAGCGAAGCTCGAGAGGTCCATGCTGTTATCTCAACACTGAGATGGAAACACATGCCGAGTTGTGTGGTTGACCATATTTAATTTTTTATAGTATATGGTTTTTTACACTAGAGTGACCGACCCCTACTGAAGTGAAAACAAAAAATCTTGCAAGTTCCTTGTTCTACTCACATATCAAAATCAAATTTCCAGACTTTTGAAAGGTAAAAGGTATGACCTTAGGCAGTGTGTGGTTACTAATTAGCTAGGTGTAGAATAAATGAGAAATTTAAAATTGTATGACCTTTGGACTGTGCATAACAACACTTTAGAATGCGCATAACTGTTTAGAATGTGCTTAACAAAGATTTTGAGCAGGCTGATTTTTATACATAACAAAGGGTGACCATATACTATATGGCTGTTACTTTAACACTGTAAAAATCTTCACCTGGGCCCTAAAAATAAAAACTACCTTAAATAAAAAATAAAACAAATTAATGAAATGTTTTTTTCCTTGATCATCACCCTCTCCTTACACACATAAACAAATTAGAAACAATAAGTAGTGTTTATAGTTTTCATTACAACTGTTTCTTTGCTGACCGTGAAAAATCCCCCTACTATTTTTACCATGCTCTTCAGGGAAATCTCTTCTGCTTTCCCTGACAGTGAGATAATTGAGTCTGTGGCTTTAGAAAAGGCCCTTGTGTGTGTGTACACAGTATGTTAGAAGAGGAACATTCTTCTAGTGGAACTGAGGAGAATTTTGAATCCCTGTATTCCATAGTAAACATTCCATGATAAACATTGTATTTCTTGAATGTGGGGAAACACAGAGAAAAAAAAAACGAATGAAGAAAGTAAGCAATAATACTATATAAAGAAAAAAGAAAAGGTGGTAAATGATTCACCCTGCTGTTTAGCTTTTAGGACAGAGCAGGCAGTTCATGATGCTCTCAGTGAGTGTAGCAGTTTTGAACCACACTCATGCTTGCAGCATCAGGGAATTAAGAAGTCTTTGTTATGGCTTCCTTTTAGTTTTGTCTACTCAGTGAGGAGAATGAAATAAAGTAAGTGGGCCATGTGTCATACTTAAAATGAGGAAAACCGCATTTGTGAATTGTTGTGGCTGGCAGTGGAATATGAAGCTTAAGAGGGCAGGGAGGCACACACTGTATAAAACTACTTTAATCTAGCACCAATAGGTGGAAGGACTATTTTATATAAAAAGTACAGATTCACTGTAAGTTACATTTTTACTTATTTAAAAATGTGTTTCAAAATAAAAAAACCTGCTTCTAAAAATAAAGGGCCATTTTATAAGTGCAGTAAGACACTCCGGGGTTGTGCATTACGGTGTGATAACCACACTCCTAGGGATGACTGGCACTCAGCCTTCAGCCTCGTGCCTAACTACGCCCCTAGAAGTGCGGTTATCAAATCCACAGCTGAGGCATTCCTGTCTGGGGTACAGGCACTTACAGGACTTGCAGGGTCACAGTTACGAGATTTTTTTTTTTTGTATTTTATTAAGGCTTCCTTATTACCCATTTCTCATTTCAGGCAAAGCTAGAGTACAGTTCAACAGACGGCAGTAACCGTATTGCAAAGTGACAGTATTAACTCCCTCTCATGTCTCCTACAGCATACACCAGCTATACAGGAGGTTTATTATTAATTCATAAAATCCATTTTTTTTTTTGCCAGTCTTCTGTGGTCGACCAGTTACCCACTTCTACTGTCTTGGACCTCACAGCATAAAACACTACATCATTCAATACATTTATCAAATAGGAATTAATGTGTTACATGACTTGGTGTAGTACTTTAGCAACTTTTTTCATTAAAAATGTTCTCATTAAGTTGTCTTCACCCATCCACCTTTCACACACTTATCCTCATTCACAATATATTTAACCACATCAGTTAGCAACTATATTGGTTTCAGACTACCCCCACCACCACCATCACCATCAATAAACTATCACTAGAGCTCCAATACTGGAAATATAATGTATGGTAGAACGCTGTTAACCTTAGGAAATCATCATTTCCTAAGGTTGTGATACCATCGATATGACGTAGTAATGTTGTTAACCTATCGATGCTATCACATCGATAGGTTAACATCGAGAGATTCGATCTGCGCGTGTGCGTGCCTTTTTTTTACTCTCGGGAACCGGTGGATGCACACAGCAGTAAGGGAAGGACTGAACGGCCGCGGCAGTGACTCTATTTCGTAAAGTAAGGAGCCGTTTTCCCTTTTTCTTGGGACCATACACTATAAAAAACAATGTATGGTCCTCCTATCAGCAACCGGTTAATGTTAACTGTCTCGAGGTTGCCATGGTGACGTAAACCTCTTGAGCTTCGCTTTCGAGGTTTACACGGTCGACCTGGCAACCTCTCGACGGTTAACAGACCGGTTACAGATGGAGGACCATACATTATCCTCTATATCACTGTTTATTCAGTGTCAGTTATTCAGATGAAAACAAACTTGCAGTAAATTTTATGTGTTAGCATGATGCTCGCTTATGCATCTCTCATAACAAATTGGCTCAGTTCCCTTTGTTGGAAATTGCCATGTTGTACAACAGCAATGCAATGGTTCTGTATTTCTCAGAACCGTTACCTACTGCTGCAACCACAATATTGTTATGTAAGTGATCGTTAATTGTGTACCCAGAAGTGTGCACTATTAGTGTTTTATCGTTATGCATTGCACACTTATCTAATGCAATGCATGCAACTTGACTTAGGATTGCTGCATGTGTATTAGTTCAGTTGCCCTTCATATATACTGTATTTATATTTATGTCTTCCTTCCAAGGTATTTCTGATTTTAGGTGAGGTCACTATTATTCCCCCCCCCCCAATGTTGTACTGACCAGCTTCCCATATCAAGCCTGTTATTGAATCCGTATTAATTAGTTTTATATCTGTTTCTGCTGTTGTTTCTGTCTCTTGGCACTGTATGTTACTCTGTAATTGTTACCTCTTTTTTGCCAGTATCTGGCCCGGGCCGTATCTGAAAAAGGTCTTCGGATCAGCGTACCAATCCGGTTATCAAATGAATAAATAAAATGAAATGAACAGCTATCATTGTAATAAATTATGAAACTGGCATCTGGTTTCAAACCCATGAACATCATATTTGAAAGTAGTAGTGCACTTGTATTGAACTTCATAATGAAACTAACGCAGTAATCATGTCAAATATGTGTTATTAATATTATATCCTGAAATGGAATTACTATAGTAATATCACATTTTTCTTTCAAAACCTATTGGCATTATCTGTAGACTGGAACCATTTAGCTAAAATAATGGACTTTTATCAATTGGAAATCTGTCAGTCGCTCCTGTCTATGTGATGTGAGATGACATCCATTCCCCTTCTTCTCTTCCCCCACCCTAAAACTCTCACAGTAACCATAGTATTTAAAATGTATTTATTTTTTCTTATGAGCCTGTTATTAAATTATTAGAAAAGCAGAATAAGGTGATTATTTCTTGCTTTACAATTATAACACATTTTTCATGCATTTTGAAGGACCCCAATGTGCTCTGTAATATGAGCTCGAACTATGGGTTGTTAAGTTGTGAGAGCCATGTAGTTGCTCAGAAAAAATACAAAAGGTTGTTCCCACACTCTGATGGCAGTATACTGCAGGCCATCACTCACAGGAGCACCCCCCCCCCTTCACACACACACCCCCAAAGTTATTCATCAGAGTTGAAAACCCCACTGAAATACATTGAACTGTACTTAGCCTTAGTTTCTCATATTGCAGTCGGCTGTTCCAGCAGCAAGACGTGTCTTTGATTGGAGAGTGGATCTTCGCCCTGTGACCTGTTCAGGTGAGTGAGGGTGTGTGTGTGGAGGGGTCTGATCAGCAAGGGACCGTTTTCTTTTTTGTAGGTTTGCAAAAATTAAAAAATACTGAGGGACCGTTTTCTTTATTTCAGATTGGGCAGCAGTTGGAGGGTGCCACTAGACACCAGGGAAAGATTAAACTACGAGGATAGCGATCGGAGGGTGGGGGTGCCACTAGACAGCAGGGAAAGATACATTTACTGCAGGAATGGGATCGGAGGGTGCAGGGTGCCACTAGACACCATGGAAACATTAATTCATTGCGGGGATGGCAGTCCGAGGTTGGGGGTGCCACTATACAGCAGGGCAACATTACACACATACAGGGATGGCAATGGAGGGGGCGCCACTACACAACAGGGAAATGGCGGCTCACTGCTCTCGCTGTAGCCTGTAGCACAAGTTCCAGCTGCAGCTGTAGAAGTCAAGAAATTCCCACTGTTCTCACACAGAGAATGTGGGTCAACAGCTCCTCTCACTAAGCTAGGCGCCCTGGATTTTGGGGTGCCCAGAAAACAGAGATCTTTTTCGGGAATATTTCTGTCATCAGGTCACACCTGTGGGACTTAGCTCTCAGGCACTAGGATCCTATGGAAGCTTTTGTGCAGCAATCTGCTGGGGGTTGCCCATGCCGATGTCAGGCTCCGATGTCATGCACCCTATAAAAACATGGGCGACCCCGCTCCCTCCTCAGTTCTATCCTGCCGTTGACCATTCACGCATGAACTCCGTGGAAGCTTTGTCACTCAGTTTGACCCCCAGTTTTATTTATCTTTTATTTTCTTTTGTCGTCAAATCACTTTTATTTAAAAGTGATTCATTTCTACTTTGTATGTCAGGAACCACTACTTCGTCATCTCTTTTCCGTCGCTGGCACTGAGGAAATAAGATTTCCTTGATCAACAAACACCAGCTCTGTGTCTGCTGTCTTGGGCCTAGCCATAACATCCTTGCCTGCGAATCCTGCCAGAAATTTTACCTTACCACATGACGCTGATGAAAGAATGCCCTGCTGAAGTTCCTCATGGAGCAACAGGTAGCCAGCAGAGAGCAGGAGTCTTCCGCGGCCACCCCCACAGGCTCACAGGCTGCCAAGATCCAGGAAAAATCCTTGGGGAACCACTCTCAATGGGATAAGCAATGGGGCAAGGACCTCTTACCCCCATCAGCGATCCCGGTCCCTGCTGTATTCTTCTTCTGCTTCTTCTGAGATTGTCTCATTGACAGCTTCAGTGTTGGTGCCTCAACCCATGCAGGCCTCTGCTTCTTCCAGGCCCCCCACGGTGGATTCCTTTCCCACCCATCATAGGGCTGTGGAAGGGCCGTCAGCCCCTGCCTTGCCATCGGGACCTCTTCAACCTCAAGGTCCATCGGCGCCAGGCCTACCTGCTACCTCTTCATTTAGCGGTTCATCGTCAGACCAGGGCTTTGCACCCACTCCGTCAGTACCAGTATTGATGACGGTTCCCTTCCCTGCCATCGACCTCAATGCTGTTCTAATTTCCATAACTACTTTTCTTATCCAACAGCTAGTGACATGGTCTGGGCCTTCAGCGGAAACACCTATTAGGCCTGCGCGCCCCACACTCCCTATAGAGTCATTGGCGCAGTATTCATTGGTCCCTGCTCCAAAGCAGTCTAACGTTAAAGAAGAGTACCATCCTGATTTTATCCTCCCTGAGGAAGAGGAGGAGGAGGAGGAGGAGGAAGTTGATGTGAAAACCTCTGATAGGTCCACTATCTACTCTGGTAGTGAGGAGTCAGTCAAGCACATTCCCAGGTGTCTCTCTCCCGAGGATCCCTCCTTTTTCAGTGTCATGAAACAGCTCTCCTCCACAGTAGATTTCCAAACTGAGGAAGAGGATGAAACCAGGAGGAATATGGTGGACTTCTTGGAGAGCCCTGTGTCTCCACCTAAGATTATTCCTCTGCTGCCAGCCTTGAATGATGCAGCCACGGCAGCCTGGCGCAGACCCAGTATGGTGCCAGCTGTGCCTAAGAAGGCTGACAAGCTTTATCAGGCACCTCAAGGGTTGCCCTTCTATGCGACCCAGCCTGAAAGTGACTCTGTGGTCATTAAAGCTGCTCACGACAGGACTAAGTCCTCTGAGCACCTTAGCTCCCAGCCTGGATCTGTGGGGTAAAAGGACTTTTACCTAGCCACCCTTGACCTTTGGATTGCCAATTATTTGGCTCATCTTATTATTACCAAAATACTCTTTAGAGGAAGGGCAAAGTGACTGCTCAGACTCTTTCTGAGAGTTTTCACAAGAAGGAGCTTCTCAAGGTACTCCAGGCCTTGGAGAATGTTAGCAAGCACCTCCTCAGAGCTACCTATAACATCATTGACACTACGGCCAGGGCATTTGCCTCAGACTGCACTCCTGGCTGCGGGTCTCTGGCTTTGCCAGTGACGTCCAACAAAAGGTGATAAATGCCCCTTTTGTGGGTCACAAACGTTTTGGTCCAGATGTGCAGGACATTATTAACAAGCTTCTGGTAGGGCCACCATTTGGTTTGTACACTCTTTATGTGATACCCATCCCAGGAGTAAACCATGGTCTTCTCCTCAGAAGCACACCAACAAGTCGGGTCCCAGAGGCACGTTTCAAGGTAAACGCAGAGCCAGCTCAGCCGTGCCTGCTCCCTCTTCCCCTGCTGGCCCCTCAGCCAAGCAATCCAGAAGTGGCAGTGTGGCCCCGCCACTGGTTCAGCCTCTGCTTGACCCCCCCCTCCTCTTCCCCTGAGCAAGGAGGTGGTGGTCGGGGGCAGGTTCCCTCTCCATTTGCCCCAGTGGAGAGCCATCACAACAGATACTTGGATCCTGCAGATAATCGAACACGGACATGCTCTCAAGCTTCTAGAGCAGTCTCCAGATGTTCCCCCAGTCCACCTGTGTTACCTTCCAGACTACACAGAGGTACTCGGGGAGGAGGTCCTCACCTTGCTGCACAAACAGGCCTTAGAACATTTGCCTGGGTGGCAAAGGAACAAGGGGTTCTATTCCAGGTTCTTCCTGGTTCCCAAGAGAACAGGGGACTTGAGGGCCATTCTAGACCTCATGGAACTGAACCCTTTTATCCAGTACAAAAAGTTCTGGATGGTCACTTTGCATAGTTTTCTCCCTCTGTGCAAGAGCACGGCAACTAGCTATGCTCCCTTGATGTGCAGGATGCCTATCTGCATATCAAGGTTTGCACCCCCCCCCCCGTCACAGGCTTTTCCTGTGGTTCTTGTTCCAGGGGAGCATTACCAGTTCAGGGTATTGCCCTTTGGCTTATCCTCTGCATCATGGGTCTTTACCAAGTGCTTAGCAGTTGTAGCAGCAGCCCTTCGGCGTGAGGACCTCTATGTGTTTCCATACCTGGACGACTGGTTACTGAAAGCCCAGTTCATGGAGCTCTTGTTGTTCACTCTGGAACACACTCTGCAGTTGTTCCACTCCTTGGACATCACGGTCAATTGACCCAAGTCTGTGCTGACCCCTTCTCAGATTTTATACTACATAGGGGCAGTCATGGACTCTACTCAGGGCATAGCCTTCCTTCCTGTAGACAGGGTGGACCGCCTTATTGTCCCAGCCCAGGAAGTGGCTCAGAGCTGGCATGCTCCAGCCAGAACTTTCCTCAGGCTACTAGGCCTCATGGCTGCAGCCATTGTGACAGTCTCTCTGGCCTGGTTGCACATGAGGATTCTGCAGTGGACCCTTCGGAGTTCAGTGGGATCAGTGTTAAAGCAGTCTATATCAGCTGGTCCTGGTCTCCCCACCAGTTTGTACAGTGCTTCACTGGTAGATGAACCCAGCCAATCTCTTAAAGGGGTTCCCCTTTCTTATCCCCACCCCTCAACAAATCCTCACCATGGATGCTTCAGAACAGGGTTGGGAGCCCATCTTGGCCCCTATGAGACCTAGGGCTTCTGGTCCCGTGGAGAGACTCATCTGCATGTAAATGTTTTAGAAAACAAGGCAGTTCTGTATGCCTTCCAGGCCTTCTAGAAGCATCTCTCCCTGGGTCCTCTATTGGTGCAGTGGGACAATCTCAGTGTAGTCTGTTACATCAGCAAACAAGAGGGGCACACATTCCTGCCCTCTGTGCCGGGAAGCAGTGAAGGTTTGATACTGGACTCTAGATCACAGTCTGGAACTGTCAGCCGTACATGTGCCAGGCACCCAAAATGCCTGGGCAGACAGCCTCAGCTGGCCACAGTCCAAAGTGCACAATTGGGGGCTGCTGACCTCTGTCACAGAAGACCTGTTCGACAGGTGAGGTCATCTAGAATTGGACCTTTTTGCGTCCCCACTCAACGCAAAACTGCCATGTTTCTGCTTGCTAGATCCAGGGCCTGTAGTTTTCTGGCGAAACGCGTTGTCCCTCTCCTGGAATGGGAGGTTTCTTTATGCATTTCCCTCTGATTCAGAGGGTTCACATCAAGCTACAAATGGAGAGGAGCACCCTGATTCTGGTGGCTTCATTGTGGCAGCAGCAGATATGGTTTCCATTACTGCAACAGTTGGCTGTGGAACCTCCAGTTCTTCTGCCCTCTGCCGAGACCTGTTGACACAGGCACAGGGGACCCTGGTCCATCCATGCCTCAACTCCCTCCACCTGCATGTATTGCTCCTGAGGACATAGCCATTGCTCTGTTTGGAGTTTCTCAAAAGGTGGCTGATGTCCTGGTGGCTGCCAAAAAATCTTCCACCAGGGCCACTTACTCTGTGAAGTGGAAGTGATTTGGTATCTGGGCCGCTTCTCACCAAATGGATCCTTTCATCTGTCTGGTGAACCAGGTTTTGGAGTATCTCCTGACCTTGTCTGATACCAGACACTCCTCCCTTAAAATGCACCTGTCTGCCATATCAGCCTTTCATGTGCCCATTGATGGCCGTACAGTAGCACAGCTGGACATGGCCCATGCTTTTCTGAGAGACATTCTCCACTTGCAGCCTCCTATCTATAACTTGTTGCTGGCTTGAGACCTCAGTTTCGTTTTGGAGAAACGGACCTTGCCTTCTTTTGAGCTAGCTGTGTTTTGCAAGCTATACTTTCTGTCATGGAAAACGTTTTTAGTGCTATTACTTCAGCTCGAAGAATTTGAGAGCTACAGGCTCTTGTGCAAGCAGCCTGATTTGATTTTCCACAAAGAGGATTTCTTTGCATACTGATCCCAAGTTTCTTCCTAAGGTGGTATCTGAGTTTACCCTCAGCCAATCCATCCATGACTGTTTATTATCTGGAGCATGTCAATCCAGGGAAAACATTGCTCCATACTTTGGATGTGCATATAATTTTGCATTACTATACACACACACACACACACACCGTACCAAGGACTGCATGAAGTCCAAATGGTTATTCGTTTTTTTCACCCCGGTAGAGGGGGGGGCCTCCTGGTTCAAAACAGTGCTTGTCCAAATGTTTTGACAACTGTATTATTTTTTGTTACAGGAAGTACAGTAAGGAGCTTCCTGGGATTGTTAAGGGCCATTCCTCCAGGGGCATGGCCACTTCAGTTTCCTATTTCAGAGGTGTGTCTGCAGCAGAGATTTGTGCTGCTGCCACTTGAAGTACTGTTTACACATTCACCAAGCATTACAGTCTGGGCAGTGCCTCCCGAGGAAGGGGCAGGCTTTGGCCTTGCTGTGCTTCAGGGCCTTCTGTCTTAGGCCTGTGGCCTCCTACCACCCAGACTGTCCTTGCTCACAGCACTGCTTGGGACTCGTTCCATAGGTGTTACCTGATGAGAGATATCCCCAAAGAAGACAATACAGTTAAGTAAGAACGCACCGTAACAGTAGATCTGTGAGGGAATCTCTGTTATTAAGACATGCCATCCCTCCCTCCTTCCTCTTTCTGTCTCTCCAGCTCGGCTGTCCTGTTGCTTCAGCTTTTCTGCTTGCTGAGCACCTTTTCTCTCTCTTCGGTTCTCTAGTGGGACTCCTTTCTCTCATGGCCTCTGGCTAGGGAAAGAACTGAGGAGGGAGTGGGGCTGCACGCAGTTTTATAGGGTGAATGACATCGGAGCCTGACGTTGGTGTGGGTGACCCCTAGTAGAGAGTTGCAGAAAAGCTTCTGTGGAATCCTAGTGATTGATGGCTAAGTTCCATAGGTGTGATCCGATGACAGAGATTCCCTTGAAGATCTACTGTTACAGTAAGTTCTTATGTAACTGTTCTTTATGGCAATTTTTAATGAAACAAACACAAGAATCTAGCTGAACGGGTCCTGTTTAGCTAGGTTCAGGTGTTTGTTTTTAAATATATAATTTAATTGTTCTTTTGGTGTTTCTAAGTTGAAAACAGTAAAAAGAGTATGGCGGCCATCTTGAGTTCTCCCTCGTTCCCCGCCTATGGCAAGTAAGTCATGCAAATAACCACCTGCAATGTGTTTTTTTTACCTTTTGTGGTAGGTTTTTCTCTGCATGTGAACAGTAAATTACGACCTGTTAACACTTACAAAATGTATTTTTTAATTTTTTATTAATTGCACTGTTTCATCGATCAAAGTTGAACGTTTCCCAAAAATCATTATAATTCAAAAACTGTATACTTTTTTCACTAAACCATCCAAGGGCATACCCTTGGCACAGTCTCCACCATCCCTGAAAAAATCATGAAGAAATTCTATGCCACCTAGGATGTAGGCGAGAGCAAAAATACACATTGTTAAGTATGGGGGGGGGGGCAAGTTTTTTTTTTCACTTTTTTGACCCTCCATATTTTGAAAACTATACAAGATGCTGTCATAAAACTGTTCATATCTTAAGACTCTGATAGCCTGACTGCGCATGCCATATTTTATGCTAATTCGTCAAACAACAGCAAAGTTATTAAGGTGCAAAAAACTGAGTTTAATATTGAACTGCCGACTCAACTCTAACTATGGGGGCACTGCTGCACCCCTATAATATATTTATGCCATAGACGTGGACCGAAAAGCCGCTGTATAAATTCACATCTATACCTACTGTTGCATAAAAGCGCCACTATAGTTAGGGTTGAGCACTGGTTTCTATGTTAAACCTCAAACTTAACACTTTAATATCTTTGCAGTCATTCAACAGATCTGCACAAAAGTTTGCATAAGCGGTCTCGGGGTTATACCTTTTGACATGGCAAGTTCTAGGGACATGGATATGTTGTTCATCCACACTTCTTGGCATATCCTGTTCCCCTTTAATTCTTGCTGGAAGGTCTTCAAGCTGGCTCCTCCAACCCACCCGGGTGGTATAACCCTTGGCTCCGCCCCACGATGCCAGATCTTCCTTCTGCTGGAAGATACAAGTTGCCTCCTCTCCACTACCGCGTTTTGTAGGCCTTGGCTTTAAATTCTTTGGATCCTCTGAAGATTTGTCTCATCCGCGCTCGCGATTGCAATTTGTGCTGTTCGATCATGGAAGATAAATCTTCCCCCTGTTTTCGCCAGTGCCATGCGGGCAGAAAATGTCGCGCACTGATCCTCATACCGCATGCGTGTACTGCTTGGGTGTCGGCCATGACAAACCAGGTTTGCGAGATGTATCTCGCTTTCCATCCAAACGTCCTTGATGACTGTTTCACATGCCTCAAGTTGGGCAGGCCCGAGAAGCATAATCTTCTGGTAAAATCCAAAGAAGCCTGGTGGGCAGTTTCCGCGGTTGCGAGGTCTGCTGAGCAGTTATGACAAATGCCGGCCTTCAAGGAGGAAGCGGCACAGGCCGTGGAGCTCAC
This sequence comes from Neoceratodus forsteri, assembly GCA_016271365.2. Classification (NCBI taxonomy): domain Eukaryota; kingdom Metazoa; phylum Chordata; order Ceratodontiformes; family Ceratodontidae; genus Neoceratodus; species Neoceratodus forsteri. The sequence goes on from CM028132.1 coordinate 988,712,898, forward strand.
CTCTTGGCCAGTTATCGGTCCTGTCAACCTGGGCTCAACGTTCTCGGGTTCCTTTTGGGAGTTGTGCCAATCTCTCCCCACTAAGGGCGAGGGACCTTCAGGCTCGCATATCTCCTGGTCCTGTAAAAAGGACAAGGAACCAAGAGACTCTTCGTCTCAATGGAGACATTCTTGGGATCGTGAGCGATCTCGGTCCCAGAAAACTGCAGTCTCAACTTCAGTTGAAATTGCTTCCTCGGCTGCTGATTCTCGGCTTTGCCGTCTGGTCAGTTGGCTGAAGCATCGATCGACGATGTGGTTGAGATCACTCTCGATCCTGTCGATCTGTAATCGCTGGACAAGGCTGACAACTCATTGAGTAGGACCCCGATCCTGCCTCTTCCTGATGAGGAGACCCAGCCAGTTGGGAATCCCATCAAATAACCGGTCCCTGATCTGGGGAAATCACTGTTCTAGGGACATGGATATGTTGTTCATCCACACTCATTGGCAGTATCCTTGCCGCTTTAAATCTTGCCGGAAGGTCTTCAAGCTTGCTCCTCCCACCCACCCGGGTGGTATAACTCTCGGCTCCGCCCCATGACGCCAGATCTTCCTTACCGCTTGGAAGCTCAGGTTCCTCCTTACGCTCTGCGTTTGTGACTGGTTCCTATTTCTCCGTTTATGGATTTAAAATAATAATTTGCAAAAGACTTCAGTCTTCGATCCCTCGCGCCGCGGCGGATAAATCGACTCGATTTCGGAGATGCCCATGCGGCAGAAGATGTCTCGGACGGATCCACACTCCACGTGTGTTCACTGCTTAGGCCTCGAGCACGACCCGCAGGCTTGCGACCTGTGCTCATCTTTCTCGGCCTACGTCACCGAAGACCGTGCTGCCCGGTGCAACTGGGCGTCCCGAAGCGTTCCCTCGGTGAAGTCAGAAGGCCCGGTTGGCGGTGTCCGCGGCGGCGGGCGCCGGGATCAGCTCGAGCGGATGGTCCCTGAAGAGGAGGCGCGCGTCAGATTCTTCCTCGGCCCGCATTTATCCCGCCTCTCTGGGTTCTTCCTACACGGCTTCCTTTAAGGAGCTTTGTCTGTCCCTCTCCACTAAAGGAGAAGGGCCTGCGCCTGCTGGACCTTTTCTCGGTCCAAAAGAGGGACAAGGTAAGTCCCTCCGTCGACGCTCTTGGGAGCGGGAAAGGTCCTCTCCCGGCCGCCGACCGGCCGGCTTCGTCGCATCGCCGCTTCGCCACTGGCCTCACGGTGTCCCCGTCAGGTCAGTTGACCGAGACTCCCACTGATGAAGTCGAGATTTTTCTCGACCCATTGGACGGGCTGTCGCCTTTAGCAGCCGAGATTCCCCTCTCCGGTTCCCCCGGGAGGAGTTGAGGATCCCGTGGGCTCGCCTGTGCCTCCGGTTCCGGAGCCCTCGGATGGACCTTCCGAGCCGAAGGGAGTGTCGGTTCCGCCGACACCTCCCTTGCACCACCCCGGAAATTCCGACCTCGGTCTCGGGTCTGACCTCGCGTCCAGCCGCTCCCACCGCCATAGGCGGTCTCGGTCCCGCATCGCGGTGAAGCGGCGCCGCCGCTGCATGCTCGCTCCCTCCTCCTCGGATGAGGGGAGGTTTGAGAATTACGCCGACGGTATGAGGACCTTATGTTGCAACAGCTCTCCTGGCCGGAATAGCCGACTCGCGCCTTCCCCGCCATTAAGTGGCTGTCACCGAACGGGCCGACACAACCCTCGACTCTGCCCGAGGAGCCTATACCCAGGCCGGTTGTTCGGCCAAAACCAGCTGCTCCACCGATTGCGGTGGAACCTCCGCCTCCACAGCCACCAATTGGGGCTCCGACCAAGGATTCTCGGTCGGCTAAGGGTTTACCCCATCGGCTGTCAGTTACCCTCACTCCCGACCGACCTCGGCAGGTGAAGGGTGGTTCAGGCCAGAGGCAGCTCTTCGAGGACTCTTCCGAGTCCGAAGATGATTCCTCCTTCTTCTCCAAGCGACTGGACTTGGAGTCTTCAGGAGGTCAGCCAATGGACGATAGCCCGTCGTCCTTCCTAGGACTGCTTCGGCTCATCTCGGAGTCTACCGGGATGGAGCTCGAACCCGTTTCCAAACGGGCCAGGTATCCCCTCACGGAGATTCTGGACCGAGGGGATTCTCCGACGGAGGCCTTTCCGGTGGCCGAGGCCATAGTGGGTCCAGCACTGGAACTTTGGCAGCGCCCTGCTTCCTGCCCTGCGCCTTCGGCCAGGATGGCCAGGAAGTATGCGGTCCCCACCGGTTCCTTGTCCGGTTTGAACACCCTCTGCTGAGGGGTTGGTTACCGACAGCGCTCGCCACGGCAACGCGCCAGGGATGTGGACAAACCTCCTGACAAGGAGTCCAAGAAATTGACTATGTCGGGCAAAGTCTACGCCATGCCCTCTCTCGGCCTTGTCAGGCCAGTTCGCGCCCTCATGGCACATTTTCTCATGCCCTGTTGGCTCCCTGGATGAGGTCATCCCTCATCTTCCGCCCGATCTGCAGACTACGGTTAAGCAGGTGAGGGACCAGGCAGGGCAGTGGCCAAACAGCAGCTCCAGACTGCTTTGGATGTAGGGGACTCATGTGCCAGATCGGTGGCGGCCGCAGTGGCTATAAGGCGCAGGCTTGGCTGAGGATATCCACCTTTACTCGGATACCCAGCACAAGTTGGCGGATGTTCCTTTTGGGACTGACCTCTTCGCCCTGGGGTGGAAGGTCACCTGCAGAGGATCGAGAGTCCAATGCCACCTTGGACTCGGTCTCTTCCGTCAGAAGGACAAAGGCCGGAAACCACAGCCTAAGCCCTTCGTCCTTCTGTGCCCCGCGCGCTGCCCAGCAACGCCAGGGCCAGCAGGCTCGGCCTTGGCATCCCAAACCCAAGCCGCCGGCTTCCTCTAACAGGAGGCAGGAGGAAAGGGCCCAGGAGGTCCTCGGCCGGTCCCTCCTCCAAGCCTGCCCAGTGACGGGCTGAGGGTGTCGCCCATCCCCGCCACCTACTCCCTGGGTCCCCTGGGGACGGCTCCGCACTCCGTTCGCCTGGTCCGCTGTTACCACGGACAGGTGGGTCTTGGAGGTGGAAGAGGCCTGCCTCTGAATTGAGCAGGCACCACCTTCAGAGCCGCCGCCTCGGGGGCTTCGGGATCCCCAGCTCACTGGCGGCTCGCCGAGCCGACATCGCCTCCTCCTCCAGAAGGAGGTGGTAAGAGAGGTGTGACCTCTTTCAGACCCAGGGTTTGTGTCCAGGTACTTCCTGGTTCCGAACGGACGGGCTGGCGCCTATTCTCGACCCACACGACCTAAACAAGTTCCTAAGGTCTCGAACCTTCAGGATGGTCACTCTGGCTCAGATAATACCATCCTTGAACGCGCGGCGTGGTTCTGCTTTCTGACTTGCAGGACGTTTCACGTCCCTATCCGTCTGTCTTCACCAGAGATTCCTTCGCTTCCGAACGGAAGGATCTCTCTTCGAGTTCCAAGCCATGCCCTTCGGCTTGTCTCCAGCTCCCAGGGTCTTCACCAAATGCATGGCAGTGGTGACAGCATTCCTGCGGCGCCGAGGGGTCCGGGTACCTTACCTGGACGACTGGCTGATAGCAGCTCCTCCAGGAAGGAGGCGGAGTGGTCCAGAGATCTGGCCCCCAGGTCTGTTCTCAACTGGGCCTCCTTATCAACGAGGCCAAGTCGGAACTCGAGCCAAGCAGGTGATTTTATTCATCGGGCGCAGCTCGACTCTCTTCAGCCAGAGCTCGGCTCCCGGCGGACAGGGCCGAGGTTCTTTCCTCCTTTGCCCGATCATTTCTGGTTGGGCAATTGCGCCCTGCCCGGGACTTCCTGCGCCTCCTGGGTCTCATGGCGGCCTGTACCAGCGTGGTCCGTTGGGCCTGCTGGAACATGCGTCCCCTTCAGTGGGGACTGGCCAGCCAGTGGTCACAACGCTGCGATCCCTTGGACCAGCTTGTGTCGGTGACACAGGGGATGTGGAACGCTCTCCAGTGGTGGACCGTTCCAGATCATTTGCAGGAGGGCATCCCGTTCGTCCGCCCTCGAGCCGACGGTCTCTCTCTGCTCACCGATGCCTCTCTGATGGGTTGGGGTGCCCATCTGGGGAACACGGGCTCATGGCCTCTGGTCCCCGCAGGAGTCCCGATGCCACATCAACCTGCTGGAACTCCGGCAGGTCCGCCTAGCTCTCACCCGCCTTTTGTCTGCTCCTCCGGGTCAAGTGGTCCGAGTCCAGACGGACAATACTACACCATGTACTATCTAAACCGCCAGGGCGGACGGCTCCATGCTTCTATGCAAGGAAGCTCTCCGCATTTGGTCACTCGCGCAGCCTGGAGGCGGATCTCCAGCCATTCAGCTGGCAGGAGCCTCCAACACCCTGGCCGATGCCCTGAGCCGATAGGGGCTGCATCCCACGAGTGGTCTCTCCTGCCGGAGGTAGTACAGCATCTGTTCTCCCTTTGGGGCACACCTCAGGTGGACCTGTTTGCCTCCATGGAGAACGCGAGCTGAGTCTGTTTCATGCCCGCCCCTCAGCAGGGCTCGCTGCAGGGGATGCCTTCTCGAGGCAATGGACCCCGGCCTCTTTACGCTTTTCCCCATTTCCTTGATCCACAAGGTGCTTCAATGCGAGGAGGGACAAGGCGAGGTGATTCTGATAGCCCAGACTGGCCTCGCCAGTTCTGGTACCAGATCTCCTCAGTCTCAGCTCCAGGACTCCGCGGGGAGCTTCCAGCTCGCCCGGACCTGCTCTCAGTCAATCAGGGAAGGTGTTCCATCCGGACCTTCAATCCCTGCACCTGACGGCCTGGTTCCTGAGCGGCTAGAGTTCCAGGCTTTGGGTCTTTCCGACGAGGTCCTCAATGTAGTTGAGGCGTCCGTAGAGTCGACACAGAAAATGTTATGCCTTCAAATGGAAAAGGTTTTCCATTTGTGTCAGGGCAAGGGCTTGGACCCTTCCTCCTGTTCCTTGGCAAGCATCTTGGACTATTTATGGTCCCTTTCTAGTCAAGGGCTTAGGTCGACGACCCTAAGGGTGCACCTGGCAGCCATCTCTGCTTACCGGGCGCTGGCCGGGAAGCAGTCGCGCAGGAGAAGGTGGTCTGGCTTTTTCAAAGGCCTGATCACATTTCCCTCCAGTGCGGGAACCCCACCTCCGGGGATCTACTGCTGGTACTGGCAAAGCTCATGGGCAAGCTATTCGAACCTATGCACAGGTGTGCCTTCTCACCTGTCGGAAGACCGCCTTCTTGGTGGCTATCACGTCAGCCAGAAGGATGGGAGAGCTCCAGGCGCTTTCCATCGAGTCTCCTTACCTGGTCTTCCACAGGACACAGGTTGTCCTGCGCCCCACCCGAAATTCCTTCCAAGGTGGTGTCGGAGTTTCACCTTAACCAGGTGTTGACTCTGCGGTGTTCTACCCCAATCACACTCGGAGGTCGAATATAGGCTCCATACTCTGGACCCTAGAAGGGCTCAGCTATTATAAGGAGCGCACGGCTGAAATTCGGGAGAGGTTCGCCAGCTGTTTGTCACCACGCTGAAGTCGCATCTGGCAGACCTGCAGCCAGGCGGACATAAGCAGGTGGGTAACCTCCTGCATAGATCTCGTTATAAGTTGGCGGGCATGGAGCCTCCCAGAGGATAAGAGCTCATTCTACCCGCCATACTGCTGCAACGGTGGCTGCTTCAGGGACGCCCCTATCCAGGAAATCTGCAGGGCTGCTACCTGGAAGTCAGCAAACACCTTCATTACCCACTACCACATCGACCTTGAGTCACGCCCGGGATGCTGGTTTTGGGGCCTCGGTTCTCCAGTCTCTCTTTCCCAAGTAAGTATATGGGTGTGCGCTCCCTCTCCCGGAGAACTGCTAGAGTTCAACATGAGTAGGATGAACAACATATCCATGTCCCAGAAATACAGGTTATCACCTGTAACAGGAGTTCTAGAATGGTATATGTTGTTCATCCACACGACCCACCCGACCTCCCCGGCTTCTCGACGCACAACCTGAGCTTTCCAGCGGGCCAGATCTGGCGTCATGGGGGCGGAGCCGAGTTATACCACCCGTGGGTGGAGGAGCAAGCTTGAAGACCTTCCGCAAGATTTAAAGCGGCAAGGATACTGCCAATGAGTGTGGATGAACAACATATACCATTCCTAGAACTCCTGTTACAGGTGAGTAATCTGATATCCCCCGGGAGGTCTCCCGAGTGACCCACTCGGACAGTCCAATTGAGATTGAGATCTCGGACCCCCTCGACAGACAGGCTGAAGAAAGCGCATACTGTAAATGTGTTAAAAAGAGGCGACGCCACCATTCATCCTCATCCTCCTTGGATGAGGAGAGGCTTCGGCGGAAACTCCGTTGACACTACGAGGATTTAATGTGGCAACAGCTGATTCTGTCTGGGCAGAAGCCTGCTTTGGTTTCCACCCTGGACATTACTTGGCTTTCGCCTCCTAGGCTGAAGCCGACTCCACTAGAACCAGTGACATCGGTTCCCCAGTCCACAGAGCTGGCTAAACCTGCCCCGGTTTGGCCAAAATCGGTCTGTCCACCGATTGTGGTGGAGCCGCCACCTAAACAGCCTTTGGGAGGGGCTTCTATGAAGGATTCTTGGATGGTTCTGGGACTTCCACATAGGTTATTGGTCACCCTTACCCCTGACCACCCCAGGCATGTAGAAGGGACCTTGGTGGCCGACCGATTTATCTGGATTCTTCGGATTCGGATGACACAGACCTCCACTCTCATCTGCTGGATGATGAGTCCGTTGGTAGTCTGTTGATGGAGGAGGGCCCTTCATTATTTTGGGGGATTCTCTGCCTCATCTCCGAATCTGCGGGGATGCCCCTGAAACCTGTCCAGAAAAGGGCAGAGTACCCTCTTGAGGTTAGCATGGTATCAGTCTGTGTCATGTTCCTTCGGCACCTGCCAATCCCCCCTCCCCCAACTCACAGTCCCATGAGTTTCCCTAACAGTCGCTACTAATGCAGGCTGCCCGACCATGCCCCCTTACACACCACCATTTCCTTTAGCAGCATAGTGACGCTTACTGCACCAGACCTGTAGCTTGCTTCTTGACTGCCCATGTGGCCCACTTACCAAGCTGCTGCATAGTGACACGCACCGTGTCAGACCTGTAACTTGCTTCCTACAGGGCACTACATGCCATTCACCAAGCAGCTGCATAGTGACACTAACTGCACCATGCCTGTAGTTTGCTTTGTGCAGGGCCCTGTGTACCACATGTGAAGCAGCAGTCCTTTTGGCAGAGGAATGGACCTGTAGTTTGCATCATGCAGAGACTAGAGGGCTCTATGCGAAGCTGCATACCTTTGGGCACAGCCCTGGACATGTAGATCTTACTTTTAGGTATCTCTTGCAGCAGGCCAACACTAGTAGGACTACAGCTGCCAGGCACTAGGACCACACAGAAACTTTCTAGCTAGTAGTCTACCAGTGAGGGCTGCTTACCTCCGACATCAGCCGCTGATGTCAGCCAAACCTATAAAGCCGGGTGGCCTCATACCCTCCTCAGTTCTTTTCTGCCATCAACAAACGCATGTCGGACCGCTGGAACCATGGCAGCTACAGTCGAGCAACATTTTTCCATGTTTACCACGCTTTATTATTTTTTGATTTTGGTTTTAACATCAAAATGGTGGTGTTCTCACATAATAGTTTATGTCTTCTCAGCCTTCTTCATCTTGTGAACACTCAATGAAGTGTGCCTGCGGCAAACAGATCCCGGACAAGGACAAGGATGGCCATTCCGTCTACATCTTGTGCCTAGGCCCAGACCTCAATGTCCAAGCCTGCAAGGCCTGCCAGTTCAACCCAGCCACCCGCAGATGTTGCCAGAAGATCCTGGTGAAGTATCTTCTTAAGCAGAAGGTCACCTTGAGGGAATGAGAGCTGCAGGCCAGGAGCTCCTCCAGTTCCCCTGACCAATCCTCTGGGTCCTCATCTTAGAAGTCATGGGATAAGGCCTCCGGGAAGCACAAATACTGGGACAAGGCCGGGACTGACCCTGGTCCATCTCCTGCTCGCGGTCACCACAAGAAATCTTCAACCGCATCTGAGTTGTTCTCCCTCGGGGGGGGGGGGTTCGACCTCCTCGGCTCCACACGCCTTAACTCCCAGAGGGCTGCCAGTGGCCCTGCTGCCTGCCTGGATCTCACTGGTGTGCAGCGGCTCCATGTACTCTGTATCCTGCTTCCCAGTCCCTGCTGTTTCAGCCCTTGTTTTCTGTGGGCACATAGGTAGCTTGGCTGGAGTATCTCCAGCCGGTGCGGGTATGATATGTGCCAGTCTTCCAGTGACTGTCCCTTCAACACCCATGTCCCCGGCAGTGGTCTCATCCTCTAGGACCATGGCTGGCTCTGCTTCTCCTTCTCAGGGGCCGATGCTGCTGGAAACCAGTACCTCCCAAAGCCTGGTCTCTCCTCAGCGTTTGCCTTGGGGACCACCACTTCCCAAGGCTGGCACCCTGTGGATCCTCTTCTAGTGCCCTCCCAGCCGACACCTGCTGGGACTGCACCAGTTCTTCCCATGCTGCAGGCCACTGGGCCTGCACTGGCGCCCCCCCCCGTCCTGCCACCACCTGCTCCTGCAGGACCTGTGCCCAGCCCCTTGCAGCCGGTGCCTGTAGATCCCACAGCCAGGGTACCCCACACCGGCGCCTGCAGACTCATGTTCTGCGCCAGTAGGACCTGTGCTGAGTTACCCATATCTGATGCCTCCGGGATCTGCGCCGGTCTACCCTTACCTGATGCAAGGAGTACCAGTGCCACTCCCAGTCGATTATCATGGCCTGTCTGCCTTGTGTTCCTTCATGCAGACACAGGTTCCCTCCTCGAGGGCACTGGCTCTGGCCCTCCCTCAAGGGCCTCCTCCAGACTCCCTTCTACTGGCCCCTGCTAGGCCGGGCCCTAGCATTTTTCACACTCCCAAAGGGAGGCCCGATGTTGGGTCTTCTGGCAGATCATATGGTCAGTATGAGAACAGTGAATATGGGGACAACAGGGAGGAAAGCATCAGTAGTGAGTCGTCTTCTCTCTTTCCTGACTCCTCAGAAGGGGAGGATGCTCCAAATATTGTTCTGAAGTTCCCCTCATTAACCCTATCTTTATGGTCATCATGTGGCACATTCAAGCCACTATGGGATGGGGACCAAGGTGCAGGACCCTGAGAGGCTTTAGTTGGCTGTCTACCTGCAACACTCTGACGCTCCTCCCTCAGTAGTCCCTCCTATCATTGAAGCAAAATCCACATCACATGTAGCTGCAAAATTTCCAATAGCTTTATTCAATAATCCATCCTCCTGTTGACGCACTAGGTGCGAAACTGATCAGGGTTCATTGTAAGCTAACAGCCTGTTGGAGTACATTGGTGGCAGTATATTTTAATTTGCTTTTATTTATTTAATAAAACTATTGGAAATTTTACAGCTACATGTGGTGAGGATTTCGCTTTTCTGAATTTTGATATTTTAATCCTGCACACTGGTAGCAGTAGAGCTGTATTGTGTTTTGTACCTCCTATCATTGACTCTTACGATGATGTCACCTGAGCTTCCTGGAGCCACCCCCCACACGGTCCCGGCAGTATCCAAGAGGGCGGACAGGCTTTACCACTCCCCAGCTGGTAAGCCGTATTTTGGGGAATGGCCCAAGGCTGATTTGGTCATCATCAACACTGCGCACGACTGCACCAAGAGACCTAAATTCTTAAGCTCCTTCCTCCTGGACAGGGAGTCTCATCAACTATACCAGATGGGCAAGCATGCCTTTGCCTTTGTGGCCATTGAGGCCATCAGTTACTTGGCCTATATGGTGCAGTTTCAGAACTTATGGGATCAGGCTAAGGAGGCTGTCCAAGCCATGTCGGATGATCCTTCCAAGCAGCAGACCCTCCAGGTCCTCAAAATGTGCTTTAGCATCAGGACCCACATCCTGAGGGCTGCCTATGACACAGTTGATGCCTCGGACTGGGCAGCAGGTGTCTGTATCAGACATCACTCCTCACTGCGGGTCTCTGACTTCACCCCATATATCCAGTCCAGCATAATGGACACCCCTTTCGGGGGTCTCGAACTGTTCAGAGGTGATGTTCAGGATCTCTTCTCTGAACTGCAGACTTCGGGAAAAGGCCCTTGGATTCGTCCACTCTATGTACCATACCAAGACTAAGTCAGGACAGAGGGATCACTTTTGTTGCTCTTCCCGCAGGCAGGCCCGTTCCCCCTCCAAAGGCTCACGGCAAGCGCAAGGCGGGAGGGCTCTCTCCTCCTCCCTGCCACCACTCAGGGCCTGAGGGCAGCAGCAGCCTCAACGGCAACTGCTCCCACCTCCTGACTCCTTGCCAGACCCCTTCCCTCCAGTGGACCTTCAGGAGGCAGTCTTAGGGGGTCGAATCTCCCTTTACCTGGACAGGTGGAGGGAAATTACCACAGACATCTGGGTGCTGCAGCTCATCGAGCACGGTTACACACTAGAATTTGTAGAGTGGCCTCCAGAAAACCCTCTGGTCCAGTCCTCGTACCCTCCCAGTGAAGTTCCCCTCAACAAGGAGGAAATCCAGGCCTTACTTCGAAAAAAGGCTAGAGAACCAGTTCCGATACATCAGCAGGGTAGGGGGTTCTACGCCCACTTCTTCCTGGTACCCAAGCAGATGGGAGATAGAAACATAGACTTTGAAAGCAGATAAGGACCGCTTGGACCACCTAGTTTGCCCTTTCCCTACCTATTGGATGAACTGCAGATCCTAGTCAACTAGCAGCCTACTTCCTCCTTATGTCGGTCCCATGCATTCTTGAATTCCCCCACTGTTTTTGACCCCACACCCTCCTCAGGAAGGCTGTTCCATGCATCCACCACCCTCTCTGTGAAAAAAATACTTCCTCACGTTGCCCCTGAGCCATCCCCCGTTTATCTTCAGAGCTATCTGTACAGAGAGAGAACTTCCTGCTTTCTACTGGTGATGCCTCTCCCTGTGCATCCCAGAATCCTCCTAGCCCTCCTTACTGCCTTCTCACATTGCTTGCCTACCTTAAGGTCATCAAATATGAGTACCCCCGGGTCCCTTTCCATTTTTGTTGTTGGTACCCCCTCCCCTCCCCATGTGTACTCTTCCCTGGGTTTTTGTTTCCCAGCTGCATTACTTTGCACTTCTTTGCATTGAAACTAAGCTGCCATACCCCTGACCATTGCTCCAACCTTGCCAAGTCCCTTTATACCCCTGACCATTGCTTCAACCTTGCCAAGTCCCTTTTCATTTTTTCCACCCCTCCTTGTGCATCAACTCTGTCGTAGATCTTTGTGTTGTCTGCAAAGAGGCATACGTTTCCTTCCAGCCCCACTGCAGTGTCACCTATAAGGACATTAAAGAGTACTGGTCTCAGTACTGAACCCTGTGGTACTCCACTAGTAACTCCCCTTTCTCCAGAGTGTGCTTCATTTACTATTACCCTCTGCATCCTGTTGTCAATTTGTTACCCAGGCTACCACCCTGGGACCCACTCACAGGCTGGCTAACTTGTTTATTAAGCTTTTGTGTGGAGCTGTCAAATGCCTTGCTAAAATCTAAGTAGGCCATATCTACAACCCCTCCCTGGTATACTACTTTGGTCACCCAGTCAAAGAAATCTATTAGAGTTGTCTGACATGACCTTCCCACTGTGAATCCATGCTGACCTCTAGGTACTCGACAATTCTTTCTTTCACAAGTGATTCCTTCATTTTCCTTACCACTGAGATCAAACTAACAGGTCTGTAGTTTTCTGCCTCTGCCTTGCTCCCACTCTTGTGAAGATCTTGGATCCATCCTAGATTTGAGTTAGCTGAACCTGTCCATAGAATATAAAAGGTTCAGGATGGTTACCCTTCAGGGTTTTCTGCCCCTGCTGCATCAGGTGGACTGGCTTTGCTCTCTGGATATGCAGGATGCCTACTTACATATCAAGGTTTTCACCCCCCACCAGCGCTACCTTCCTTTTCACTTTCAGGGAGCACACTACCAGTTCAGAGCTCTGCCTTTTGGTTTGTGCTCAGTACCCATGGTCTTCACCAAATGCCTGGCAGTGGTGGCAGCTGCCTAGAGACGTCTGTGTTTCTACATCTTCTTGCATCTGAAAAATTGTCTCTTAGCAGCCCTATCCAGGGAATGTCTCCTTCGAACCCTGGCACGGACCTGCAGCCTATTGCAGGCTTTGGGCATGACTGGCAACATGCCAAAATATTTCCTTGCTCCCTGTCAGTGACTCCAGTACATGGGGCAGTCCTGGACACAACCCAGGATATGTCCTTCCTGCCTTCAGACAGAGCAGAGCATCTGATGGACCAAGCCCGTCGTCTTTATTCCAGCCGTTATGTTTCTGCGAGGTCCTTCCTCCAGCTTCTGGGCCTCATGACTTCAGCCATTGCCACAGTTCTCTTGGCCTGTCTGCACATGAGAGTCCTTTAGTGGATGCTGCGGGTCCAGTGGGACTAGCGCACGTACGCACTGGATCAGCCAGTTATGGTTGCCAATCTAGTCCAGAGGGCCTTGTTGTGGTGGCAGGAGCCCAGCAACCTGCTTCAGGGGATTCCCTTCTGTATTTCTCCCCCTCAGCAGATCCCGATGACAGATGCCTTAAATCTCAGCTGGGGGGGCCTCACCTGGGTGTCCACCAAGCTCGGGGTACGTGGACCGTGGTGGAGAGGAATCTCCACAGCAAGTTCGGGAGATGCGAGCAGGCTTTTCAGACTCCGCTATCCCTGGGTCTTCTATTGATCCCGATGGACAACATGTGCATAGTTTATTACATAAACAATCAAGAGGGGACTCATTCCTATCCCCTCTGCTGGGAAGTGATGAGAGTGTGGTACTGGGCCATATAAAATGGGCTGGTGCTCTCGGCCATTCATGTTCCCAGCATCCAAAATGCCCTGGCAGACAGTCTAAGCTTGTCTCGGTCCAGAACCCATGAGTGGGAGCTTCTGACCCCGGTGGTCGAAGACCTGTTCGACAGATGGGTCATCACGAGTTGGACCTTTTCGTGTCCCTACACAATGCAAAACTGATGCTTTTCTGCTCGCTAGATCCAGGGCCTGGAGTTTTCTGGCAGGACGCATTGTCCCTCTCTTGGAAAGGGAGGTTCCTCTACGCCTTCCCTCCCTTCCCAATTCTTCAGAGGGTCCTGATCAAGCTTTAGATGGAAGGGGCCACCATGATCATTATCACCCCTTGTGGCCTCGTCAGATCTGGTTCCCCTTGCTTCAACAGCTGCCCGTGGATCCTGCGATCTCCCTGCCCCTTATGCACAGGCTTGCTCTCTCTGGAGCAGGACACCATGGTCCATCCATACCTTAAATCTCTCCAGTTGTGGCTCCTGAGGAAATAGCTATTGCCTGGTTTAGGGTGTCCCCCAGAGTGGCAGACATTCTGTTGGCAGCTAGGAAACCCTCCACCAGGGCCACTTACTCTGTGGAATGGAAGCTTTTTGCTATTTGGGCTGCATTGCGTCAGCCGGATATGTTCATCTGTCCATGGATCAGGTGCTGGAGTACCTGCTGTCCCTTTTAGACTTTGGTCTGCAGTACTCTTAGATTAAGGTACATCTTTCTGCCATCTATGCATACTATGTACCTGTTAGGGGCTATTCATTGGCTTGTTGTGTCTCGCACTTTTTGTGAGGCATTCTGCATTTAAAGCCTTCAACCCAGGATCCTGTCCTGGCTTGGGACTTCAACTTTGTGTTGGAAAAGCTTACGCTGCCTTCCTTTAAACTGACTGTGTCTTGCGAGCTACGCTTTCTGTCATGGAAAGCATTATTTTTAATTGCCATTGGTTCTGATTGAAGGATTTTCGAGCTTCAGACCCTGATGTGTAAGGAGCCTTATTGATTTTGTACATAGACAGGGTGCCTTTGTCATAGGGATGAGCCTTCTGCTTCAAATTTTTTTGTGCTTTCTGGTCACCTCGAAATTTTCCTCGGTTCCCCCAAGCGGCATGTCACTTTTGGTCTCCAGTGGGAAAACTGAGGAGGGTATAGGGCCACCCGCCTTTATAGGATTGGCTAACGTCGTACATGGGCAGCCTCCTCTGGTAAACTGCTAGCTAGAAAGTTTCCGTATGATCCTAATGCGTCGCAGCTATAGTGCTACTGGTGATGACCTGCTGCAAGAGATCCTCTCGAAGATCTGCTGTTATGGTAAGTTCTTACGTAACTACTTTTACTATGTACAGGTCCCTGTGGGCTCTATGCAAAGCAGAACACCCATCAGGCAGGCGTGAAACTTCTGAATTGGGTGTTCATGAGAAGGGGTACTAAATACCCTTCCCCTCTGATTTCATTAAAAAAATAAATAACCAAACAGTAAAAAATGTTTGAGTGTTTGAATAAAAAACCCTGATAAAAACTAAGTCCTTGAGCATGCACAGTTTTTTTTGAGACCCATAGCTTTTTTGATTCATTTTTTTATTTTTTTGCCAAATTTGAGCATTGGATTTCTTACTACCACCCTTCCCCCGTCACGAACACCCAGTTGGACATGTGCAAAACTGACCCTAAGGCTGGGTTCAAGCACCTCTTTTTTTCCCTTAAAGGGGGACAGTCCACAATAAGTGTCTCATACGCAAATGCGGTCCTGGTCCCAGTTTGCACTGTGAGTGCAAAATAACTTTTCTTAGTTACATTCTTTTTCTCCTCCTAATAGATTGTGTCTGATTGATCCTGCCAACTTCTCTCCTAACATTTCACTGCTGTAGTCACCCCAGAATCTACTGTGATTTACATCAGAGCAAAGCTGCAGCCACAGGAGATTCAGTTGTATGTAGTGTAAGTTAGAGCTTTGAAAGGTGCTGATTGACTGTTTAACTATCCTGCTGTCCTCTCCTAAATTACCTGATTGGTCACTTTTGATGTCACAATTCACAATGGCAGATGAGGTATAACGGTCCATAGAATTAGATTGTTCAGCCTTCAGGTAAAGTACTGCTCTTTACACCACACCTAATACTATCATGTAACAATCTTCTCATGAGCAAAAAGAAAAACAAAGTACTGTAGAAATTAAAAGTAACAATTGCATACTTTTAAAAGTTGACATTTTCTGTTTTTTGATTCTAGCATATGGAGAAGGTCAGGGGATAAGAAGTAACAACGTCATGCCGTGAAGGAGTGTGGGTGCTTAGGCCTTTAAGTAGCTACACAGGCAACTTTCTTGGCACTTTGTAATATTTATTTCATACACCCCAACATTCCTCCTACTGTTTACAAGCTTTTTCAAATTGATTTATTTTGTTTTTCTTAAAATAAATAAAAATACATTAAATACCCATGTTTTTTATACTCCTCCATTTTTCTAAATGACCTTCCATCTGTCTGCACTTCCTCCTTCATCCATATGTATGAGGATGACACAGTTCTATTTACCTCTGGCCAGTCCCCCACTTATGTAGCAACCAGACTTCAGCATGACTTCAAGAAAGTTCAGCACTGGTTTTGCTCCCTTCAGCTTTTTCATAATGCCAAGAAGACAGTCTCCATGACCTACGGCATTAGGCAGAGACTATCCAGGCTCCCCTCGCTGCCAACATTCCATACCCTTGATGAGACAACCCTTGAGGACACTTCCTCATTCAGATATCTTGGGGTTTGGCTTGACCAAAACTTCACTTTTTCCTGGTCCAATTGATGCCATCCTGAAAAACTGCATTCCAAGCTTGGCACCCTTTACAGGAACCAGAACTGCCTGCCTGTCCCGGCTAGGCATGAAATTGTCCAGAAAATGATCCTCCCTATTTTTTGACTACTGTGATGTCGTCTACAGTGCTGCTTCCATGACTTCCTTAGCCAGATTGGACATCCTCTTCAACTCCTTTTGCTGTTTCGCTCCGGGCTCTCCCGCTCACACCCATCACTGCCATCTTTATCACTCCTTGGCACTCCCTTCACTAGGAAATAGGAGCCTATCTTTTTTCCTCTCTCTCTCCACCCTGCCTCCTCCTGCTCACTCCCTTAGATCCCATGACTCCCCATTCCCTGATGATCCCTCGTCAGTCTACTGCTGCTGGTCAGGCTGCCTTCACATATAGTTTTCCTAAACTGTGGAATTCACTCCCACACCAGATTAGACACTCATCCTCTCCCTTCTCCCTCTCTTCATCCTTGCATAATTTCCTCACTGTGAACTGTACATGCAGCTAGCCTCCCTGCTCTCTTCAATGTGTTCTCTTTCTCCTGAAATTAACTAAATGACCTTCCTCACTTCTACTGACCTATTTCTCCTCCCTGCCCTGCCTTCCCCCTTTTCTCCTCCCTGCCCTGTCTTCCCCCTTCCCCTGCTATTTGTTTCCCCATCTGGTCTTTGTCATCTGGCTGTAATTGCCAACCACTTACTGATTAGCTGTGCGACATGGGAGCTCTTCACCTAACCTAGATCTCATGTATTTTGCACTTATTGAACATATGTTGCAGTTACCTTGCTATTGTTTTTTTACATAATTATCTGTACCGTGTCATTAAATATTTTTGTATAAGTTGTGTATTTTGTATTTCTAGGATCTTGGCTATATTGTTCATCCACACTTGGCATGTCCCTTTCCCCTGTAAGGATCGCCGGAAGGTCATCAAGCTGGCTTCTCCCACCCACCCGGGTGGTATAATCCTCTGCACTCTTGCACTGCCCCATAAAGCCAGATATTCCTTTCCGTTGGAAGATTCAGGTTGCCTCCTCTTTGCTGTCGCCTTTTGTAGGCCCTGGCTTCAAACCTTTGGTTATTCCGAAACTTCAGCTCGTTCGAGTTACCGACAGTGATTCTCATCATTCCATCATGGAAGATAAATCTTCCCCTGGATTTCACTGGGCAAAAAATGTTGCGCACTGATCCGCATACCGCATTTGTTTACTGTCTGGGTGTCAGCCATGACACCAAGACTTGCGAGATGTGCCTTGCTTTCCACCCAAATGTCCTTGATGATCGTCTCTCATGCCTCAAATTGGGCAGGCCCAAAAAACAGAATCCTCTGGTGAAATCTAAAGAGGCCCGGTGGGTCCACCAAACAGCTGGAATGAATGCAGGCCTTCGAAGAAGAAGCGGCGTGGGCAGCAGAGTCTTCCTCTAAGTCGTTTTTCATTCCTCTCAACTTGGGCTCTACCTTTTTGGGTTCCTTCTGAGAGTTGTGCCAATCTCTCCCCACTAAGGGTGAGGGACCTGTGGGCTGTCACTCCTCTCAGTCCCGTAAAAGGAATAAGGATCCGTATCTGTCTTCGTCTCGGTGAAGACGCTGTTGAGATCATGAGCGATCTTGGTCCCAGGAGCCGGCAGTATCAACTTCGGTCAAAATTGCCTTCTTGGCCGCTGGCTTCTTGGCCTTGCCATCTGGCCAGTCGACTGAGGTCTCGATCGGCAAGGTTGAGATCATTCTCGAGCCCATCAATCCACTGTCTCCCGTTCCTGTCGACGACTGTCTCACTAGGACCCCGGTCCTGTCTTTTTCTATTGAAGAGACCCAGCCAGCTGGGGATCCCATTGAGGAACCGGTCGCTGATCCCGGGAAGTCACCGGTCCCACCGGTGCCTCCTGAGTGACCGACTCTGCCAGTCCGATCCAGGTCGAGATTCCGGACCCCCTTGACCAACAGGCCAAGGAAGGTGCACAAGCACTACAAAAAGAGGCAACGCCATCAGTCCTCCTCAGATGAGGAGAGGCTTCGTCGGAAGCTCTGCTGATGCTACAAAGGATCTGATGTGGCGGCAGCTGATCTGGTCTGGGCAGAAGCCAACCACGGTCTCTACTCTGGCCATTACTTGGCTTTCACCTCCTTGGTTGAAGCCAAATCCTGTGGAACCAGTGAAATCGGTTCCCATGCCTGCGGAGCCGGCTAAACCTGCTCTGGTTCGGCCGGTATTTGTCTCTCCACTGATTGTGGTGGAGCGCCACCTAAACAGCCTTTGGGAGGAGCTCCTATGAAGGAAGCTCGGTCAACCCCAGGTCCTCCTTACAAGATCTTGGTCACCCTCACACCTGATTGCCCCAGGCACATTGAGGGCGACCTTGGCGGCCGACCGTTCTATCCGGATACCTCGGATTCAGATGACACTAACCTTCACTCTCATCCGTGGGATGACAAGTCGACCAGTGATCTGTTGATGGAGGGAGCCCTTAGTCCTTTCAAGGGATTCTCCGCCTTATCTCTGAATCCATGGGGATGCCCCAGAACCAATCCAGAAACGGGCGGAGTACCCTCTCACTGACATTCTCAAGAGAGGGAATACCCCAGTGGAAGCCTTTCCTGTGGCCAAAGCCGTTGTTGGCCTGGCCTTGGAGCTTTGGCAGCATCCTGCCTCCCCCCCAGTGCCACCTGCCCAGATGGCCTGCAAGTATGCGGTGCCCTTGGGGTCCCTCTCTGGGTTCACAGAACATCCCTCGGCCGAGAGCCTTGTGACCGCCTCTGTGCCCAGACGTACAGGCAGTTCTGCCGACACTGACAGACCCCCGGACAAGGAGTCCAAGAAACTGGATTACTCTGCCAGGAAAGTCTGTGTGGCCTCCTCTTTAGGCTTCCATCATTCAATCTTGGCCATCATCATGGTACACTTCTCCCATGCCCTTCTAGGGTCCTTGGACGAAGTTCTCCCACATCTCCCTGTGGACCTTCAGACTACAGTCAAGCAGGTCCGGGACCAAGCCTGTGCCGTTCCCAAGCAGCAGCTTCAGACAGCTCTGGATATTGGGGACTCATGCAACCAATCAGTGGCAGCCGTGGTTGCCTCACGCTGCAGGGCTTGGCTGAGGCTTTCCATCTTCATGGTGGATACCCAGCACAGACTTGCTGTTGTTCCTTTCCTGGGCACCGATCTCTTCGGTCTAGGTGTGGATGGTCACCTTCAGCAAATCGAACAGTCCAGTGCCACCTTGGACTTGGCTACTTCTGCTCAAAGCGCTTCTGTATCTCCTTCTGTGTCTCTAGTTAAATTTATGTACCAGGGGTTAATAATTTGTTTGATCCTTATGGTCATTTTAAGTTCTGAGTTGATATTAGAAGTGAATTTTGAGCCTTTTTTTTTTTGGACTTTTGTTGACTTTTCCATTAGCAGATTATATTCTCTCACCACTAGAGGGCTATATCTCTATCTCTGTCTAGTACGTAAGCCATGTGGGTTCTCTCTGCCTTTCTGTCACCTCTCCTCGCCCTGCCCCCCCCCTTCTTTCTCCCTGGTCCTAACCACCTCCACCACCCTCTACTCTGGTTTCCACTGCTACTCCAAGGGAACTCTCCACTTCCACTCGAGACTTGTGCTTGGTGCACCGTTTGGATATTCCTGGTTACTTAACCCGACCACTACTCTCAACAAGTGTGGCCACTTCTCTACACTGTACCACCTTGCAGTCCATATGGGATACCGCCTGGAACCTTGCAACCTCTTCTCCCAGAAACAGCGATCAAAACTATCTCTCAAAGAACTACGACTCTGCTTCTTAAAACTCCTACTCATCCTCCTTCTCATCTCAGGCAGCGTCCATCCCAATCCTGGCCCTAGAAGCTCAGGCCACACACAAACTCCAGGTGCACTTGTGCTTGCAACTATTAATATCTGCAGCCTACTACCAAAGCTGGATGCACTCCAAGTCTTCATATGCCAACACAACCTTGACATCCTTGCAGTGGTGGAAACTTGGCTGACACCTAAAGTTCCTGACTCAGCAGTAACAATACAGGGCTACAATGTCCACAGGCTGGACCGGATATCCAAAAGAGGCGGTGGTTGCGCAATCTCTATCAAAGACTCCCTGTCTTGGCACCCTGTAGCAACTCCATCACTTTCTGCCTCGGCCCAGATTCTGCCAATAAAAATCATCCTAGGTCCCAACCATAAAGCCCTGACTATTGTCTCTGTATACATCCCGCCCAGGGACCCTAAACATGGCTTCAGTGACATCCTAAACTTTATCAACTCTCATCCTCCTGAAGCTGAACTTATTCTACTAGGGGATTTCAACATAAACGGGTTAGCATTGAACACCAATGCCTATAAAGACTCCATCTCAGCTGCTAACCTCACGCAAATGGTAAACTCCCCTACTAGGATTAACTTCAAGACTTGCACCAGTACCCTCTTGGATTGGGTCCTCACCACTCACTCCACAAGGATTTCTCGTACAACCGTTCTCCCAGACTCTCTCAGTGACCGCTCCTCAGTCATGTGTGCATGGTCTAACAAATTCCTTAAGTCCCCTCCCCAAATTATCACTAGCAGAGTCCTTCCTCGTGGAAAACTTCCACATCTCAAACAATACCTGCTTCTACAAGACTGGCTACCCATCTATGAAGCAACAGATGTTAACTTGGCTCTTGATCACTTCATCTCAATTTTCAGCAAAGCCTGCGACCTCTTTGCCCCTGCTAAAAGGCACAAAACAAAATCTCTTTCTAACCCATGGGACACCGCTGCTTTTCTCTCACAGCTGAAACTAAGGGATCACCTCTGGGCAGTTGCCAGGGCCACTGGCAAACAACTGGATGTACAAAATTACAAACAAGCACGAAATGCCTGCGCAAAAGCTGTATGGCTAATGAAATCCACCTATTACAAAGACACTCTCACCAATACATGGGGAAATGGTCATGCTTTCTGGGACAATATCAAGGATGTCACAGGGAAGCAGCCAAAAACCTCTCCAACCATGTTAATGGCCAGGGGCTACTGCGATGCCGGGCAAACCCCTGGGTCCCCGAGAGAGGAGAGCAGTTCTCCGAATGCTTGATCCTTTCTCACCTCTGCCAACCCCTGGCGGCCCGGGCTCATTCCCAAACCCGGATCACTTGTGTGGCACAAGGTGTGGTATCCAGCGCCTCAGTGCCGCCAGGCCAGCTGTTTTATAGCAGTTAATTCAAGAAAACTTATAAAGCCTGGTAAAACCCGTATGAAACAGAAAGGCAGCATTTAAAGGTATAGTCCCACCATAAAGTAACATAATTATTAGTGTATAAGGAACAAGAGTATTCATAGTATTTTTATTTGTAGAAAAACAAACTAAATCCCCCTGAAAAGTCTGTAAACAGTAGAGGAAATGTTGGCATGTATGAAATAAACATTACAGAGCACCACAAAATTTGTCTGTGTGGCTACTTAAAGGCCTAAACACCTGCACTCCTGTACAGCATGAAGCTCAAGTGGACCTACAGCGGTGATGCAGAGCACTCAAGTATTTTACATTTCCCTTTGTACATATGGAGCAAGAAGTTTGGTGGTAAATGTTGGTCTCACTCTGTTAGGGTTGTAAATGTTGTAACCAAAACAACAAAGTAAGTTGAGCACCGTATTGCTAGCTAGTGCAGTTCCTGAAAAACATGAGCTACAGTTACTAACATTTGCTTCTGCAAAGCAGCCATGTCACAGAGTTGCTTACTAGCTGCAGTTACTGTGTCATTTTGTCAAGCAAGCCCACATAAAGTACATTTCAGCTATCAGCCTCCGCCTTACAAGGCTTGAACTTTGGTCATCAGATCATCATGTGGGAGCTGGGATTGTGATCGAGCAGTTTGCCTTTGATTGTGTAACAAAAAAAGAACTTAACCAGGGACAACACCTGGGACTTGAAAGACTGCAGAGTCCAGTGTGTCTGAGAGTCCCTAAATGTAAATGAAAAATAAAACAAGGAAGAGACTGCTCCACAGACCTGTAAACCTTGCAGAAAAATGGAGCCAAAGACTCACCAAATGTTTTTTAATGTTTTCCACTATTTTGTAAAAGAAGATACAGATGTTTCGTGAATAACCAATGTTACAGAGAAACTGAAACCTGTTGGTGTCATCAGTGGTAGGTTGCGTTGAGCGCTTACCCAGTATCACTTTTTGGATCTTGGGATAGCTTGCTGTCTCAGTTTGATGTTTCTTGATAATCTACCTCCATCAGAAATACTCCAGAGGTCCCTCCCTCCCTCCCTCCTTCAGTGAAATTATCATTTTTCAGACCCCTGTTACTAGTGCTCTTTAAAAGAGTTATTGTATAAGAACACTTTGAGAGAAGGAAGTAGGCACCTGTTCATTTGCTAATAGTTACATAGAACCATTGGTACATGTTTACATTAGTTGCCATAGTATTTACTTGTACATTTCGCAAACTCTGTAAATAAAACCTGCATCTGGATATGCCCTTGTAGTAGTTTTAAACGTTGAGGTATACATAAAAGAAATGTTTATTACCTTCATTGGATGTAACAGGATCCACGTAGGCATAGAAACAGAATTTGTCAGCAGATAAGGACCATTTGGCCCACCTATTCTGCCCCTTTTCCACCCTGGCTATACATACACTGCAGACACTATTTGATCTCCAGCTACCCCCATTTCCCAGCTAAGATTCCCTTGTGCCTATCCCATGCATGCTACTTTTATTTATTTATTTGAAAATTGATGATCAGGAAAGGCACACTGTGTCAAGGATCATTTCTAGATGCAACCCAGGGAAAGGGAACAGGAGAGGCAAATACATAGCACGGACACGGTACACAGCTAAATGCAGTTACATAGCATTGACACAGTTTGCAGTTATAGTAAAATGCAATAGAGCACATGATTAAAACAGGAGTAAGCACACTAACAGCAAGCAGCAAAAATCAGGCAGTTCAGGCATACCTACTCTTAGGTAGGAGGCAGATTTAAGGGGAAAGTCAGGTCAGGGAAAACAGGAGCAAGGAGGGAGTGAAGGTGTTTCAGCTGGTATTTGAGGGAAACAGGAGAGGTAGTGAAACTGAGGGAAGAGTTATTTATTTTTTATTCATTTAAAAGTTGGTAACCGGGAAAGGCAGCACTAAGACGAGGATAGTTTGAAGGTGCGACCTGGGGACTGGGTTACATAGGGATATACAGAAATAAAACAGATATAAACAAGGGTCACAGTTACAAGACCCAAACACAGTGGATAACAAGTACAGTAATAGAAGAACATACAGTCTCTATTGAAAAAAACATCATCAAAAGAATACTGCAGCTGATTATTATTAAAAAGATGGGAGTAGGTTGCAAATTGAAGGGAGATAATAGGATAAGGCTGATTGCCCAGTAGAGGAGCAGGGCTGAGGAATGGCAAAAGTGCGAGGATCCCTGCAGTGGAGGGAGCAAGAGGCAGAGGGAATGGAGGGAGGAGAGGGGTGATGAGAGGTAAGAGAGAAGGGACCCAAACCAGTATTTAGATATGAATGAAGCACAGTGGTTCTGTCGATGTCAGGGTAGAGGAAGAATGGATAAGACAGAGTAGAGTGAGCAATGGTGGGTATGAGAAGAGGAGTTGGTAGCAGAACAGAAGGTGTTAGAGAGCGTGTCCAGTCTGACCAGCAAAATGAAGGGAGCATTGCCATAGACCATGTTTATTTATTTTATTTATATCTTTGATAACCGGGTGAGCAAACTGATCCAGAGAACCATTTTCATTCACGACCCGGCCATCAGGGTGGAAAACACAACAAACAATACAATATGAGATACAATTACAACAAAACAGGACTGCCAAATACACTTGGTATGAGATCAAATTACATAGTACAAATATTTCAGAGAAATCAGTACATACTGGTGTAGTGACATACAGTAAGTGGCTATGCAATATAAATAGAATAATAGATAGGTTCTGGTATATTACAAGGTAGTAATTCCATCGAGAGGTTCTGGGGACACAGAGAACCTCGAGAGCGAAGCTCGAGAGGTTTCATGTGTCCCCAGAACCTCGAGATGGAATTACTACCTTGTTATGCCAGAACCTATTTGTTATTTTTTTTATATATGGATACGAGGTGAATTGACTCACCTCCATTTAAACAGTGGAGTCAGCGGGTCCATGTGAGTGCTGGCAGGGTTCCCCAGTGCTGTGTGGATGACCGGTGCTGTAGGCTTCATTTACCGCTGCTTTTTTTAACTGTTTGTCAGCAGCGGTATCCGGCGAGCAGAGGAGCTCAAAAAAATATTTCAAAACTGAAGAAAAACAGTTGTGGCGGCTGTTGACTGTTCACTCGCTAAGCGAGCGAGCAAGCCGCCATGTTTTCCTACTCGTTGTGCCTGCCCACAGAAAAAGCGGCCAATCAGAGGGCGCGCTTGTAAAACGCCAGGATACACTCGCATCGCTTAGTTTCTGATAATATCATCGATCGGGTGCCGAACGATACTATTACGGCACCCGAACGATAGTATTATCACTTACGAACAGTAGTATTATCGCTCCAGGAGTGATGGTATTACAAGGATTTTTTTGTATGCTTTTTAAGCATATTATTTTCACAATCCATATATTAAAAAAGGCTTAACATGGTGATTATGGTAAAGTATTACATGCAATGTATATATACTCACCAGGGAGACAAGGAAATAAATACATTTAAAATGAAGGTTCACTCTATCAGGAGGAGTGATATAGGCACAAGTCATGGGCAGAAATGCAACTTAAGTGAAGTTGCAGAACCTGCTAAGAGTTCAGAATAAAATAGGTAGTCATATCCAGATTGAACAGAGGAGCAGAACAGTGCAAGATGGTAGGGGCATTGGAGGTAGGGTGAGGGCATGAATAGGTGCTATCCCAGGATACGGGCCCTGGTACCGCCTGGGAACAGCTGCAGGTACAAGCAGCCTCAGCCAGGAGCCACGCCCTATTTGCCTTGAAAGATCGATGGGAGGGAGATGATCGGATGGACAAAGGAAGTCTGTTCCAGAGGGAAGAGGCAGAGACAGAGAAAGCTTTACTACCCATGGTAATAGCTATGCGAGGGACTTTGATGGGGGAACAGAGGAGGCTCAGAGACTCCGAGAGACCACTCTGTCGGTGAGTAAGGAGGAGTAGGGGGACAGCTGATGGTTCCTGAGTGCACTGTCAATGAGGCTGCCCGTAGCAAAGTCAAATGACCCTGCAGAGCGAACCACCCTAGGAACTGGTATAGCGAGCAGTGGTGGGTGGTAAAAGGGGCTTGAAGGACAAAGTGGCAGATGGAGTTGTATGTGGTATGTAAGTGGGTCTGTAGGGAAGAGGATGCAGTAAAGTACAAGGAAGGGCAGAATTTTTCCTTGAGCAATGACTAGGTGAGCTTCAGGGGACAGAAATTGATTATGGCAGTAGGCCGCACCTAATTTTTGGTGGATTTTCTTCACAGCGTTGCTGCAGCGTTTGTTGAAAGTAAGGGGGGTGTCTAGGGTGACACCTAGATATTTAAAGTCAGGGACAGTTTCGAGTGGAGGGCTGGCGGGGGTAGCAATCAAGAGTGGGGTTTTTGACCTGGCTACCTTTGCTAGGAATGGCTTAGAGCCAAAGAGCATGGTCTTTGTCTTTTTCTCATTAACAAGAAGTTTTCTGGAGAGGAACCAGCTCTGTGTGGCCCCAAAGTTTGCTGTGAGGGTGGTGGACAAGGACTGTATGGAATTATCGCTGTGGTATATGACTAGGCCATCCGCATAGAGGATGGCCTTTCGAGTGACACTTTCAGCAGGGAGGTCATTAATAAATACAGAAAAAAGCAGAGGCCCCAGTATTGAGCCCTGAGGTACACCGGTGTGGGTAGGTAGTGGAGCAGAGGAATTTTATCCAATGAAGACAGACTGGGACCTACCTGAGAGGTAACTACGGAACCATGTGACTGTGTGTGGTGAGCAGCTGAAGTTTAGCAGGACAAAGTAGAGGAGATGGTAGTCTACGAGGTCGAATGCCTTCAACAGATCCACAAACACTGTGCCTGTGGCCTTGCCCTCGTCCGTATTTCTAAGGCTATGGTTCGAGAAAAGTGCAAATTCGTAGGAGGTACTGTGGTGTTTGCGGAAGCCATACTGGAAGAGAACACAGGAGGTGGTATTTTTCTGGATGATTGGATAGTTGGCGGTGAATGATTTTCTCAAGTAATTTACTGAGGTGAGGAAGTAGGGAGATGGGCCTATAATTTTCGTGGGGTGAGGGGATCCCCAGACTTAAATATGGGTAAAACATGAGCGTGCTTCCAAGAGTCAGGAACTGTTGCAGATGAAAGGGCGAGGTTGAAAATGTAGGTTAGGGGCTTTACAATAACTGGAGAGAGCAGTTTCAGGAAGGTGGGATATAGCCTATAACTACCTGGGCCACCTCAGGTAGGAAGTGTCTTTAAGAGTTTGGCAGTGGTTTTTATGCCAGTGACCCAAAAATAAAATGGAGGAGCACATGCAGTAGTAGGAGAGAGCTGGGAGCATTGAGGTTTGCCCTATAGGTCAGAGGGAGACTGAGTAGGGAACTTGCTAAGATAGGGAGAGAGGTCTGTAAACATTCTGTTGAAAGTGTCCGCAATTGCACCAGGTTCAGAGAAGGGACCCGAGGGTGAGGTTAGTTGTGTTGTCTGCTTGTTAGACTTAGGATTTAGGAGGGACTCTATTGAGGCCCAGAAACTGCGCGGGTTACCAAGTGCGTCTTTTTGCAAGTTGGTATAGTATTTGCGCTTTAGCAACTTAACAGCCTGCTTGCAGGAATTGCGCAGTTGTCTTTATGTGTTCCAGAGCTGGGGGGAGGGAGATGACTTATAGGCTTTCCAAGTTTTGTCCCTGATTTTCATCTGGGCCAGTAGTTCCTTGGATAGTCTGCATAATCAAAGACTGGAAGCACCATTAGGTAACAAACTCACGTTATACCTGCAAAAAGAGACGATCTTTATTGCGGTACAGAGTACCAAGTTTAGGATGGAGCTTGGTGTGGTTGGTGTCAGTGTGGGCAAAGAAGTCAAGTTTGCTGTGTAGCCACATACTGAGGTATCTGAATGAATGAACCACTTCAAGAAGGGTGCCATCCAAGATAGAGAAGGTAGGTAGAGTTGGGAGTCTGGCCAAATTTTGTCTGGCGCCTAAGCTCATGTACAGTGTGTGTGTGTGTGGACCCAGAGTTGGTTAGACAAACCAGGGCAGAACATTGTGGAAGTCCTGCTGGAGCGGACCTTCCATGGCTGTAGTGGAGGGACCGGAGGTGTAAATGACTGTGTCATCTGCATACATGTGGACATGCTAGTTGGCACAAGCTTTGGGGAGGTCATTAAGGAAGACAGAGAACAGGATGAGGCCCTGATGGACCCTGGCCTGGATGAGAAGCAGAGCTGACAGGGCACTACCAACCTGTACTGACTCCGCAGTCGAAACTGGTACCAGCCCACTAGCCAAATTCTGGTAGATTTTGTATTGGGCTTGACTGTAGGTGGCCAGAGAGATAAGAACTGAACCTGTCTATAGCAGAAGCTGAGAGACCAGCAGCACTCAGCTTATCCAGTAAGAGAAGGTAGGACAGCCAAGTCAAAGGCTTTGGCCAGATCAATGAACATGGCAACTGTAATATACCCCTGATCCATCCCCAAGAAGGTAGAGTCAGTTACACGTGGCAGGGAGGAGACAGTGGAGTGATGCTTCCAGAAGCCAGACTGGAATGGGGAGAGGAAATCGGTGGAGGAGAGAAAACAGGGGAGTCTAGTGTAGACAAGCTTCTCTTGCAGTTTAGCAAGGGAAGGGAGGAGGGAGATTGGCCAGAAGTTACCTGAGGAAGAAGAGTTCCTCCCTTTGTAGAGTAGAACAATTTTGTTCAATTTCCAGGACTAAGGGACAGCACTGAGGGAAAGGAGAGGTTGAATAGGTGAGTCAATGGAGGTGCTATGGCAGTTGCATAGATTTGGAGTAGTTTAGGATCCAGTCCATCAGGACTGGATTTGCACAGGTTAAGGGAGTAAAGAGCAGTAAAGTTTTCCTGGGTAATAACAGGGGAACAAAGAAACCAGTGGAAGGGAAACGAGAGGGAATGTAAGGAGGAGCGGAGGAAGAAGAAGAAACAGCATTTATATAGTGCTTACCGTACATATTGTATCCCAAAGCACTTTCCAGATAATCAGAGACTGGTAGTGGAATGAATGAATGTGCAGTGGCAGTCATTTTGCACATTGACATCCACACACAGCCTTATGCAGTTGCATGAACTGGTTTTATGGGGAGGGAATGTTGGCCAAGACACTGGGGAAAATCCCCTGCTCTTGCAAAAAAGTGCCTTGGGTTCTTTTACTTCCACCTAGATGCCCACCAGGACAGCACCAGAGATGGATAGAGGAGACATCGGTTTACTGTCTCATTCGAAGGGCGGGGTACAGCACCCACCCCAGTACTGCACTCGGGTGCCAGCATTTATAGTATGAGCCCAATCCCAGAGTGGGGGGGGGGGCTGGAGGGTGACTGGAAGGGAGAGCACAGGTGGTAAAGAACTCACTGAAATGAGCAGCAACAGAGGAGGAGTTGGATGGTGGTGAACCATTTACAGGAAGGACCAGAGAGGCAGACTGTGGGAGGGTCAAAAAGAGAGCGAATTACAGAACTTTAAAGGGGTGTTAAGGTTGTTGTGAAGGTTGGTCTTGAAATCCTGTGATTTCACAGTCCGGACAGCCTTAGTACAGGAATTCTGATAGGTCTGTTTAAGAGGAGGTCAGGAAAGAAGCGAGATAGTTTGAAACGTGCCCAGGCGAGGTAATGGGACTTGAACTGGTCAGTGACTTCAGGGATAATCCAGGGGTGATGGTAATTGGATTTTCTGAGTGGGTCATGCTTGTCCCATACAGAGGAGAATTAGGAATGAATAGGGAGAAGGTAATGTTGAGTAGGACATATCCATGCCTGAGGGTGTGGCTGACCAATCTGCAGTAGCAAGGTTACCTGAGAGCGGAGATGTTGAATGAGCAGAGGAACCTGCTTCAGATGTATTTAGGGGACAAGGACGGACATTGGATCTTCCTGATGGAGAATGTCATGCAGTGATAGCTGAAAGCGTCCAACAGGATTCCTGTTACTACAGTATGGTGAGAATAGGAGGAGAGAACCTAGTCCTGGAGAGAGTGATTAGGAGAGTGGGGGTTGAGTCGGGTGGGTTCAGTGATAATGTGCGGGAAATTTAGGGACTTAACCTTGTGAATGGTCAGCCTGGAGGCTGGGAAGAGCCAATTGACACTGAAGTCTCCTAGCAAAATGAGTTCACCAGCAGAGGATCGAGAAGTGACGACACATAGGGAAGAAGCCTTTATTCTAGGTGAGACATGGAAAAACAGTGAAGATGGGTACAGAAAAGGGGAATGACAGCTTAACCAGGAACAATTCATGTGAGGAAGATGTGACCTCACTGAAAGCTGTGTTGCAAGAGAGGCTGTGATGGGCACGGTTAGCAACATCACCCACACATTTTCCCCTGTCCTACCTGAAAAGATGATAAAAAGGGACAGGCTGGAGTCTGGGATCCTGGAGGAGGGCCAAGACTCGGATATAAAGGATGTCTAGATGTCCAGACAGACAGGAGGTTGAGCTTTGGAAGAAGGCTGCAAGCACTAAGGTGAAATATGCTCAAGTGTTTAGTAGTTGGGGAGGTGGAGATGGTGGAGTAGGATCCAGGGTTGGAGTCCACTTCGCCAGACAGGAGAAGAGATAGGAAGAGGATGGAGTGGGATTTGTGACACTTAGAACAGGGTGGAGAGGGTAGGAGAGAGGGAAGTGGGTGAAGGCAAGAAGGACATGGTGTGGAAAATCCAGGTTAAGGGAGGGGGAAGGGAGATAACCAGGGTGGACAGCAGGGGAAGAGGGTAGAGGGGTGGCAGGAGGGATAGATGGGTGGAAGGTAGAGGGAGGTGGAGTGGGAGAGATTGGGAGGGAGGAGGAGGGTTAGGGGCATTGGAGAGGAGAGGAGAGGTAAAGTACAGTAGAAGAGGGTAATGTACAGTGTGATAAGGAGGCGAGATGTAGTATCAATTAGTTACAGAATACCAGGAATGATGCTGTAAATTAGAGGGACTCCCACCAAAAGTGCTACATCGCAGAATTAGAAAATGCATACCCCCAATAAATCTCGTACCAAAAATGAGGTTTCTGCGTTACTTCATTGTAAAGTTATGAGCTGTTTTGTAACCCTGCTTTCACTACCTATTCAAAAAAGCCAGTTTCAGTGAAGAGCCACTGATGATGTCATCTCCTAAACTCACACTCTAATCCTCCCTGTCAGCAACCTTATAGGACCAGCTTCTCCAAAGTTTAAGAAACTGTAGCTATAGGGAGGAAAGGGGAAATTGTTTAACCAGGAGAGGCACACTAAGCCGAAGCTTGTTTCCAGGGGTGACTTGGGAGCACTAGGAAGTTAAGTGACTTACTCAGTGTCACACAGTATGCAAGTGGGGGTTGTGAGATTCAAACCCAGGTCTCCAGGTTTGCAACTCAGAGCCTTAAACCACTGCGCTATACTGCCTCCCATATAGTAATCCTTTAAAACAAATGACATAGGGTTGGCTGCAATGCTTTAATTTCCAGAATGTTCAGATGCATGGCACTGTACTTTAGAACAAGTCAAAAGATAGTTTGGGAATGCAGCACTGAACCGAGACATAGAATAGAAACATAGAATTTGATGGCAGTTAAGGACCACTTGGCCCACCTAGTCTGCCCATTTCCCTACGTAACGGATAAGCAGCAGATCCTAGTTAACCAACAACCTACTTCCTCCTACCCCCACTGGAATTGCCCTATGTCTGTCCCATGCATTCTTGAATTCCCCCACTGTTTTTGACTCTACGACCTCCTCAGGAAGGATGTTCTATGCATCTGCAACCCTCTCTGTGAAGAAATACTTCATCTCATTACCTCTAAGCTGTTCCCCCTGTATCTTCAAATTGTGCCCCCTCGTTCTTGCACATCTCTCTTTCTGAAAGATGCTACCCTCTCGGACTTTGTTGATTCGCTTGAGGTATTTGAAAGTTTCTATTGGGTCCTCCCCTCCCTCCTTTCCTCGAGGCTATACATCTTAAGCTCCTTTAGTCTTTCTTCATATGTCTTCTGGTGCAGATCATGCACCATTTTGGTTGCCCTCCTCTGGACAGCCTCCACCCTGTCTATGTCTTTTCGGAGATGGGATCTCCAGAACTGTACACAGTACTCCGGATGTGGTCTTACCAACTGTCTGTACAGAAGGCCAACAACTTCCTGTTTTCTACAGGTCATGCCTTTCTCTATGCATCCCAGTATCCTCCCAGCCCTCCTTAGTGCCTTCTCACATTGCTGACCCACCTTTCCGTCACCTGATATGACTACCCCCAGGTCCCTTTCCATTTTTGTTGTCAGTATCTCACCCCCCATTGTGTACTCTTCCCCTGAGTTTTTGTTTCCCAGGTGCATTACTTTGCACTTCTTTGCATTGAATCTTAGCTGCCATACATTTGACCATTCCTCCAACCTTGCCAAGTCCCATTTCATCCTTTCCACCCCACCTTATGTATCAACCATGTTGCAGATCTTTGTGTCATCTGCAAAGAGACATACTTTCCCTTCCAGTCCTTCTGCAATGTCACTTACAAAGACATTAAAAAGGACCGTCCCCAGTACTGAACCCTGCGGTACCCCACTAGTAACCCCCCTTTCTTCACTGTGGACTCCGTTTACTATTACCCACTGTGTCCTGTTGTCCAGCCAGTGTTTTACCCATGCTACCACCCTGGGACCCACTCCCAGGCTGGCTAATTTATTTATTAATCTTTTGTGCTGGACTATCAGATGCCTTGCTAAAGTCTAGGTGGGCCACGTCCACAGCCCCTCCCTGGTCACGGCGGTGCATAATTTTAAAATGGGGTGGGGGGCACGTAATCTCAGAATGTGACAGAGATGTGCCATCTCAAAATGTGGTGGGACAATGTCTGGGAATACGACAGGGACACACATCAAGGAATTTGGTGGGGACTGGCAGTTTCATAATATAGTGGGGATGCACGCTGTCGGAATGTGACAGGACACACTATTTATTCTGAAATTGCTTGTCCCTGCCACATTTCAGAATTGTACGCACCCACCATATTTAAAAATTGTGCATCACATCTCCAGCACATTTCAACATTATGCTTCCCAGCCACATTCTAAAATTATGCATCCTTGCTATATTCTGAAATTGCACATACCTTCCCAATCCCAAATTACGCATCCCTGCCACATTCTGAAATGGTGCCTCCCCGGCAAGTTGTGTTTCAATGCCACATTCCAAAATTGTCACCGCTACATTCTGAAATTGTGTGTTACTGCCACATTCTGAAATTATGCGTCACTGCCACATTCCAAAACTGTACGTCACCTCCACATTCCAAAACTGTGCATCACCGGTACATTCTGAACCTGTGCATCAACGCTATATTCTAAAATTATGCATCACCACCCCATTACGAAACTGTGTCAGTGCCGCATTTCGAAACTGTAAGTCACCGTGCATTTCTAAATTGTGCCTCACCGCCACATTCCAAGCCTGTGTGTCACTGCCATATTCTGAAATTATGCGTCACTGCCACATTCCGAAATTGTGCATCACTGCCGCATTCTAAAATTGTGCGTCACCGCTGCATTCTGAACCTATGCAGCACAGCCGCATTTTGAAATTGTGCATCACTGCTGCATTCTGAAATTGCTCGTCACTACCGCATTCCGAAACTGTGCATCACTTTCACATTCCGAAACTGTGCATCACTGCCACATTCTGAAATAATGTGTTCCAGCTACTTTCTGAGACTGGGTCATTGTTGCATTCCACAGTTGCAACCTGGTGACATTCCAAAATCTCATACCTGCAGTAGTTTAAAAAATTGCACACAACTTTGTAATTCTAAAGCCATGTTTGCTACTGCATTCCACCCCCTCCCCCCCAAATATCCCAGTCACATTTTGAAGTACTGTACCTTGCTTCTACACATTTTGGAAGTGCATGTACTGCCCCCCCCCGTGTCGGTTTTCCTTTTTCAGATGTTTACTACACCTGCAGTTTTAAGTAACATAGGAAAAATAAGTCATATAAGGTACCTTGCAGGGACAACTAGGTTGTGAGTTCAGGAGATGACATCAGCAGCAGCGCTTCACTGAAACAGGCTTTTCTGAACAGACAGTGGATTAAGGGTTACAAAATTACTTGTAACATTTAAACGAAGTAACTTACAGATCTGATTTTGGAATGAGGCTGATTAAGGATATGCCGATCCAAATTCTGAATTTATTGATGCCAAAAATTTTGGACACAGTCCCTCTTTAACATTTTAGTAAAAGGCTTAGGCTGTAACTAGAAATTGGGATAACTACAGTTAATGGGGCTGCAACACTGGTGTAAGTTACTGACCGAGTAGAATGTGTGCAGAAAACTGAGAAACACTAGTTGAATGTACTGAGCCCTGACAAGTAAAAAAAAAAAAAAAAAACTGAAACAGTGAGTAGTTGCTTGGTAGAAAGTACAAAAAGAGAGAACACCCAGATAGTTTACTGAAGTCACCAAAAAAAAGGCAAAAATTGAAACTAAAGCACTGCCGAGTATAAAACTTAAGACAGTGAATAGTTGCAAGTCTGAAAATGCAGAACATAGAAACATAGAACGTGACAGCAGAAAAAGAAACAAGGGTCCATCGAGTCTGCCCAGAGTTGCCTGGGACCTAGCGTCCATCCAGGGACCTACGCCTTCCCCTTCAGCTCTTCCTTCTTTACCTCTGTACTTGGAGCAGAGCTCATTTTTTGTGCCTTTACTCTGTCCCACCCATGCCTGAAACTCTGTACGGTCTTGGCTCCCACCACCTTGGCAGGTAGACTATACCATGGCTCCATCACCCTCTCAGTAAAGTAGTACTTCCTCACATCCCTCCTCCATCCTCTCACACAGATTATTACTGAATGTGAGTATACCCAGATAGGGTTTTGCAAGCAGTCAACAAGAATGGAAAAGAAAAAAAAAAAACTACCTCTGCTGGAAGACCATTCCAGGTATCTACCACTCTTTTGGTGAAGAAGTACTTCCTCACATCCCTGCTAAATTTCCCCCCCTTCCTGCTTCATTGTGAACACCCTTGCTCTCGTGCACTGTCAATGAAAAATACTTCCTCCTGTACCTTGTTCAACCCTGTGAGGTATTAATAGGTCTCTATCATATCCCTCCTCTCTTCTATATTGAGATCCCTTAGTCACTCCTCATAGGGCTTCTGATGCAGCCCCTGCACCTTTTAGTTGCTCTTCCCTGAGCAGCCTCCACTCTGTTTGTATGCTTCTTGAGGTGTGGTCTCCAGAACTGGACCCAGTACTCCAGGTGCCGCCTCACCAACGACCTCTACAGTGACATCACCTCTCTCCTTCTGCTGGTGGTACCCCTCCCTGTGTACCACAGCATCCCACTGGCCCTACCTACTGCCTAGTCGCACTACCTTCCCACCTTAAGATCATCAGATATGATTGCTCCTAGGTCTCTATTCTGTTTTGTGATCATCAGTAGCTCTCCCCTCATATTATACTCTGCTGTCTGGGTTTCTGTGCCCTGGGTGCATGATGTTGTGCTTTTTTAAAATTGAAACCAGCTGTTATACCTTTGACCACTCCTCTAGCTCTCTCAGGTCCAGGATAAAAAAACATTGAGATTGCTCTGTTCTGTGGTATATTGGGCTTAACACATAAGAAGATGAAGTCCGTAATTTGGAGCACTATGCATGTGCATACACCCCAGAAGTGTGCACCATCATTTTTTATGACAACAGGAGCGTTTTTACATGCTGGAACGTATTTAAACAGGCAGAGCAGCAAAGCTAATTGTCTGGTGAGCCAAGAGGGGATAGCTGCAGGAGAAATTTAATATTTTCCAAGAATCAGTCTTCACCATTGATTCATACATATGGGTCTAGGTCCCAGAGGCACTAGAACCTCGTGGGAGCTTTTTTCTACAGGGTGGGTTCCGATGTCGGCTACTGACATTATTTGTTCACCTCATATGGTGCACCACGTGCTAACCAATAACTCTTGTCTGCTCCCTTACACACTTCAGTTCTGTTCTTCCTGCTGTTTGCTGTTAAATTGTATTTATTTAAGAGTTTCACCAGGAAAGCATACTGAATGGAGTACCTCTCGATTCCAGATGCGTCCTGGGGAAGGGGGTTAAGATGGAGCAAGTACATCATTTGAACTCAATAGTCACATTGCATATACAGCATCTTAGCCACTTGACACAACGGTACAGTTTGCAGATGCAGCTTCTTAGCAGGAGTTAAACAGCATAAAACAAAGCAGTAGGCTAACAGAGTGTGAGCTACTAATAAGTCCATGGACCAACAGTGCAATTAGGGGTGAGGCACGTATCGCTGGTGGATGCCTAAGTTGGCCGTCGTAGCGGCCAGGATGCACCCGGTGCAAGTCTAGGGCCAGATGCTAGGCAAGTAGAGATGTGCCAAGGATTGGAGAAGGATGGGGTGAGAGTTGGGATAAATATCATTTCAGAGGCGCAGGCTACATGAGCGAGGGGCGACTTGGGAGCTGGTTTAACCACTGAGAGTTGTCTGTGTGCCTGATGTCAGATGGCAAGGAGTTCCAAAGTTTAGGCAAGCGATAGCTGAAAGCCACTCGGCCTTTGGCTGTGGACATGTGTGGGACATACAGGGACTGGGAGTCAGTATTCCTGAGAGAGTACACAGAGGGGGGTTGAACTGTAAGGGTAGACTTGAGGTAGGGGGGAGGGCCCATGTCCAGAATTTCGCCGTAGTTCTTGTACAGTGGCTAAGTCTTCGATTGTGTAGCAACTTGTAAAGATCGCAGTGGTACACTGAGGGAGGACAGTCTAGGGCAAAGCGGCAGAAGGAATGGAAGAGAGGGTCAAGTCTTGCAAGGGTGGACTTTGGTGCGGTGCTGTAAACTACATTGCCATAGTCAATAATAGGGAGAAACATTTGCTGTAGGATTTGTAGAAATGCATACCGTGAGTGCGACAGTGCCTCAGTTCAGCTGTTGTCAACTGAATTCTTCTGTGTTATTGCTGAAGAGTCTTTCTGTCTATGGTGTCGTTTTCTTTTTATAATTTTTCGCAATGTCAAAGTCTGAAATACAGGTGCTATAAAAGACTGTCAGACCCCCGTTATACATCGCTTCCTCTGTGGGAAACATATTGTGGTGAAAGGCCAGCATTAAGTTTGCTGTGCCTGCCTTGGTCTGAGTCACTACATGGATTTGTGAGATGCCTACTTCTCTGTGGACCTCTGCACCATAGAGATCCACATTTTGAAGTGGGGTCACCCGATTCTCCACTTTTGGAGGCAGGCAATGCACACAAGGCCAAGGGCAGATCTGAGGGTCCTTCCCCTGGGCCCCTTTCTTGTGCCTTCGGTATTTAGAAAGAACAGTATCCACCTTAACCTGGCCTTACAGAGGCCCTAGGCTGCAGTCTTCCCCAGTGATGAGAACAAAGCTGTATGTTCTGTCTACACTGATGGACACCTCAGTGTCACGGTCTGGTGCCACCCCGGCTCCTGACACTGTCAGTGGTGTTGGTGAGCAGAGTGGTGCTGGCAGTGATGTTGGTCCCCCTCCTGATACCATGTATAATACTGGGAGAGGGACTGGCAACGGGGCCTTGCGGCATCCAGTTCCTTAGGGGAAGGTGGTGATCTCTGCTCCAAGCAGCCCTTGTGGGGCTATGTGGAGGAGGTTGATGCTTCTCCTGGCAAGGGATGCGGCACTGATCATGGTGTTGTTTCTGGACTCAAACACCAGTCTTTGTGCCATCGACAGTGCTAGCTTTAGTTTCATTTCTGGTGTTGTTCGCGGCACCGGGCTGGCTCCAGATGCCGCTTGTGTTGTCGGGGTGGAGATAGACCTGGGGATGACATCGGAATTGGCACAGGTCTCGGCACTGAGGGCGGTGCCAGTCGCAGAGCCAGAGGAGAATCTGTTTCTAGGCCAGTCCCTGACCCTGGGTCTGGTGCCCAAGTTGGCATCTGCTCGAAGTCAGCGGATGGCTGGGGCATGGAGTTGTGTCTGGAGTTGTGACTGGTGTTTGACTCCGGACCTGCTAGCTGAGCCTGCCACTGGTGAGGACCGGAGTTGCCCCGAGGAGACTGAATGGCTCCATTCTCCTCACCTGGGGGTATCCCCCCTCCCAAGAGCACCAACCTGCTTGTTCCTCTTCCATATGTAAGCCTTGTTCAGGTGGTTTTGCTTTTCCTTCCTCTTGGGTGAGGTTCACTAAGTGTTCCTGCAAGCCAGGTATAGGCCCTAGAGTCTCTGGCTCGCTTTCAGGCCTCTGCCTCCTCTGCCTAAATTTCCAGGGATCACTGGCCCTCTGGGGCCGATCACCTGGAGCCAGCATGAAGGTGTGGCTCATATTGTACTAGTACCACAAGACTTTCGATCAGGTCCAGTTCCATTTCAGCCCCCCAGCACCATCCATTTCCATATCCCGTTTCTTGTGTGTTATCGTCCTCTTCTGAGGGCATGGAACCTTCCCTTCACAGATCCTTGGCCTCTGAGTAGTCCCTGTGCCGGTGGTTCCTGGCAGACATGTTGCAAGCTCTGGACATTGGCACTATTGCCACCCACAG
The DNA here is from genome assembly GCA_016271365.2 of Neoceratodus forsteri. Taxonomy (NCBI): domain Eukaryota; kingdom Metazoa; phylum Chordata; order Ceratodontiformes; family Ceratodontidae; genus Neoceratodus; species Neoceratodus forsteri. The sequence continues at coordinate 988,750,263 of CM028132.1, forward strand.
TACCATCCTTATAGCTTGGACTCCTAAGAGCTTTCATTGATACCAGCTGTGTCATCCCTCTGTCAGGAGGTCTAAACCTCACTCTCAGGTTCTTGGCAATAATGGGCATGCAAGGAATCACAGACACATGGCATAAGAGTAATAAACTTGTTTATTACTACCAAAAGGATAATCACAGTTGCCCTAAGCAGTTCTTACCAATACAAACTGGGAACCAATGCTAAGTGTTCCCTATACCTCGAGGATTATCCGTGTCTCGTGGGGTCTCCGAAGTAGAGGCGTAATGTCTTACATTATGTACCTACGATAATTATCATAGTTACTGTAAGATAGAAACATTTCTAGTTACAGTGTTGATCCCTATTGACTAAATTAGAGGTAGCTCCTTGGTCCAAGATAACATTATACAGTTTTGTACTAGTCATCACTTTGTAAAGACAAAGGAGTACAGTTTGCATATAGCAGTGTAATAATATAAATCATCAGAAGATGGCAATGCCCACTCATATCATAATTATTACAAGGACACAGGTGTCCTAACATCTTGCAAGCAAGAAATAGATATGTGTATTAGCAAGTAAAGTGTATAACAATAATATGCATGCATATCCTGACATCTACTCTTTTATATGGTAGATGCCCTTAGCCCTATATGTTAGTATAACATATATCTGAGTGCTAGCTGTGTACGGTGTACCTGTGGGGTGCCAATTAAGGTGCAGGGACCTCGTGTAACATTCCCCCCTTGTTGCCTCACAAGGGGCAACACAGCAAGAGTAAGGAAATGGAACGGGAGCAGGTGTCGTTTACAGACCCGAAGCGCGAGCCTTGTAAAGGAACTCCAGCAGCTCACGGTGTTGGCGTAATGTACAATGGAGGCAGCAAAGCATAATAATAAGGAAAAATATCAAAAATGCTTGTATAATAACAAAACCTTTAAAGGTAATCTCTAACCAAGTGTTGGTAAGTGCACTATTCATATCACCATCATTAATAAGTGCAAGCTCAGCCTCATTTGCTTTGGAGATGTTATTGCTGATGTGGATGAGATGGGTTTCTTTTCTGTCTAAAAGTGATTTCAGTGTCAAAGTGAAAGGATCACTATGTACATTAAAATAAGGTAAATACTCAGAAAGTGTAAGCAGATAATCAGGGTTACCATCAATGATGTCAGCGTCCATTAAGGGGATGGGTGTAATAACAGTGTGCTCAATAACTGTTCTTTCATGGGGCAGAAAACAAAAATTAGGACCATCAGTAGAACAGGTTTTCATTCCATATGTGTAAGTCTTGTGGTTTGTAACGACGTAATACTCGCCATCTGAATTATATTGCATTTTAACAGTAGGCAGTCTCCATTTTTGCAACTGTACCGGGCAAGAAAAAGTTTGTTTGGAAATCCTTGTTGACAGGCGGTGGGCCTCCTCTTGATAAGACTGGTAGAGCTTGGAAGAATCTGGAGCCAGTGTTGAGTCCTGAAAGTCTGTGCCATTAGTGGTGATGTCATCATCAATGGAAAAGGACCAATCGATACTATCCGGGGAATAGCCACATACAGGTTTAATAACATCAAATACGTCACAGCGACACAAATAAATATACCCTTTCTTCGCACAGCAGTCTGTGTGCGGAGTGACCCAGGCGTCCAGAAAAAGAGGAAAAGCCAGTAGAGGAGGTAAGTCGAGGCATTCTCTGTAGATGTCTTCATCAAGGTGCCCAATGGAGTAAACAGTTTCAAGCTTGTCGAACAAGGCTGTAGTAGGATCAAAGCGTGGTAAAGAGACAGTAAATGAGATAAACATAGTATCCTTAACATAACATTTCTTGGAAGTAAAACAGGGACCAGTGTTAGGATGTCTGGTCACAAAACCCAAATTCCTAGCTGTGGAAAGTGGAATAGTCTGCAACATACACATAGAAATACAGCTAGAAGATTTACATTGAGAACAGTACCATTTTGAAATATGTCCATCATGTATGATATCAGAGATTCTTCCGGATTCAAGATCACGGAAAAGATTATTGATGGTAGTAATAATGTATGAGCCATAGGCTGAGCAAAATATCTCTTGGGTAATGTATTGCTTATCTGCTTCTTTATTGTTCTGTGAAATAAGTGCATTCATCTGATTTTTAGGATCTGAAAACGCCTTAGCAATATCGTGCATATTGTATACAATATATTTTTCTTCCTAAGTCCATCCACACCAATAAAGGGTGAATAATATTTACCAAACCAGTCTGGAATTTCTGTGAATGTGATTTGATAGCAGCAATGTCGGCTTTATTCCAAATAGACATGGCTGTACCAAAAAGACCAGTGACAGTGCCTGTGGCACGAGTGACATCACAGCTGTCAATTTTACGTCTATTACGTTTATGACTTTGATCATCAGGATTAGGTTTTCTTACGAACATATGAAATTTGCCAGCAGATAAAGGCCTAGAGGTCTATCAAGTCTGCTCGAATGTGCAGCTAGCACCCCTGTATTCTGCAGCTGCCCCTCCCTTCCACCCTTCCCCTTCATTAACCCTCCACCTTGTCCTGTCCCATCCTCGTTTGAAGCAGTCCACTGTTCTACTGTATACCACTTCAGGAGGTAACGCATTCCACCCAGCCACCACCCTCTCTGTAAAAAAGTGTCTTCTCATCTCTCCTGAACCTTCCTCGCTCCAGTCTCATATCATGGCCCCTGGTGTCCCTCCCCTCCCTTACTTTGAACAGCCCCTCTGTACTTGTCTTGTTTATTCCTTTCATGTATTTAAAGGTTTCAATCATGTCACCCCTGTCTCTCCTCTCCTCCAGTGAGTACATGTTCTACTCCTTCAACCTCCTCTCGTATGATAAGTCCCCCAGCCCCTTGATCATCTTTGTCGCTCTGCGCTGCACCCCCTCCAGTAACTTAATGTCCCTCTTCAGATACGGATGCCAGTACTGCATGCAGTACTCCAGGTGTGGTCTAACTAATGACCTATACAGTGGCAGAATCACCTCCTCCCTCCTCGAGCATATACCCCTTGCAATACAACCCAGCATTTTGTTGGCCTTTGCAGCTGCCTTCCTACATTGTGCCGAGTTGTTCATTGACCCTGTAATGAGCACCCAGATCCTTCTCCTCCTCCTCTGTCTGGGCTAGCTGCACTCCCCCTAGCTGGTAACTCCTCCTTGGGTTCTTCATCCCAAAATGCAGCACCTTGCACTTTTTGGCATTAAAGCCCAGTTGCCAGGTGTCTGACCAGGTTTCAAGCTTTGCCAGATCATCCTGCAACCCCTGCCATCCCCCTAGGTCATCCACCACCGCGCCTACCTTGGTATCATCAGCAAACAGACTGATCTTGCTCTTGATGTCCCATGGTATGTCTGCATAAATATCCCAAACAACACTGGTCCCAAACTGAGCCCTGTGGAACACCACTGCGTCACTGCCCTTGGGTGTGAGGCTCCTCACCCACCACCACCTCTTGTTGTCTTCCCTGCAGCCAGTTTCCTACCCATCTCACCAGCTTTACCCCTTGCCTACTAACTTCCTTCCCAGCCTTCCATGTGGCACTGGGTCGAATGCCTTACTGAAGTCCAGATACAGGACATCCACTGCATGGCCCCTGTCCAGTTGCCTAGTTACCCAGTCATAGAACTCGACCAGGTTGGTTTGGCAGGATCTGCCACGATGAAGCCATGCTGTCTGCTGTCCTGTAGTCCTTTGGCCTCTAGGAGGGCCACCAGCCTCCTTCAGGATGGTCTCCATTAGCTTACCCACGATGGATGTGAGGCTCACTGGTCTGTAGTTTCGGTTCATCCTTGGGCCACTCTTGTGGAGGGCACCACTGAGCACATCCTCAGTCCTGAGGTACACACCCGAATGTAGTGAGGCATTAAATAGGTCTGCCAAAGGTCCTGCAAGGACCTCTGCCAGCTCCTTCAGTACCCTGGGGTGGATGCCATCTGGGCCTTGTGCCTGTCCACCCCTCAATGCCTTCAAACCCTCTCGAACTCTGCTCCATGATTCTCATCTGTCACCACTTCCCACCTGCTTCTGCCATTTCTCCCACCTTGGTGTCACCCCTCTTCTCTTTAGTAAATACTGAGCAGAAGTACTCATTTAGTGCTTCATCTTATCGCACCCTGCTTCCACCCAATCCCTTCCTTCCTAATCCTTACTATGTGGTCCTTACAGCTCCTTTTCTCCCTGATGTACTTAAAGAAGTCCTTCTCCCCCTTCTTAATGCCTTGTGCCAGCCTGAGTTCTGTAGATGCTTTGGCTCCCCTTACTGCCCTTGTCACCTCCTTCAATTCTGTCAAGTACTCCTCCCTTCCTCCCCTCCTGTTTTCTTGTACTTCCTAAAGGCAGCTCTTTTCCATGACCTTCTTGCCTAACCAGATCGGTTTCTTAGCCCTAGCCTTCTTGCTCTGGACTTTGCAGCAGGTTTTGGTTGCCTCCACTATCCCCAGCTTTATGAGCTCCCACCTCTGGTTAGTGTCCATACTAGATTGAATTCTGGCCAGGTACCCTTTTACCACTTCCCCCATCCTCCCAAAGTTGGCCCTCCTGAAGTCCAGTACTATTGTGCCAGATTCCACTCCTTCCTTGCCCATATCCAATGTGAGCCATACTGAGTGGTGGTCACTACCTGACAGCGGTTCCTCCACTATAAGTTCTCTCACAAAGTCCCCATTGCCAGCACAAGGTCAAGGTATTCCCTAACCTGGTTGGTTCACTGACCATTTGCAGCAGGAAGCTGTCCTGGAAGGCATCCAGCAGTACCTGCTTCCTTCTGTTCCTGGTTGTTGGGGTGCTCCAGTCCACTCCTGGCATGTTGAAGTCCCCACAATCACCACACTACCCTTTCATGAGTCCTCCTGATCTGTCCCGCTAGTTCCCTGTCTAACTTCTCTGTCTGAGATGGTGGCCTGTACACCACTCCCATTCTAAGAATCCTATTCTTGGAATCCTGGATTTGCATCCAAAGTGACTCCGTACTACCCTCCTCCCCTTCCTCCCTTACACACTTCAGTCCTTCCTTCACATATAGTGCCACCTCCCCTCCTTTCCCAATCACCCTGTCCCTACGAAATAACCTGTACCCTGGTACAGACAGGTCCCAGTCATTGTATTGGGTGGCCCATGTTTCAGTGATGGTTGCAATGTCCACCTCTCCCTCTGCCATGAGAACCTGTAACTCTGCAGTTTTCCTCCCAAGGCTCCTAGCATTAAGGGTAACCACCTTCCACCCTTTTCCCCCCTCCATCCTGCCCTCCTTTCATATCACCAACAGTACTTGCCATTTGTCCTTTGTCACTGTTATGGGGGGTAAGCTCATATGGTTTCCCAACCTGTGGTCTCTGCATATCTCTTCCCCAACTGCCACCCCCCACTCCTAGTTTAAATTCCCAACTTCCTCTATGTACTCCTCCATCCTCTGTTTCAACACTTTCTTTCCCTCCTCACTCAAGTGTAGTCTGTCCTTGGCATAGAGACTACTGTCCTCCCAGGTCCCTCCCCCCCCAACAGCCCATACCCTTTAGCACAACACCAGGTTCTTAGCCATCCGTTAAATTCCTCTGTTCTCAGCTTCCTTGTTGTGCTTGCCTTTACACCGAAGTATCTCTGAAAAAGTTACTGATCTTCCTGCTCCCTCACATAATTGTGCTAGTTCCTCAAACCTCCTCTGGACTGTTCTACTGTCTTGTCAGCCAGGTCGTTTGTCCCAAGATGTATAATTAAATGAGGCTTGTCCCTACCCTTCTAGCATATTTCAGAACAGACTGTCCCACCTTTCGCTGTCATTCCTGGCATGGCCTCTACCCAAATGACTATACGCTCCCCTTGCTACCCCACCTAACTCCTCTTAGTATTGAGTCCCCAGCACTAAGATTCCACCCTCTTACTCCTGCTTGCTTTCATTCATCTCTCTCTCATTTCCAGCTCCTCTTCTTCCTCCTGCACATTATTTCCCTTTTACCCTGTTGCAATTCTCCCAGCAGAACTTCCCCTGCTCCAGTTTGGTCCAGGCATTTATCAATTACTCCTCTAATTTCATCATTTCCTCCTCCACCTTCTTCCTCTCTAGCAGTGCACAACTATTTTCTGAGGCCCTTCACAAATGCCCACTCCCTCTCTTCTTAGAGTAACCTGTTCTCTCCTTTCCACTCCATGACTTTTGCCACTTCTTCGCCTCCCTCACAAGTCCCTATCTCCTCCTTCCATTTGTCTTTTGTCTCTGACCTGGTTTCCCAACAATTGTTCTTCCTGGCCTGGGCCCTTTGTCTCTGCTTCCTTCTTCTAACCCTCTCCTCACCACTGTTGGCTTAAATCGCCTCTCTCATCTCCCTTCTTCCTCCCTCCAGTATTGGGCTAAACCCACCCCAATCTACCTTGCCTGTCTTAGTTCCTCCTGCAGACCCTCAATCTCCTTTCTAAGTTTTCTATGTGGTTGCACACTAAACATCCTCCCACACTCCAGGCAATTTTTAGAAAGATTGGTGCACTGCAGTTGTTGCAGCCTACCACCCTACCCATTGCTGCCGTTGCCCACCAACGACCCCCACCCTTCCAGATGCAAGATACCAAACACTCCCCCAAGTCTCCCCTCTCCCTCCTCTATCAGTGCAAAACATTTTCTTTATTTCCCTTACCTCCTTTGTTGCACACGTTTAGATATATTGAGCAACTGCTTTTTATATTCCTATCCTTCCTATCCACACTCAAAACAGGCTTTAAGTAGCCATTGCACAACCTTCCTCAAACTCCTACTCCTCCTTTCCCCAATGCAATATCAATGCGAATAAGTAATAATGAAAGCTCCTACATTTGCATTTACTTCCCTTCCACTGAGAGAGCAGTCACCTCTTCACTTGCTGCTGTTCCTTTCCTGGTATGCCCCTCCTACTCAACACCCCTTACTATACCCAGTGTTTAGCTCCTAAATTGAAACCAGACAGCAGCAGCTCTGTGATGTAATCCCAAGGTCAGAGCAGCAGTTCACTCTCTGTAAAGAGAATCCTAAATTGAAACCAAACAGCAGCAGCTCTGTGATGTAATCCCAAGGTCAGAGCAGTAGTCCACTCTCTGTAAAGAGAATCCTAAATTGAAACCAAACAGCAGCAGCTCTGTGATGTAATCCCAAGGTCAGAGCAGTAGTCCACTCTCTGTAAAGAGAATCCTAAATTGAAACCAAATAGCAGCAGCTCTGTGATGTAATCCCAAGGTCAGAGCAGCAGCCCACTCTCTGTAAAGAGAATCCTGAATTTCTTCTAAAATTGCCTCTATTCTCAGTGGTGTGTACCCTGGCAATAGGGTCTTGAGTATGAATTTGAAAAACTGCTAAGCTATCAAGTAATAAAGTACTATAAAACAGTAAAGTATTAGTAGTATGACACATACCAAATTCTTTCATATTCCAGTAAGTCAAGTTAAATAAAACAGGTATATGCATAAATCGTAAGTTGTTAATAAGTGTCCAGGGAAAGCAGTGGCTGTGAGATCACTACGAGGACCAGGGGTGTGTTTTGGGCATTCCAAAAGCTGTTTATCTGTAGGGGGTAACACAGAAAGGTACGTTGCAGCAGAGGCCATGTTGTGTACAGCACAAAATTTCCTGGCAGAGTCTTTAGACAAGGAATTATAATATGAAGGATCAATTAAAGCGGTAATATTGTATAAACCAAAATGTCTAAGAGAAGTTTGGAGCAAGGACAGAGAACCATTTGGGGATATTATGCGTAGGGCCAACCATGGAAAGTTCCCTTGGAAAGCTTGACCATAGGGAGAATTTGTCCTTGCAACGTGGTTTGCCTCTCAATTTGTAGGGCAGATTTATCAGGAGCAACAACCAAGGCAGTGAGGTAGGCATCTGGACCTTCCTGGTCGGTAGTCAAATTGTCGGGTATATTGCTGGAAACTCCCTCTGGGGTAGATGTAGGTGGATCAAGGTGAGGAAGGAGGTGCTTTACCATGCCTTGGATGTAGGGGATAACTCATGAGATGAGGAGAATGTGAAACAAGATAGCCATCTTGTCAGTATCTGAAAAGGAAAATCAAAGATTAGAAAATCAGTACTATTCTGCCCAATGTGGTGAGGAAAAGTAGTTATACTCTTTTATACAGTTTCATCTGATTTACATGTAACCACCTGTCAGTCAATTTGTTGTTTTGCATGAGTCAAACCTGATAGACTGCTGGACTGAGTTTGTCGACAGTGGGGTAGAGTCCCTCCCACTTATTGGAGAAGGAATGTGTGGGATGTGCAAATCTGAGAACCATTACCTGATCCCCAATTTGCCAATCCACTTCTTGTGCGTATTTGTCAAACTGGATTTTGGACTGTTGCTGGGCCTTGCCCATGCAGTTAGCAGCATACAAATGAGTGTTTATGAGGTCTTGTCTAAGTTTTTAATCTCGTATTTCTACCAGTTATCACCTCAAAGGGTGTCAGCTGGGTGATAATGGCAGTAATGGCAATAAGAAATCCCAATCCTTGGGATTGTCCTCAATGAATTTGGAAAGCATTTGCTTAATCTGTCAGTTGGCTCTCTCTACTTGACCTGAAGATTGTGGGTGGTAAGGTATGTGGAACTTCTGATGAACTGTAAGGAGTTCAAGTGCTTCTTTCATCAACTCACCTCTAAAACTGATTCCTTTATCTGAGTCTACCTTGAGCGGTAGGCCCCACCTGGAGAAAATCTGTTCCACCAGGATTTTGGCAGTGGTTTTAGCAGTGCATGTTTTAGTGGGGAAAGCTTCAACCCACTTAGAGAAAAAGTGAGTTACCACAAGGGCGTATTTGTTGTTTCTGCTGGTATTGGTCAAGGGACCAATAAAATCAATCTGTATGGCATGCAAAGGGCCAGAGTGCCTTTGTGGTAGCAGTTTGGCATTTCGTTTGGTGGAGATAGGAGTATTTTGCGCACAAACAAGGCAGTTATCTATGTACTGTTTGACATCTTTGGTGACACCAGGCCACCAGGTGGTGGTCTTAAGCCTTTGGAGTGTGTTCTCTGATCCCTGGTGCCCACCAGTAGGAGTGCCATGCACTTGGTGCAAAAAGTCAGGCCTAACATGGCGGGGAACCACCCACAGTTTGGTATGGGTGTTATTTGGTTGGTACCAGATGAGCTTGTCATCAGGGGACAGGTGTAACGTTCCTTCATGCCTTCAGTAAGGGATGTGGGTAGGTAGGTTCTTCTCAGTACCTTTGTCAAGGAATCTGAACACATCTTTGAGTTCAGAGTCAGCGTGCTGAGCTTCTGACAGGTCCAAGGGGGGTAAGGGTTCAGGTTTCTTCCTGACTGCTGCAATGTGCACGGCCGCTCTGGCCTCTGGATGGTTCCTCATCCAGGTGTCCCCCCCCCTGCAGGCCCCTTCCTTTGCAAGGGTGTCAGCAGTGTCATTGAAGGCATGATAGGGGTCATGGATGTAGTGAGCCTTAACGTTGTGTACATAGAGCTTGTGCGAAAACTTTTGTGCCAGTGAATGAATGTATATTACCAGCTCTCTGTGTTTCACTGGGCTGCCATCAGAAAAGAGGAAGGGATTCTTCTGCCAGAAAGGAAGAAATTCTGTAAGGGGACAACAAGCCAGTAAGAGTCTGTAAAAATGGTGGTATCCTCAGTTCCATGCTGGATGAACTTGAGAGCACAGGCCCCTGCTGCCATTTCAAGTTCAAGTTTATTGCAGGAAAGACTCCGTTGAGCAAGCTCATTCACAAGGAGGTCGTGAGGCACATACACATACAGTTCGCAATTACATAGACAGGAGATATAAAATGTTGGACAACAAAGAAAAAATATATATATATAATACAAGAGATATACACAATAGAAGTTCTTATGCTATATATGCAGTACATTTCAGCTTTACATTTCAGCATACTGTGATGATGCTACACTTAGAAATTTTCACAGTGTTACCATAAGGGTAAATGACTAATATGCCCATCCCTGCAGTCTGTTCTCCTTGATAGTAAGAGGCTGAACCATCAGTAAAGACACGACATAGTGAGGTGTTTTCCAGTATTTGTGGAGCAGCATGGAGGAAAAGACCTTGATCTGGTAGATCAGGTGGCTGTAGCATACAGTCATGGGGTACTCCTTGAAAAAGGAGGCCATGCACCAGCATGGATGGCATTTTGGTTGGGTGGACCTTGATAGCTCTATCCTGGAGATGGAGGGACCAATGTGTCAGTCTGGTGTTGGAGACTGACCCATACTTCACTGTGTCTGATAGCAGAAAGGTTGTAGGGGTGTGGTTTGTGTTGCTAATCAGTGGGGAGTACCCAATGATGTACAGAAAGTGCTTGATGACCCAGTGGGTGGGCAGAAGGTTCCTTTCACAAAGGCTATACTTCTGTTCTACTGGGGTCAAGAGCTATGATGCATATGCAGTGGGTCTCAGAGTGCCATTGACCTTTTGGACCAACACGGCAGACATAGCAATGTCAGATGTGGCACACTCCAGATAGAATGGCAGGGCTGAATTGGGGTTAACCAAAGCTGGGGCTGAGGCCAAGGCCTGTTTCAGTGATGTCACAGCTTGGGTGTGAATGGGGCTCCAATTGCAGGAGATGTCCTTTTTCAGTAGTTCATACAGGGGGCGGTCTTCTGGGCAAAATCACAAATAAAATCTCTAGAATAATTCACCATACCTAGAAACCTTCTAAGAGTGGCCACGCTGGTGGGCAGTGGCAAATCTTGCAACCCTTGTATCTTCTTCCAGGCAGGGCTTCGGCCTTGGTCTGTTATCCTCAGACCCAGAAAGAGTACCTCTTTCTGACATAGCTGTGCTTTTGCAGGGTAACATTTGAGGCCTGCCCTCTGAATGAGGGTCAGTAGTTCATCCAAGAGATCCAGGTGTTGTTCCTGTGTGGCTGTTGCCAACAACAGGTCATCCACATACTGCAAGAGACACTGGGGTGTAGAGAAACCCTCAGGGGCATCCATCATGTGTAAATGGAACAGGGAGAGGGGCTGTTATGGAAACCCTGTGGCAAGCAGGTCCACATGTACTGCCTATCCTGAAAGGTGAAGGCAAACTTATATTGACTCTTGGGGGCCAATGGCAATGACCAGAAACCATTGGAGATGTTCAGGACACTAGACCATTTTGGTCAGGGGTCAAAAGTTGCAGCACATCAGGTGCTGATGCCACAGTTGGGGCACAACTGGGGGGTGACCTGGTTCAGTCTCCTGTAGTCAATAGTAAGTCTCCAGGCACCTGTGGGTTTCTTCACAGGCCACATTGGGGGGTATTGGCAGTAGAAACACATGTCCTGATTACACCTTGCTTGAGGAGTGATTTTATTGTTTCCCTAAGAGAAGGCAAGGCCTCAGATGGAAAGGGGTACTGCCATTGCCTCTCATGTGTTGGGCCTATCACCTCAATGACAGTGTGCATCCTGCCACAGTCGTGCTTGTTGGTGGCAGATGCCTCCAAATGCCTTTGTAGAATGGGGAGGAGCTTTGGGAAAGCTCTTGATTCTTGAGCAAATCTGTGACGTCATACTCTTTATTGTTTGCAGAAACTGTCGCCACCACATGTGAATCTGGGATCATGATGGTGTGGTATTGTCCCTGAATCTGTATCAGTAACATGTTGGCTAGGTCTACCACACAGCCGTGTGGTGCTAGGAAGTCAGTTCCAATTATACTAGGATGATCATGCCGTACCATCAGCTGAAAGGTATGATAGGCCTTCAAGTGTCCCAGTTTCACAAGTAGTGGCAGAGAATGATATGCCGGCAGCCTATTACCGTCTACCCCTGACATATTGGTCCGCCATCTGGTGGACCAAGGGGATATACCTGGGTGATCGTCGTGTAATACAGACACAGCCGTGCCTGTATCCAGTAGTACTGTCGGTAGGTGGCCCCCGACCTCTGCCTCAGTGCAGGGCTTTCCATTTGTTTCCAAGACCAGCTTGTTTACAATACAGACTGAGGCCTGTAATTGTCAATGTGTACCAGTGGAGGCATGGGGAAGCTCATGGAGGATCTGGGCCTGGTTCCTGTGAACCACTTCACCATGCTGCACTGATGCTATATATGGAGCCGCTTCTGGGTTCAGGCCTATATGGGCCTGAAGGCCTGTACTTCCAGTGTCCCCGCTGCCTGTTGAGGCCTGTTCTTCTGGTTGTATGGCAGCAATGGGAACAGCATCTGCTACAGAGCACACTTGCCCGAGGAGTTCTCGAAATTTCCAGTTCTCATCGGCTATTTCCCTATTAGAAGGGCCTGATCTCTGTGGTTTGCCCTTATTATTCTTATGGTGTTTCTTATTTTTGTGATAATTCAGTTGCCATCCCAGGATTATTGTTGTTGTTGGGCCTGCTGGGGGTGTTGGTTGCCTTTGAGGAGGGGCTGTTTCTCTTGGGCCTGCCCCTCCACTGTGTAGTGCATCATGGCCTCTGGAGTGGTCTCCACGGTGGCTACTTTTTTAGAACCGAAGTCCAGATCACTGATGTAGAGTTGATAAACTCTCTCGGTTTTCCGAAGAATGTTGTCAAACCTCTCCGTGGTGGGATAGGTGGTTGGCTGTACCTTTTCTCTTACTGCAGGGATCATGTTCCTAAGGAACAGGGTTTTATATTCGATAAGGTCTACATCTGCAGCTTCTTGTGCAAGATGCTTCCTTGCCCATAGGCCATCCAGAGCCTTCGGTGGAAAGTCACTGGATTTTCTTTCTGTTTTACAGGATATGTGAGCATCACTCCTACTACACCTGGGCTGTGTGCAGAAATGAGTTCAGCTGCAGCTTCGTCAAAGGTGGCAGTACCGTCTTGGCGGATGGTGTCTGGGAGTTTTGCCCACAGTCCAGGATCAGTGGTCTGGCGTAGGATCTGGACCTGGTAGTCTGCAGCGAGACTAAGCATTTCACATTTAGCATGCACCTTTTCCAAGTGGCAGCTGAGGTTGTCTTACGGGCTCATCCAACCAATGCTGTCAGCTATTTGCTGAACAGACTAGGCCATTTGTAAAGGATTATTGAGCCGATCAGGTGGAGGTAGGTTGCCTTGGGCGCCATTCAGGGCTGCCCGGGCTGTGGCTGTTGCCACTGACTGACCCATGCCATCCTGCGACCAAGCCTTGTGTAGAGCTGCCTGATTTGGTTCTTGAGAACCCGTTTATTTCTTTCAGAGATAGGCACGGCACTTTTTGCAGTTACGATCATCGTGTCTGTCTCCTGCCTGTCTTCTGCATTATTAATGGCTACTGGTGGTGCTGTCATGACTAGGCGTGGGCCTGCTCCCCCCTCTATCATGGGGGTCGCCATGTTGGCGTTGCCCATGATGTGTGTCATGACATTGATGGCGTATGATATGAGTTACGTGTGACGGGTGTCCGCCATGTTACGGATGGCGGGATGGGATGTCCGGGCCGTAGTAGGGGCTTGACTGGGCGTTGTACTGTGAGATGTTGTCATCTGATACCTCTTTCTCAGATGATGATGTCAAGGCAGGGACTACGCCTCCCATTGCCTTGATATGTCCAGCCAACACCTCTCACTGATGGCGCAGTTTTGCCATCTTGGATTGACATTCTGCATGATTCACATTTGCAACATTCATTTCCACCTCATCCTGCATCTGTTTTTGTGACACTCTATAGACGGTGATTGCCCCTAGTAGCAACTTCTAAGTCATTACGTACCTGGTTTATTTCATCCTGTATCTCTCCCAACTCCCCACTCAATTGTTCATTTGTTCTACTTAAATCATTCATTTGCAAAGCCTGACCCTTATCCTGTCTCAAACTTTCACACTCCTGCTTCAACATACAAAGTTCCTGCTCGCCTGCCTGTGCAGAATGATGCAAAAGATAATCCTTTTCATTTCGCAGTGTTTGGAGCTCAGACTTCAAATCCTGCTCTCGTCTTACACATTCAGTTTCCTGCAACCCATCTCCTGCGTAAGAGATGAGATTTGCAGTTCAAGGGTTCGAAACCTCGCTTCGGAGGCTTCCAGAGCCGTGACAAACAGCCCTTTAGCATCTCGATTTCTGGCCGTTTGTTTAGTCTCTGAGTACTGAGTTGAAATCCCCAGTACAGGGTTGTCGGATTGACTTGTGTCCCGTGCGAAAATGTCAGCCCATCCTCCATGGGAGGCAAGGAAGTTTGAGACATCGAGTCTCAGTTCTGTGCAGATATATGATGCGGTGGCCATTGTGTGGGAGGGAAGAAAAAAAAATCAAACCGTGAAAAGGTGTCGTGCTGTGTATTGATCCACAACAAGTGCACTTGTTTACAGTTGGACTACTGTGGATTTGTAAGCTTGCAATTCAAAACTGCTGTGGGGTGGGTTGAGTCGGCATTGACCACACCCAGGAAGCAGCCAGACTTTGCAAGTTGTTACAAAGTGGTCGTACAATGGGAGAAGTGATGAGGGAAAAGTTGTAAGCAACAAGCAAAACTTTGCAACACCATATATTGCCTGCACGCGGTTGCCAGTTGTCAGGAGGTCTAAACCTCATTCTCAGGTTCTTAGGAATAATGGGCATGCAAGGAATCACAGACACGTTGCGTAAGAGTAACAAACTTGTTTATTACTACCAAAAGGATAACCACAGTTGCCTTAGGCAGTTCTTACCAGTATGAACTGGGAGCCAATGCTAAGCGTTCCCTATACCTCAAGGATTCTCCGTGGCTCTTGGGGTCTCCGAGGTAGAAGACGTAATGTCTTACATTATGTACCTACGATAATTTCCATGGTTACTGTAAGATAGAAACATTTCTAGTTACTGAGATGAGCCCTATTGGCTAAATTAGAGGTGGCTCCTCAGTCCAAGATAACATTATACAATTTTGTAGTAGTCATCACTTTGTAAAGACAAAGGAGTACAGTTTGCATATAGCAGTGTAATAATACAAATCATCAGAAGAAACGCAATGCTGACTCATATATCATAATCATTACAAGGACACAGGTGTCCTAACATCTTGCAAGCAAGAAATACATATGTGTATTAGCAAGTAAAGTGTATAATAATAATATGCATGCATATCCTGACATCTGTTCTTATATGGTAGATGCCCTTAGCTCTGTATGTTAGTATAACATATACCTTAGTGCTAGCTGTGTATGGTGTACCTGTGGGGGTGCCGTTTACAGTGCAGGGACCTCGTGTAACACATCCCTGGCTCAGAGCCTTTGAGAAATGTTCTAGGACAGTATGAAGATGTCCCTTTGATTTTCCACCAACCCCAGGGGATGTCTTCCAGTGGTATTGCACACCCGTGGGCTCTGAAGGTACAGTGCCTCATCCCACTTCGGGGATTTAGGTTACGCAGACCCTGGAGGGGACTCACTGTCTGGTGCATGACCGACCTCCCGAAGCCAACTCTGTTCAGGCAGATGTTTTGGGTAGGAAGGTGTTCTCCGCAGCACACGCTATGATGTGCATTCCTGCATACCGGGCACACAATGGCAGCTTACAGCAAGCCCTGTGGGTGCAGCTAGGACAGCTCCTAGCTGACATGCCTCATTTAGAGTTAGTCGGGCAAACCATCATGCTTATCCATTAAGGGCCATTGAGGAGGCCTTCTGGCTGGTGAGAACCAGAGTCTGCAGTCAGTGGACAGCATGACTTCACCTCTCTCAACTGGTACATGTGGCCTGGCAAAAGGTGCTTAACTCTGAGTTCCGTGGGGCTCACTTCTTCTCCTGTATTTTCAAACAGGAGCTTTCAGGGCACTGTCCTGCTTATCCATCTGACTTGGACCAATCTCGTCTCTTCCCTGACCCATAAGAACCCTTGCCCTCAAGGCCCCCGCTGAGGACTGAGGGTACTTGTTACCCTCAGGGTGAGCAACTCCTCCCTTTTTAGGAGGTTTAGTACTAGGACACGTATGTATGAATCAGTGGTAAAGACAGATTCTTGGAAGATGTGAAAATTACATACTGAACCAAAATTGTCGATGTTCCAGAATATCTTCACCATTGTTTCAAATGCCCACCTACAATCCCCTGTTGAGCTGTGAGCCAGGGCATCTGGTAGCTCACCCAGTGAGCACTGGCAGTAGACACTCTGCTTGTTTTCTCTGCCATGGTCCTCCAGTGGTGGTTTCTGTTTAAAAAAAAAAAAAAAAAAGGCTGATCATTCAGGTGCCACTCTTTCTAAAAATGGAGTGGCCCGCTTGTGGCTCCCTGACTAACCAAAAAACAAACAAACTAAAAAAAAATATCACTGCACCAGTTCTGGTACCTGGATCTCCTCAGCCATAGCAGCAGGTTTCTGTGGTGGTTGCCTCTTCATCTGGATCTGCTGACCAGACAACAGGGGAAGGTCCTATATCTGGACCTCCAATCCCTGCACCTCACAGCCTGGCTCCTGAATGGCTGGACTTCCAGGCTCTGGGTCTTTCCAAGAATGTTCTCAACATTGTGGAGGTGTCGCAAAGAGAGTCGACTCGCCAGTGTTATGCCTTCAAATGGAAGTGGTTTTCCATTTGGTGTCAGGGCCATGAGTTTGATCCCCTGGCATGCCCTGTGGCTAGCCTCTTGGAATACCTCTGGCACTTGTCTTAGCTGGGACTGCATTCAGTGATCTTTAAGGTGTACCTGGCAGCCATCTCTGCATGCTGGGTGCAGGCTGGTGTGCCGACGGTGGTGCAGGAGAAGGTGGTTGGCTGCTTCTTTAAGGGCCTTGACAACTTGTCCCTGCTGGTGCGTGAGCCACTACCAACTTGGGACTTATTGCTGGTACTGGCAGTACTCATGGGCAAACCATTCAAGCCTGTACACAGATGTATGTCACACCTGTTGTGGAAGACAGCCTTCTTGGTAGCCATCACATAAGCCAGAAGGATTAGTGGGCGCCAGGTGCTCTCAGTGGAGCATCCATGTCTGGTCTTTCATAGGGACAAGGTAGTCCTTCGCCCCCATCCAAAGTATATCCCAAAGGTTGTATCAGAGTTCCACCTTAATCAGGTGATGAACCTATCAGTTTACTTTATCAATCCATCTTTGGAGGTCGAAAGTAGGCATCATTTTTGGATCTGCGCAGGTGCTTTCCTGCTATGTGGAGTGCATGGCTGGAGTCTGGGCTGAGGCTTGCCAGCCCTTTGTTATTTACGCTGAAGCTGCACCTGGCAGACTGATAGCTAAGTGGATGACTGGCAGGTGGATTACTTCCTGCTTCAACCTCTGCTATAGGTTGGCTGATAGGGAGCCTTCCGTAGGGCTCAGAGCACATTCCACCCACTAGGGATACTGCTGTTTAAGTGTCTGCTTTCAGGGACATCCCTATTCAGGAAATCTGTAGGGCTGCCACCTGGAAGTCAGCACACACCTTACTCTCCCATTACAGCATCGACCTTGAGTCTGGTTGAGATGTTGCTTTTGGGGCCTTAGTCCTCCAGTCTCTGCCAAGTAGGGATGTGCGCCTTGTACTCTTCTCCTGGATAACTGCTGGAAGTCTGCCAGTGTGTGTGTACGTGAACCTTAGCCACGTCCCTAGGAAAATTGATTACTTACTGTACCTGTAACTGTAGTTCTAGGAGTGGTATATTGTTTACATCCGCACCACTCACCTGACCTCCCTGGCAAGTGGCACACGGATCTCTTCTTCCAGCATGCAAGATCTGAATTTCACGGGGCAGAGCCAAAGGATATGCCACCTGGGTGATAGTAGGAGCTTTACTTAAAGACAATCTGGTGAAACTGCTCTCAAGGAAGAACTTCCAGTGTGTGGATGTTAACCGTATACCACTCATAGAACTACGGTTGCAGGTGAGTAACCTATTTATCTTGCCTCCCTAGGACTGCTAGTCCTACAACTCTTGTACTCTCCACCTCTGCTTTTCTCTTATGTTTCATAGAGAAAAGAGGGTTGTGAATTTACTCTTTGAGTTTACTCAAGTTCTCTTCAGTAATACAGAGATATTACTTTCTGGGAGTCCAGATGTCCTTTTTAAATTTTGGCATTGTTTGATGTCTCACTTGCAAGGGGGTCCCAAATTGGACTTCCACTTTTGCTGCTTTTGCCAGAGCCATTTGCTTAGGGCTGTAGCCCTATCTTTACCTACCACTTTCCACACTCTGTGTAGCTAGTGATGAGAGTCTCTGGCTTATTTTAGACCCACTACCCTTTTGCAGCCAGGTAGAGTTGGCCACCCTTAGTCTCTAAGTTTGTAGGCCAGTTCTAATTGGTTATCTGTTTCCTAAAATTCTTTTACTATCCCTTTGGGCTAGAAAGTATCTAGTCCTCTCTTTTTTCTCTCCACCTTATTTCTCTCAGGTGAACAAAACGGAAATGCATGAGGGAGCCAACGACTGTTGCAGGCTAGCGCGCACTGCACCACATGAGGTGCACGGGCGATGTCAGTAGCTAACGTCGGCTCCCTCCCTGTAGAAAAGCTCCTGCGAGGTCCTAGTATCTCCAGCCCTAGATTCATATGTAGAAATCAATTGTGAAGATATTCTGGAAGATCAACAATTATGGTAAGTACGTATTTTTCATTTTTGTTTGTATTTACTCCTTTATCAGGATTTGTGTTTGTTAATATTGATAAGAATGGGCCTTTTCACTCAAAAATCTTTTTCAGTTGAAATTAAAGCAAAACTTTTTTGCAGTCTTCGTCAAAGAATTCATTGTACAGCATAGTGAAACATGTTGCCATTGACAGGGTAAGTGTCTTTGTCATCATTGTTTCATAAAATAAAAAAAATGTAAAAAGATATTGCTAGAGACGCAAACATTTAAATACAAGAAGGCTATTAATAAGGTGGTCTCAAGCAGCTATTTAAGATTGGTAATAATAAGACTACCAGAGGAAATGGTAACAAACTGGTACGGGGTAAATTTAGGACAGATGCTCGGAGGTTTTTTTTTGTTGTTGTTGTGAAAAAGGTGGCGGGGAGGTAGAACAAGCTTCTTGAGATACTTATCAGTTCAAAGACAGTGGGGAGTTTTAAGCGAGGGTTCGACAGCCATTAAGAGACTGCTGAGGGGAGCAGGATCCTCTAGAGCGCATGTGCAATCACACAATATAGACAGAATGTACTTTAAGGCCTCTGCCTTTTGGGACATTTCTATGTTTCTGTGATGCAACCATCAATAAATCAGCAGGAGAATTTTTATTTGGAAATTTCTGTGAAAGTGACTTTATGTTCTTAAATTATTAGATTACTGGTATTAAATGGAAAATGATACTGCAGTCTATTGTGCAGGTGCTGAAAAAGGTTTTTGCTAATTATAGGATCAGTGGAAGCCTTAATTGGTTTAAAAGAGGAGTAAAATGTCTTGAATGATTATTAATTATGTTAATAACTGTTATTCACAGAATATAAAAACAGTTCTGAAATTGAAAAGAAAGAAGATAAAAGGTAGGATTCACTTTGTTTTTGGAAATATGTGCACCTTAGAGGAGAGAAGGGGGATATGATAGAGACCTTTAAATACCTCTTGGGGTTGATGAGGTATAGGAGAGGGGGTATTTTTTGCAGACAAAATGGTGCGCTAGAACAAGGGGGCATGCTATGAAGCTGGAGGGGGTAAATTCAGGAGGCATGTGAGGAAGTACTTCTTCACAGAAGGGGTGGTAGATACCTGGAACAGTCGTCCAGTTGAGATAGCGGGGTGAAAACAGTGGTGGGGTTCAAAAATGCCTGGGATAGGCACAAGGGAATCATAGGGTGGGGGTCGGGGGAGAATTTGCTGTAGATCAAAAAGAGTCTGCAGCAAAAAGTGAAGTTTAAAAAAAATGGTCAGACTTGGTAGGCCCAGTGGCCTTTATATGTCATCACAGTCTGTTTCTCTAATATTATTGTAGCATGGCTTTGATTGCTGAAATCAAATTAGTATCATTGTATATAATATTTTAAAAAGGAAAAATGTTGAGGTAATAGAAAAAAAAAGTTTTTCATACATTTGGGAGCAGTATACCATTATTTTGGAAATTTAAATGGCACTATGTAGCATATACAGTCGTGGCCAAAAATATTGGCGCCCTTGCACTTTTTCAAATAACTCACAATTTCCTCTAAACATAAGTTGAAATTAACAACAGCACAGTATTTGGTCTCCACAATTCTTTATTTCTCTGTTAATATTACAGAACCTTTGTTTTTGATTCAGAATTTAATATATCCTTTTAAATCAGAAAATGAAAAGAAATGGCATTGACAAAATTATTGACACCCTAGACGTAATATTTGGTAGCACAGCCTTTGGTCAAAATAACTTCAATCAACCGCTCCTGTAGCCATGGATGAGCTTCCTGCACCTCTACTGGCAGTTTGGCCCGCTTCTTCTTGTGCAACTGCTCCAGTTCTCCCAGATTTGAAGGGTGCCTTCTCCCAACTGCTGTTTTCAGATCTCCACAGGTTTTCAATGGGATTTAGATCTGGACTCATTGCGCCCACTTCAGAACAGTCCAGCATCTTGTCTTGAACCATTCCTGGGTGCTTTTTGAAGTGTGTTTGGGGTCATTGTCCTGCTGGAAGACCCATGACCTTGACCAGGAGACCCAGCTTTCTGACACTGGGTTCAACATTGCGCTCAAAATGGCCTGGTAATCTCCAGATTTCATGATGCCATGCACACGTTCAAGGTACCCAGTGCCAGAGGCAGCACAGCAACCCCAAAACATCACTGAACCTCCTCCATGTTTGACTGTAGGGAAGGTGTTCTTTTCTTTGAAGGCTTCATTTTGTTTTCTGTAAACATAGAGATGATGTGCTTTACCAAAAAGCTCTAATTTGGTCTTAGCTGTCCACAGGACATTCTCCCAGAAGGATTTTGGCTTGTTCAGGTGTGTTTTGGCAAACCCCAGTCGGGCTTTCTTATGTGTCTCTCTCAGCAGTGGGGTCCTCCTGGGCTTCCTACCATATAACCCCCTTTCACTGAGTTGGCGACAGAAGGTGCGAGTTGAAACTGTCGTACCTTGTGTCTGAAGGTCAGCTTGAATCTGTTTGGCAGTTGATCGAGGTGCTTTCTCCACCATTCAAACAATCCTGCACTGCAATCTTCGTTCAAGTTTTCTCTTGCGGCCACGTCCAGGGAGGTTGGCTACAGTGCCATGGGCCTTAAACATCCTGATAACATTACGTACGGTGGAAACAGGAACATCAAGGTCTCTGGAGATTGATTTGTAGCCTTGAGATTGTCCATGCTTGGCTACAATCTTCTGTCTGGCTTCCTCGGACAATTCTCTGGCTGTCTTTCTTTTCGACATGCTCATTGCGGTACACACAGTGACACAAAACAGGAGAATGAGTCCTTTTCTCTATTCAAACTGGTTGGATGAGTGATTTTTATATTGCAGGCACCCTGCAACTCACCACAGGTGAGTTCAATTCCAAAGTGAAGGAGAATCACCTGCTTGAAATCTAATTATTTCTAACTACTTCTAAAAGGTGCCAATAATTTTGTCCAGGCCATTTAAGGATTTCTGTGTGGAATAAGCTAAGACTTAGTAAATTTTTCTGCTTTTTGTGTTTCATTCCACTGCAAACCAAAGAAATACATATGTGGATACCAAAATATTTTTTAATTTCAACAATTTTCTGGAAGGAATGGTGCATTATTAGAAAAAACTGCAAGGGCGCCACTATTTTTAGCTACGACTATACATATATATATATATATATATACATGTTGATATCCACAACACCTGGCACTCAAGTGAAAGATCATAGTCAAGCAGGGCCCCTAAGATATGAACACAGTTTGAAACGTCCCGTGTCGCCCCATCTATCTCTGGGAGCTCAAGGAGGCTATCTATCTCTTCCACCCTCTTCCTCTGATCTACTAACAGAACACCTCCAGTCTGGATTTAGATTTGACCAGCTCACTGCTAATCAAGACAGTCTGCCACTAACATCTCCACTACTGCCATCCCACAGCTTTCCCTCGCTTAGGGTAGAAAAGGAGAAGTAATACAATAATTGTAATGTTAGTGTGATAAGCAGTTCCACGATAATAAAATATAATAAGACAGTAATGGGATAGTTTTTATTTATATGCCAAGAAAATGTGAATCCTGATGGAATATTGTATTTGGGATTGATCTCCTCCAAGAGTCTTTGTAAGCCAGTATTTTCCATCATAAAGAATTACTGAAGATCATGGGGAATGATCTCACCAATGAGTTTTGTTGTTCGTATGAAACTTGGGTAAATACAAAAGAAAAAAATAAAATGTGTGGGGAGGTACTTATGGAGGATTTTTGAGTAGTGACTGCGAGATGATTGCTTTTCATGCCTGTAGAATGACGTTGCTGGAAAAGGGTGGCAACAGAGGCACTAGGTGGTATAGTACTGTGGGGCTGATGCAAGGGCTGTGGCTTGGCTTTTGAATACCAAGGCTGAGAACCTATCTTTTTCAATTTTGCCACCTCTCCTGTGCTAGCCTTCACTCCTCAGTGTCAGACATCACCACTAGTTGGTGGCGCTGACATCACTCTTTGAAGCTTCTCTTGTTCTTCATCTTCCTCTCGTGCACGTGCTTTCTTGTGCTTCTCCTCCTCTCATGCTTCTTACTCCTGCTTCTCTTCTTCCTCTTTTGCCTTCCCCTGCCCCTCGTCCTCTCATGGATGTGGTTCCCTTGTCCCTTCTTTGCTGCCAGCTCTTGTGCTTCCCCCTCATCTACCTTCTTTGCCTCTTCTTCTGTACCCGTGCCCGACTCACAGCTCCACATCCATACCCTCCCCTTCACTGGCACTGTCTCTTAAAAGCTAATTTGGTGCTACTTACTTTGTTTTTGTGGAATTGTAGCATTGGTAAACCATGTCATCCTCCTCGTCCCATGATACTTTGTCCTCTGTTGTCAGGGTTACAGTAGTGTTTGGGCCATGACCCAGACTCCGGGTCATCTTCCTCAAACATAGTAGATGACTGAGCAGCACTGGGATGAGTGGTGCTGCTGCATGACACAAAGGGCAAGTGGCTGGTCCCTGGTCCCTGGAGGGTTGTACCAAATCTCGGAGGACCATGTCCCCCTTGTGAGGAAGATTTGATTTTGGAAGATAGAGGCTTACAGTCAACAGCTGAAGACATAAAGGCACCAGAGGAGTTCCAGGGCAATCTGCTGAATTTGGCTACCACTCGGTCTGGCTGCTGGGGGGCTGCAAGGGTAATCTCCTCTGCTGCCGTGGGCTGTATCGGGGGTTGGCTGCCAGACGGTGGTCACTCCCGGGGCCTGACTTAGTGGCGCTGACCCCAGGGATCTACGGCTCAGTATTGAAGTAAACTACTCACTGGTATTAGGAGTCCTTCGTTCTGCTGTGACTGTGTGGAGGAGTGGAGTGGAGTTTTCATCATTTGGGCAAGAAACATCTGTGATGAAAGAAGGGCAGGTTGGCTAACACTTATCTGTTTATTGTGCTGGATAGACAGTGAGAGTGCTTGAACTCATTTTGCTCAGCTTTAAAACTAAATCTGCATTACCAGAAAATTCAGGACAGTGAGTGTGTCATGATTCAAGCAGAACTTGGACATTGCTAAAAGGAAGTGAGTTCCTGCAGCTGTCACTTACTATTTGGGAGTTTTGCAAGACTCTTTATATTAATTCAAGAAATTTTTATCCTTTTTGCTCAGCTGAACTGTATTTCTGCACCCTCAAAGGACTTTCTATTTAGAAATTTTGGTTACTGATAGTAAAGGGGGTCAGTGTTTTAATTGGGTGGGTTATTATTTTGGTTATTTGTTGAGTATTGTTTTGGGTGAGTGGTTTGTTTGAGAGTGTGCGTGGATTAGTGTGTGGGGTGTGATTGGAAAGACTGTGGGGCGTGTGTGGTTGCATGCTGTCTAGCCTAGTAGTCTGCTAAGGATGTGCTGGCAGAAAATACAGGTGGTCGGGTACTACTCTTCCACCAGGCCTGGGGACCTCCGTTCTTTCGACTGTCCCCCTCTGCCAGTAGAGGTGTATAGGCATTGTCGGGCACTGGGAATAGTCAGAAGGGGGAGAAGGGGGGGACTGGACCTGGTGGGGAAAAGGAATGGGTGGGAGGATTGGGGTAGTGGGGACAAGAAGATGCCCTGGAGCAGAAGGGGTCCTCCTTGTCTGGTTCCCATACCCAAGGGCTCCACATTACATGGGCAAGGCGCTCGGTCTACCTCCTCCACCTATCCTATTTGGGTGGTGGTGTGCAATGTCAGGTCTGTAAAAAACAAGACAGCAATAGTTGCTGATCTTGTTGATATGGCTGACCTGCCTTGCATCACTGAGAGCTGGCTGGATGAGAATGCTGGCCCTATCTTGGAATCAGCAATTCCAGCTGGGTACTCGGAGATACACCGCCCGAGAGAGAATCATAGTGGTGGGGGAGTTGCCATTTTTTGTTTTACATTTTTTTTTATATTTCTCCCCCTCCTGACCACCACCACCACCACCCCCAGCCCCATCACCCCGGCATCCACTGGACTCACCTCTGGCACTTCACGCGGTGCCAGCTTGCCGGGTGCAGCGCCTGCATGGGGCCAGCATCATCTCACCGGTCAGGATATTTCCTCACTTTGCTTCCTCCCCCAAGTGCAGCCTGCAGTGACGCCAGTGGCTGAGTTGTGCACTCTTCTAAGTGCAGCATGCCGGGCGTCTACCCTGCACCTGCCCCCTTTCGTCCGGGTCCATTGCGCCATCCCTCAGCCACCGCTAGGGGACAAGTAAGCAGCAGACTCCATCCCCACCCCAGGAGAGGAGAGCTGTCCTCCAGCTGCTCAATCCTGTCCCTCCCCGGCCGACCTCTGGCGGCCCGCTTGCACCGCAAACACAGGTCGCCGGCATGGCAGGAGGTAAGGCACAGATGCCTCAGCCCTCCATGCCACTGGGCCAGCCTGGGAGTTGCCATTTGTATTAAGTTGGATCTGGGCCTTGTAGACACCCAAGTGGGAGTGACCAGATCCTTTGAATTTATCGCGGCAGCAGGTGTAGATTGCAGGATTCTTCTCATCTTCTGTCCACCCAGTGTTGAGAAAGACTTCCTGCAGGAAGTCGTCGACTTCATGGTCAACCTGGTGTTGGAATTCCCCAGATGGTTGATACTGGGGGATTTCAATGCCTGGTTCGACGATGAACTCTTGCAGTTTGGACAGGACTTCCTCCAATTGATGAGTTCATTGGGCTTGACACAGGTCTCTGTTACCCATAATCATGGTAATTCATTGGACCTGGTCTTCCTACTGGGGATGGAGATCTCTGATTTGGTGGTGGAACCATTTGGCTGGTCGGACCATTACACCATATGGTTCAGATTCGAGTCACCCCCCAATAGACCTGCTTATGCTGAGGTGGGCTGGTACCGCCCCTCAAGAGGTCTGACTCCAGATGGTCTTGAGGCGGTGCTGGACCTATCAGATGTGTCGAGTGTGTGCAGGGAGCCAGGGGAACTGGTACTAGCCTATAATATGGCAGTGACGGGGGCCTTTGACTCCCTAGCTCTTATCCGCGTTTGCCCCCTCACTGTTGGCCCAAAGTCCCCTTAGTTTGATGGGACTTTGAAGGACTTCAGGTGAGAGGGTGAAAGTTGGAGCAGCGTTGGCAGAAATCAGGCCTGGTGGACGATAAATTTAGATTGGTAGCCCATTATAAAGACGACCAATCTGAAGTCTCCTGTAAGAAGGCAGAATTCCTGTCCAAGAAGATTGCCGTGGTGAGGAATCAACCAACTCAGCTCTTCCAAACTGTTGACAGACTGTGCAACCCAACCTGTCTGCAGTTTTGAGGAGCATTTTCACAGGATAAGTGTGATGAGTTTGCTCGTTTCTTTGATGATAAGATTGTCGCCATCAGGTTGGAGAGCTGTTCAGCACCTTCAAATGGGTATTGTGGAGATCGGCTAGAGGTTACAAGAACCCGGTCTGTCTGATCCGACTTTGGCCGGTTGGAAATTGTGGACATTGTGCAGGTCGTCCAGGATATGCATCCAGCCTGCTGTAGTTTGGATCCTGACCCAACACGCGTCCTAGTGGGGTGCATTGAAGTCATTGGCCTGGTCCTTGCTGAGATAGTCTGGTGTTCTTTAGAGGTAGGAGTATTTCTGGATCCCCTGAAGGAGGAGGTAGTGAAACCCCTCCTAAAGAAACCATCTCTTGACCCAGACTGTCTAGCAAACTACACACCTGTCTCTAACCTGCCCTTTGTGGGCAAGTTTATTGAGAAGGTGGTGGTGGTGGCGCAGCTAGATGACCATTTAACCTCTTATGATGTCTGTGATCCTCTCTAGTCCAGGTTTAGGAAGAGGCACAGTACTGATACTTCCATTGTTTGGGTACTTAATGATCTTCTGATAGCAAGGGATTGAGGGAGCTGGTCCATCTTAGTTCTCGTTGATCTCTCTGCAGCGTTCGACACTGTGGACCATGGGATGCTGTTGGAGCACCTGCAGATTCTCTGGGGACTGTCTGGTACAGTTCTCAGGTGGTTTCAATCATTCTTCACTGGCAGGTTTCAGAGAGTGGTGTCAGGGAATTATTCTTCTGCCCCTCTCCCCATCATGTGGTGTTCAGCAGAGCTCCGTACTGTCCCCCATGCTGTTTGCAGTGTATCTGCTGCCATTGGGAAAGATTATAAGATGGTATGGGCTGAGTTTTCATTGCTATGCAGATGATATTCGGCTTTACATGTGTTTTGTATCTGAACAGGGTGGGGCGGTCTCGGTTTTTAACAGCTGCCTCTCTGAGATCCAGGGTTGGATGAGTGCAAACTGGCTGAAGTTGAACTCAGACAAGACTGAAGTGTTGGTGGTGGACTCTGGTCCTCCAGGCATGGGGTTGTCAGCTGGCCAACCATCTGGGCTCGTGCTCGGTGGGGGTCAGCTGCTTACCTCAGACCGAGCATGAAATCTGGACATTGTGTTCGACAGTGACCTGACATTAAAATCTCAGCTGTCTGCCGTCGTTAAGACCTGTTTTTACCATCTGAGGAACATCACCCAGATTAAGCATTTGGTCCCGCCTGGCGATCTCCCTACGTTGGGCCACACCTTTGTAACCTCACGCCTTGATTATTGCAATGCCCTGTACCTAGTGCTACCAGGGGTTGATATCCGCCATTTGCAGCTAGTGCAGAATGCGGCGGCCAGGTTGTTCACTGACTTACCAAAATCTTGCCATGTCACTCCTGTGCTCCGTGATCTGCAGGCAATGTGAGAAGGCAGTAGGGAGGGCTGGGGGGATACTGGAATGAATAGGGAGAGGCTTCACCAGCAGAAAACAGGAAGTTGGTATCCCTCTGTACAGACAGTTGGTGAGACCCCATCTGGAGTACTGCATCCAGTTCTGGAGACCCCATCTCCTCAAAGACATAGACAGGGTGGAGGCAGTCCAGAGGAGGGCAACTAAAATGGTGCAGGGTCTGCAAGAGAAGCCATACAAGGAGAGACTAAAGGAGCTTAATATGTATACCATTGAGGAAAGGAGGGAGAGTGGGGACATGATAGAAACTTCTAAGTACCTCAGTGGAATCAATAAAGTCCAAGAGGGTAACATCTTTCAGAAAAAGAGATGTGCAAGAACAAGGGGACACAATTTGAAGATAGAGGGTGGATGGCTCAGGGGTAATGTGAGGAAGTATTTTTTCACAGAAAGGGTGGTAGACGCATGGAACAGCCTTCCTGTTGAGGTTGTGGGGTCTAAAACTGTGGGGGAATTCAAGAATGCATGGGACAGACATAAGGCAATTCTTGTGGGGGGGGTAGGAAGAAATAGGCTGTTGGTTAACTAGGATCTGCAGCTTATCCTGTAGGTAGGGAAATGGGCAGACTAGGTGGGCCAAGCGGTCCTTATCTGCCATCAAAGTCTATGTTTCCATGCACTGGCTGCCTGTTCATTGACAGATCACCTTCAAGGTCGGGTTACTGACCTGAAAAGCCCTAAACGGAATTCTCTGCCTCGTCGGATTAGAGTGTGCCTGACCATCTAGAGCTTCAAAGCTGCTCTTAAAACCCATTTGTTCTGTTTAGCATTTCCTAATTTAGGTAATGGGTATTTTTTGTCATTAGTTATTTTTAACTATATCTTAAAGTCTGATTTTAAAATATTTATTGTTGATTTTTTATGGATTTTGTAAAGCGCTTTGATTAATGCAGAATTGCACTTAAAAATGAAGTTGAGTTGACTTGACTTGATATAGTAGTTCTAGATAGACTGGCAGTTGTTGACACCCATGGTCAAGTAACTGTAGAAGCTGTTGTCATGTTCATGCAAGACTGATGGGGGAGTGCTCCAGTTTAAATTTACATCTAGATCATTTTCATATTGGTCTCATGCAGAGAAAGGGGAACTAGAACTGAAAGTGTCAGCATTTGAAGGTGGAGGAAATGGCATTGTGCTTCTGGATTGCTCAGGTTGCTGTCCTTCAGATGTGCTGGAAAAGCATGAAAGGCTGCTAGGAGAAATTTAGCATGGCATTTGACTCAGTCTCTCACAAAAGATTAATATACAAGTTAGCCAGCCTGGGAGTGGGTCCCAAGATGGTAGCCTGGGTAAAGAATTGGCTGGAGAATAGGACACAGAGGGTAATAGTAAATGGAGTCCACTCTGAAGAAAGTGGGATTACTAGTGGGGTACCGCAGGGTTCAATACTAGGACCACGGTCCTCTCCAATGTCTTTATAAGCTACATTGCAGAGGGACTGGAAGGAAAAGTATGTCTCTCTGCAGATGACACAAAATTTGCAACAGAGTTGATGCACAAGGTGGGGTGGAAAGGATGAGAAGGGACTTGGCAAGGTAAGAGGAATGGTCAAATGTATGGCAGCTTAGATTCAATGCAAAGAAGTGCAAGGTAATGCACCTGGGGAAATAAAAACCCAGGGGAAGAGTACACAGTGGGGGGGGGTGAGATACTAACAACAACAAAAATGGAAAGGGACCTGGGGGTAGTCATATCAGGTGGCTTAAAGGTGGGCAAGCAATGTGAGAGGGCAGTAAGAAGGGCTGGGGGAATACTGGGATGCATAGGGAGAGGCATCAACCAGTAGAAAACAGGAAGTTGTTATCCCTCTGTACAGACAGCTAGTGAGACCCCATCTGGAGTACTGTGTGCAGTTCTGGAGACCCAATCTCTGCAAGGACATAGACAAGATGGAAGCTGTCCAGAGGAGGGCTGCTAAAATGGTGCAGGGTCTGCACCGCAAGACATATGAAGAGAGACTAAAGGAGCTTAATATGTATAGCCTCGAGGAAAGGAGGGAGAGGGGGGACATGATAGAAACTTTCAAGTACCTCAAGGAATCGACAAAGTCCAAGAGGGTAGCATCTTTCAAAAAAAGGTGTACAAGAACAAGGGGCACAATTTGAAGATGGGGGGGGTGGCTCAGAGGTAATATAAGGAAGTGTTTTTTCACAGAGAGGGTTATGGATGCATGGAACGGCCTTCCGGAGGAGGTTGTGGAGTCAAAAACAGTGGTTGAATTCAAGCATGCATGGGACAGTCATAAGGCAATTCTAGGAAATGGGGATAGAAAGAAGTAGGCTGCTGGTTAACTAGGATCTGCAGCTTATCCATTAGGTAGGGAAATGGGCAGACTGGGTGGGCCAAGCGGTCTTATCTGCCATCAGATTCTGTGTTTCTATGTTATGTTACAACTAGTGTACTCCTGTGGACTACTGAACCAGAGATCTTATTCGAGAGGACTCTTGCAGTAGGTAATTACCATTAGGACTAAGCTGCCAGGCACTAGGACCACATGGAAAACTTTAGCTAGCAGTGTCTGGCGGGGGGGGGCAGCTCACCCGAAGTCACGTGACCAATGTCACTGTGATGCTACATAGTAAGCAGTCCCCACACCTGCCCTTTAGTTTTTTCCCCTCCGTCGACCTGTGCACAGCGGACCTCACGGAGGACACCGCTACTGTCGACTGCCATTTTGGATGAGTATTTCTACTAATTTTTCTTTAATTTCTTAGAGTGTTAGTATTGCTACGCTTCATGTTTGTCGTCTCTGACACCTTCTGATTTGCATAAAAACAAGTACAACTCCTGTGGAACTCAGCTCCTTCGCAAAGATGGCCATTCCCTCTGCTTCTTCTGCCTGGGCTCAGAGCACAAGACCAAGGACTTTGAGGCCTGCCAGAGCTTCAAGCAGGCAACATGGAAATGCCGTCAACAGGCCCTGGAAGCCCATAGTTTAAAACAAGAAATGGCCTCCATGGAGAAGGAGCTGCAGAAACTCGGTAGTTCTTCCTCTTCATCGGAGGGACTTTGCAAAAAGAAGGACAAGGAGACATCGGAACAGGGATTGGTCTCCTTTCCACTCTCTGCTCCAGTTGAGGACTGTGGACATTGAGTGGCCTCCAACCCCCACCCTCGGGGAAGCATCCCTCCTGTCAAGACTGCTTCTGTCACCGTGGAGTAGCCGTTGGTGCCCCCACTGAAGCTGGTCTCGGTTCGGGCAGGAGTCTTCAGGAAGCCAGAGATGCCTGCTACCCTTAGGCCCATCAAAACCACCGGGTCTAGAATGAGTGGCAAGGCTGATAAGTCAGTCGTCAGCTCCACTGATGACAGCTCGGCCACGGCTAATAAGTTGGGCACCGGCTCTGCCGGCGAATGCCCAGCCATGGCTGATAAGTCGGACGCCGGTTCCACCAGTGAACGCCCAGCCCCGGACTCTCCATCAGACCCCGACAACAGGCCTGATGTCGAGCCTCTAAGACAGCTGCCTGTAGCGCAGCCTCCCTCTTCACCTCTTATGGTGGAACCTCCTGATTCCCATGCACACCCAGAACTGGAAGGGGGAGGAGAGTGACCGCCTGTCAACACCACCTCACTGCCGATGCCGGCTCACCCTTTGGGCCTGGCGCCTACACCTGATGTCCCTCTGTCTGGGCCCTCTGCTCCTCCCCAGGCCCTGGCATGACCTTCCAGCCCTTCAGGGCCGATGACAGATCCTCCGTTTGGAGGTCCAACGCCAGACCCTCAACCAGGCCCATCTGGCGGGTCCTCAGCCAGGCCGATCGGCCCCTCCAACAGGCCTCCAGCCAAGCCCCTTGGGCTCTCAGCCAGACCCCTCAACCCCTCCAATAGGCCTTCAGCAAAGCCCCTCGGGCCCTCAACCAGGTCCCTCTGCTCCTCCGGGCCCTCCGCCAAGTTACCTGACACCTGGCTACTTGGCGCCGCATTCTCCTTCTCCGGGGTATCTGTCAACGGGGTTCATGACACCAGGCTACCCAATGCCCAGGTACCTGATGCCGGGCTATCCATTGCTTAGCTATCTGACACCAGGATATCCTATGCCAGGATATCCAACGACTCAGTACCCTGTGCCGGGTTACCCTCTGTCAGGGCATACTTCTATTTTTCAGCCTCCCCCACTGCCACCCCAGCCTCAGGTGGACGTGCAGGTGATGTTAAGCTCTTGGTGCAACAAAGCCAAGACGCAATTTGACTCCGAACTGGACAGACGTCAGCCAGTGGTTACCCTTTCGGTCCCCTCAGAACCAGTGATAAGATCTCTTTTGTCAGAGGAGTCTCACCCTTCGATCTTCGGTAGGTCTCATGGAGACAGTCATGTTGCTTAACCATCCAAGGGGGGCTCCCGGTATTGAGATTCTACTTCCTAAGGTTAGAAGATCCGACAGGAATCTGACGTCTGAATCTGAGTCGGTCTTCTCTCCATCGGGCTCGGATTATGAGTCCCCTACTCTGGAGGAAACTAAGCCGAAGGAATCTCCCAGATCCCCTCCAGAGAACATAGAAGCATAGACTTTGATGGCAGATAAGGATCGCTTGGCCCACCCAGTCTGCCCATTTCCCTACCTATTAGATAAGCCGTCAGACACTGCTAGCTAAAGTTTTCTGTGTGGTCCTAGCACCTGGCGGTTTAGTCCTAATGATAATTACCTACTGCAAGAGCCTCTCTTGAAGATCTACTGTTATGGTAAGTTCTTACGTAACTGTACTTTTTTTTGGCCTTACTATCATGCTCCTAGACCTAATCCTCACAACCTCAGGACTCTTAGTCTAGTCCCATCATGATGATGTTCACCACCACCAGTTGCAGAAGTTGTACTTAGAACTAGCATCTGCACCTCCCCCTCCTCCTGGGATTTCTTCATGTTTTCTGCACAACAGATAACACTGTGACGTAGCAGGACAATGTGCAAGCCATGATGACAGTAATGTGTATCGCAAAGATCATACAACCATGTGACATGACTTGTGAGGCGGGCAATGGAGACAATGAGTGAGACAGTCTGTCCCCACTGACAGATGAAATGAAAGACCGTTTCTACAGAGTGCTAACACACTCTCGGGTCTCGCACAGCATCCTGCTTCATTTTTTCTCACTTTACTTCATGAACTGGGTGGCTCAGACATAAGGGAAGAAAATAATGGATTCTGTGCCCTGCACGCTCAACAGTCAGTGAAATAACGATTAATCGCAAAATAAAACCTGTAAGTTTGTTACCTGCCGGGCTGATCCCAAGTCCCTGCCACAGGCTGCAGTATCACACACTATACTGTACACTCCTCTTTTCGGCAGCACACAAATTACTGCTGACTTGCCCTGCACAGAAACTACAGCTAACTGCTCTAACTAGCCAGTTGTAATAGTTTCAGAATGTTTTTGTATCCAAAACAACTCTTTTCTTCAAAAGAACTGAAGGCGTCTTCTTCTTATTTTATTTATTTATTTAACATACTTTAGGATTACAACCTTTGAGTCAGGGACATATTTACAAAGGCTCCACATCAGAAAAAACAAATACAAACACTTAATACATACTAACATAGAATGGCAGTGAAAGGTTACAGTTAGCATACACACACACAGACACACCCTTCTCTGACAAGGAAAAGCTGGAAATGGCACTGAAGCATGCACAGCAAGAGGAGAGTAAGATTTTTAATTTTGGTGATTGGCTGCTGCAGATCACGTCATTTGCAGAAACTGAGTGTATGATTTCTTGTACAGAAAAATGTCATGCCCTCAGAGCCAAAGGGAAGCCAGGCAACTTTGAACCACCTTACCAAAGTTTAAAGTAATGGTTTTCAGTGGGTCCACAAAACTCTATTTTGGCATCTTGTCACCCTTTCTGTTGACCCTTTTCCTGTGCCTCCAGCAACTAGTTGATAATACTGTCCACCAATCTTAAAACTGCCCATGACAGACCCCCACCCCCTGTTCAGTTTTCCTGGAGTTTGAGAAAAACTGGCTCCTACACTGCCCTACATTCGTGTCCTTCTCAAATTGTACCTCTTCTATAGCCTCCAGCCTCCAATGCTGTTGTTTCAATTCATCTCTTAAGATATTGTTTGTCTGTGTTCATATTCATGTTAATACATTACATTATGCAAAAAGATTCTATATAAAATTGCATTGTATTGGAAATTGAGCATTCAAGTGTGGATCACTAAACTACAAAATTGTTTGTGTAATCACAACAAAAAATAATATTTTCCTTTAAAATAATTTTATTTGGGTTCCTTTTAAGGACTGGAAAAGATATTTCATCTAATTGTAACAAGTACAGTAGTTAATAATTTCTTTCCTATTTATTCCTGCGTTAAAGACAGTTTCCTCCAAAAAGTGAAGACGATGTGGCTGATGCGCTCGTTGCCCTAGCAACAGATTTATTTATTAGGACCTGAGATGACATGTGTTAATGTACCACATACCTGCTGATCAGCAAACTCTCTTATTTCAGCTCTAGTTGACAATTAAGTCCTGGATGGCTGCAGCCAGGGGTTAATGTTACTCATTAGGAGAACTAGGTCATTACTGAAAATCAAGGCACTTAAGGCAGCATGGGTGTTTTGGGGGGGGGGGTAAAATACAAAATTCTGCAGCTCAGTGGATGCAGCTTTTTACATTAATTAACCTTGCTTTTCCAGCTAAAAATTATGTTATCATATATGCACATAACTGTGGACCAATTAATTTAGGAAGAAAGCTAGTTTACCTCAGCCCCCCTTGGTTGTGTTCTGTGCTTGTACAGGAGTTCCATTGTTTCATGGAAAATTCTAATGTCTATATGATGAGTAAAAAGGGTATTAAAATTAAGAAGGGAATCATCATGGAAATCAGCTTTACCACAAGGGAATGAATACATAAAAGCCTCTGAAATGAAAATAAATAAGCTTTTGCTAATACCTCACCTAAGGAACATAATATAAACCCAGCAGAACTAGATGTATTTAGAGGTGCCTCGTTGCTTTGTTACTAAACAACACTTACAGAAGCATTTGACCTTCAGCAAGAGAAACTTTTTGAGAATTAAATCCAGGTTGTTTGTAAATGATCCAGTTTGCATCACTTTATTTGGCATTTAATGAAATAACATTTCTGTTTTGCTTCCAGTACAGGAACATCAAGTGAAAATGTGTCTTATTTTTTTTCTACAATGATGTTTGTCATTTAGCAATGTCTTCCAGATTTTGCATTTTAGGTTTTTATTGTTGCTAGTCTGAAGATTCTGCATCAACATATTCAGAATATTCAGATAGAGCACTTACAGTTAGTAAAATTAATATGTTTTCCGAGTGCAGTGGTGTGTCTTAGTAATTTCATGACTGAAACAAATACACTTGTTTTTATTTAAAAAAATCATAATTTATGTTTTTAAACTTCATTAAGTGTGTTGGTACTGTACAAATATTCAGTTGCAATGTATACACATTTAGTGGAATTAAACTGTTTTTCACTGGTAGTTACAGCCCAGTAACTCGGCAGGTTTAGTAACCCATCTCAAAATTTGTGTTGCAGTGCCAAATCTTTTTACAGGAATACGGTTCTGTTCCCAGAAGTGGCTCTAATTTCTGAGATCACAGAAATAGGAATTTTTTTGTGTTTAACCAGGAAAAGCACACTAAGCCAGAGCTTGTGTCCAGGTGTGGCGTGTGCGCACAAAGTACAATGGCAAGTGATGTCTGACAGTACGTGGCCTCAACTTACATTTAGGTGGCATGTATTTTTATTTATCAGAGAAGAATCACGTGAACCATGGACAGACCATCACTGTAGTAGCAGCAGCAGCAGCATTGCCGATCATGATGTCAATGACCCAGGTTCAGGGGAAATGTCCAGGATGCTGGAGGGCTGGCAGGGGATGGGGGGGCTTGAGTGTTCCCACAGGATGCTTACCTTCTCAGGGAGGGTGGTTGATCATTCCTCGTGGCACCAGTGCCAACTGGGAGTCCCCCAGTGGGCGCAGGTTACTTGGGGATGAGAGTGGGAGGAATAGGATGCCCAGCTAAGTGACAGGTATGCATGTTACATGCTTGCATCACAAGCCAATGCTGTCATTCAAAGGGTGGCAAACAGGGAAAAGTACAGCTTCACATAGGATGATGCTGGCTGCAGCAGGCCCTGGATTTGGTCACAAAAGAAGGTTCTGAGGTCCGCTCTTGACAGTCCCACCATAGGGAGAAATCCATGGGGGCTTCATAGAAGAAAGAGAGGTAAGCCCTGGAGAAGGCAAGTGACTGCGTTGGGGGACCAAGCTGAGCATAAACAATAAAAGGAAAAAAAAAATGACATGTGAGCCACTATGTCTAGGTATTACTCCAGCATCTACAGTTCCAATCACTATACTTCCTTATTTGAAATTGACATTGTGTACAGGTATGCAGTAAGTTGCTTTGGTCCTGCCAAATGTGGCTTTATTTCCTTAGTGATGACGATTGTGGTTACTTTCAGGATGGCGGAAAGGAAACAGTCTTGAGCTGTGCTGGCTCATTGTCAAGGGGCAGTGCTCTTTACTACTGCCTTTGAAATCCCAATTTCCAAATGAATTTGAGCTTCCTACCCTGCCACCAGTGAGTGACTTTATGCATTGGAGGGGAGGAACTCCACTGCTTCTGTGGGAGGGTGTGGGCCATACAGCATTAATGCACCTTGTACCAGTTGTGTTGAGATCAACATTGTGATCAGCCCAGAGACATGGTTTTTGCCCAGTCTGTTGGCCAGTGGAACATATATAGCCACATTGGCTGTTAAATTAGAGTGGGTGGGCACAGGAAACTCTTGGAAGGGGGTGCATTTTTCCCCTAAAGACAGAGTTGCCTGGCACCGCCAATAGCTACTTAGTTCCCCTTTTATTTTATTTGTCTTCTCCTCATATCTGTTTTGGCACCCATATTCTTGAGTTTGTTCCCTCCTTCAAGTATCTTGGTTTTATTTTTATTATTCTTCTCTTTCCTTTAAGCCTCACATAGAAACTACCATCAAAAAGGTCTATGCATGTCTGGAATAATTGTACCATGCCCAAAAACTGCCTTTCCCTGTTGGATAGGAAACACCCCTGTATTAGAGAATGGTGATGTCGTTTGCTGCCATGCTTCCCAGACTGTTTTGTTATCCCTCTCAAACACCTATAATAGTATTAGGAGTTTTTTTTTCTGAATAGCAATTATTGCACCCACCATTGTGACATGTTGGCTCAATTTAT
Organism: Neoceratodus forsteri; assembly: GCA_016271365.2. NCBI lineage: Eukaryota > Metazoa > Chordata > Ceratodontiformes > Ceratodontidae > Neoceratodus > Neoceratodus forsteri. The sequence goes on from CM028132.1 coordinate 988,786,579, forward strand.
ATACAAGGCTGTAAAAAACCTCAGCAACCTCTGTTTGTTGGACAAATTCTTAACTTCTTCCAAAGAATACTTTTTCAGGGTGTAATGCATTAGTCATTTACCTTTCGAATAACTTTTTGTTTAACAGGCAAGTACACTAGGTATAAAGATAGCTATTTCCAGGCATGGCCAAGAAGAGACACAATACAGGCTGTGGCATCATGACAATATAAAACAGTGGGACACTATAAACAGTGTAATATGATGGCAGTTGATAAAATAAAAATAACAGCAACAGAAGTGTCGTCGTGGGCACAGGTCAGGAAGCATAGGAAAAAACAGAAGCAGTTGTAGAATTCGTAAAAAGTGTTTATTAGTACTAGCAGTAACATAAAAAAATAAACTTGTTCAGTATAACTATTTACAAATGCAGAATAAACAGAGTAGATCCATCTGAGTTTTCCTTCAATCTCTGTGTGTGTCTCCGTCTGTCTCTCTCTCTCTCTCTGTTTTGCATATCTGCTGGTATAAAAATACAAGCAAATCATTATGTGGAAATGTAACTGATATTGGGATGCCTTTGGTAATTATGTAGTGTTACTGTTGAAATGTATATAATTATAGTTGGAGATGATTGCAAAAAGCTATTGGGAACTCAATGGGTTAACCTGAGAGCAGTTTTTAAGCCCTTTTTCAGAAGCTGTGGAGAAAGGGGCCTCCATTCAGGGACACTGTGTTCTTGCTTCACCTGCCTGAAACATACAGGAACATTTTAGAAAAAAAACAGGATGATTGCTAAGGTAGGGGGTTGTAAAGACTTATAAAAACAGAGCTGCAATTTCTTGCAAGAGATGCACAGAGATTGAAGGAAAATTCAGATGGATCTCTGTTTATTTTGCCTTTGTAAATAGTTATACTGAACAAGTTTATTTTTTTTATGTTATTGCTAGTACTAATAAACACTTTTTGCGAATTCTACAACTGCTCCTGGTTTTTCCTATGCTTCCTGACCAGTGCCTCAATAACAGATGGTGTCAGCCTAAGTGGGATTTATGGCATGCATACTCTGAGCCAGGAATTTTGTGGGTGAGTACTGGACCTAGTACCAGGGAAGCATAGAGAAAGGTATGGATTCTGCAGCAGCAAGCCCAGGAGAATGGCAGCCAAACTAGCAGCCTGAAGTCCAAGCTGAGACTGTACAGCTAGCATCAGTTATGGAAAAAGAACAGGCAGTGACAGAACCTGAAAGCCTGACTGCCTTTTTCAATTGGTGGGCTATACAACAAACAGACTGAGAAACAGAGGAGAGAAGAGATGCAGCGAAAGGAGCAGCAGAGGAAAGAAGAGATGCAGCGACAGAGCAGTGATTGCTAGATGCCTTGCAAGCTATTAAGGGCAGAGGATCTGGCACAGATCTAGATGAGTAACAAACACAAGCAACTTAAAAGCCATTAAACTTACAAAGTTGTGTCCCTCCGACGATATTGAAGCATACCTGACTACTTTTGAAAGAATTGCCACAGCCTGCCAATGGCCAAAGCAGCAATGGACAATCAGACTGATACCCTACCTGACAGGGAAAGGGGTAAAAGAAAAGGTTTTTGATCCAAATGAAAGAGTTTGCTACTGTTACCCACAACAGAAAATAAACTGTTAATGAAGTGGCAAGGGCCCTGTAGATTGCTTAGACGTACTTGCACCATTAACTATGAGATTGAGACTCCTGACAGGAAAAATCCTACTAAGATATACCATGCTAACCTCCCCAAGAAATGGGTTGAAAAAATGCAAAAAGCTGCTTTGCTAGTTTGCCAGAAACTGATAAAGAAGATATTGATGTGGCTTATGATAGACTGGCACAAACTGTTACTGCTGATGTTGTAAAGGTGAATGCTTCCTTAACCTCAGAACAAATTGCAGAAATTCATAATATGCTAAAAACATTTAACAGTACTTTCACCACAGCACCAGGTCCGAGCAAAAGGGATCGAGCACATAATAGTGCCAAGGAATGCTCGCCCTATTAGGCAAAAGACATGCAGGTAACCAGAGCGGTTAAGAGCTGACATGGTTTAGGAAATACAAACAGTGAAAGAATTGGGTAGCGTAGAAGAGTTGAGGAGTGCTTGGTCATTTCCAGTGGTAACTGTAAGCAAAAAAGAAGAGGGTGTTAGAATCTGCCTTGATTTTAGAAAACTTAACCAAGTGTCCGAATTTGACAGTTATCCTATGCCCAGAATAGATAATTTGGTGGACAGACTGGAGAGAGCAAAGTACATCAGTACCCTTGATCTCACATAGAAACATAGAATTTGATGGCAGATAAGGACCGCTTGTCTTCTGGTGTAGACCCTGCTCCATTTTGGTTGCCCTCCTCTGGACAACCTCCACCCTATCTATGTCTTTGCAGAGATGGGGTCTCCAGAACTGCACGCAGTACTCCCAGATGTGGTCTTACCAACTGTCTGTACAGAGGGATAACAGCGTCCTGTTTTCTACTGGTGATGCCTCTCCCTATGCATCCCAGTATCCCCCCAGCCCTCCTTACTGCCTTCTCACATTGCTTGCCCACTTTTAGGTCATCTGATATAACTGCCCCCAGGTCCCTTTCCATTTTTGTTGTTGTCAGTATCTCACCTCCCATTGTGTACTCTTCCCCTGGGTTTTTGTTTCCCAGGTGCATTACTTTGCACTTCTTTACTAATGGTTACTGGCAAATCCCTTTAGCTAAAGACTCCAGAGACAAAACTGCATTTGCCATTCCTGTTGGATTCTATCAGTTCACCACCCTGCCATTTGGTTTACATGGTGCGCCAGCTACATTCCAGCAGTACATGGATGTACTTTTATCTCCTCATACTGGTTATTGTGCTGCATACCTGGATGATGTCGTGGTGTACAGTCCAGACTGGAAAATCCACCTGGAACACCTACAGGCAATTATCCAGTCAATCAAAAAAGGCAGATCTGACAATTAATCCTACCAAGTATGCATTGGGTATGCAGGAAACCAGATATTTGGGCTGTGTTTTGGGAAATTGAGAAGTCAAGCCAGAGGTTTCTAAGATATAAGCTGTAGCTAACAGCCCTGTTCCTAAAACAAAGAAACTTGCCAGGTCATTTTTAGGGCTGGCTAGTTATTATTGGAGATTGGTTCCCAGCTTTGCTGAGTTAGCTACTCCCCTCGCTGAACTCATGAAAAAATGTTATCCAAATAATGTGAAATGGACTCCAGAGTGTGATGAAGCTTTTCAAGCCAATAAGGCTGCATTATGTTGAGCCCGTTTTAAGAAGCACAGACTTTGAGAAACCATTTTTGTTACAAACAGATGCATCAGAGGTAGGCCTAGGTGCAGTCCTGAGTCATAATACAGATGGGACAGAACATTCTATTCTGTACATAAGTAGAAAGTTGCATGACAGAGAGAAAAGGTACTCCACCATTAAAAATGAATGTTTAGCAGCAAAGTGGGTCATGGAGTCCATTAAGTTTTATTTACTAGGAGCTTTGTACTTAGAACAGATCACAATCCTCTCTGTTGGCTTAACCAAATGAAAGATAAAAATTGCAGAATCACAAGGTGGAACCTGGCACTACAGCCATTTAGATTCAGGATGATACACAAATCTTGTAAAGAGAATAGCAATACAGATTTTCTGTCAAGATATGGATCAGGAATTGAGGCTACTTAATGTTGAAAAACAAATGTATGAGTTTAAACTTTACTGTTTGCTGTACTGTTATAGAGAAAAGGATTACTCACCAGCTGCAGCGACCTCTCATTTCAACAGCAGCACCATCACCGGGCCTGGGATTAGCCCCCTATGAGATTTTCTGAATCAGCCCCTGTTCAGGAGTTTTGGGCACGAACTACAGGAATGGAATTGAACACAGAAGCCATGTTTGGCGGAGATTTTATTGGATTAAAGTGACTGAATTACATCAAATTGTGAAGAGGAGGCAGTAACTTGATTTCAAGCACCAAAATAATAAGTATCCTGGTGGCCGAACAGCATCCGGCCTCCATGACTGAGGTCGGAAAACCCAACCAAAATTTTGTGAGCGGGGGAAACTAGCTTCTGGGGAGAGGCAGATTGTTTTTTTCAAAGTGCCAAAGCTATCAACTTGAAAGGCATACAGTTGTGTAATTATGGTCGTATAATAATTAAATGCTTGTCCCGGCAGCTGCAGTGGGCCACGGTTAGAGGAGCTGCGAGAGGAGGGCATCAGGGAGGATTCCTGGCAGCTGCAGTCGGCAGTGGGCCAGGGTTAGAGGAGCTGTGAGAGGAGGGCATCAGGGAGGATTCCCGGCGGCTGCAGTCGGCAGTGGGCCAGCGTTAGAGGAGCTGCGAGAAGAGGGCATCAGGAAGGATTCCCGGCGGCTGCAGTTGGCAGTGGGCCAGGGTTAGAGGAGCTGCGAGAGGAGGGCATCAGGGAGGATTCCCGGTGGCTGCAGTCGGCAGTGGGCCAGGGTTAGAGGAGTTGCGAGATGAGGGCATCAGGGAGGATTCCCAGCGGCTGCAATTGGCAGTGGGCCAGGGTTTGAGGGAGCTTCTGAGCTGGTGGACCAATTGGGAGAGAGGGCACCAAATTGAAACTGCGCCTGGACTGCAGAAGTCTGACCCAGCCACTTCACTCAGAAAGGAGCTATAATTGTGCGCCACACCACCCACCCTGGCCCCGACCACTATTAAATGGTCTGTGGGGGCGAATCCTTGGGGGAGAGTATGGTGTGATTGACAGGGACTGAGCAATAAGTAACTTGGATTGGTTGCAGGATTGAGGCGTACGGCATTGGTTTAACATATTGTGTGTGGGGTTCATATTGTTCGCACCCAAAATGGGGGGTGTGTGGAGGGAAATTAGATCAGGCATTTTTGGAAGGGTGATTGGGTGTACGGGATGTGGGGCAGCCATAATATTGAACTGGGCATGGAGGTTCTGTGGGTGCCCAGTACGTTTTAAACTGGAGGGTTTTAGGGAAGAGATCAGAGGGATCAGAAGGCAGCTGGAAGGAGGGAGGGGTGAGGGATGGGGAGATAAGGTGGGGTATGGATCAAGTGTGAGTAGACGTGGTCAGTGTCTGATTGGCAAATATCAGGGGGCTAGTGGACAAGGCAGAATTAATTTATCTCAGAGATTGGGGGGATCAAATGGCTTCTCTGGAGGAGTGGGAGGACAACGTCATTTTGGCAGACCTAGGGTGACTAGTGGACATGGAAAAAAGGATTTATATCACAGGTTGGGTGGATCATATGGCTACTCTGGGGGTGTAGGGGGCAGAGTAAACAACATACAGAAAGTATGCTGTAGGGAGGGGATTTCTCTGTGGGAGAGGATGAGGGAGGGTGAGTTAGGAGTGAGCAAAATGGGGGAGATCATCAAGCTTACAAACCGTTTCGCCATACTATACCCAGGTGATAAAGTGGAGAAAGATGGTGGGGGAGAGCAAGTGGATAGGGAGAGTTTGGTCAGTAGGCAGAGGGGGGAGAGTGACAGAGGAGGAGCTTGAACCAAAGGAAAGGACGGAGGAGGGAGGACATGAGCCTGTGTTGGAGGTAATGTGATAGATGGGGGGGGGGCACTGAGAGAGGAAAGGGTGGAAGGAGGTAAGATTGGAAATAGGCCGGTAACCAGGTTGGGGAATTTAATCAATGAGGAGGGGGCGGTAGGGAGTTCCTTAGTTAGGTCAGATTCTAGATATGTATCACCAGGTGAGGTGAGATTAGGGTAGGGAGGAATATAGCCGATGGGGTGGGAAGTGCAGGTCCAGAGGGGGATGGGGAAGCAGTAGGAGGTTATTCAGGTGGGGGATTGGAGTATTTTAGATCAAAAAGGGAGAGGGGATGGATGGGGCAAACTCTGGACACCCAGGAGATTGGGGGGGTGAGGAGTAAACTGGCAGTTGCAGGTAAAATGGTAGGGCCTGCAAATGAGAGTGGCCCCCCGGATGATGGGGAGGGGAGGAACAAGCAGGGGTTTTTTGACAGAAGGAGGAGCCTGGATAGTATTAAATGGGCCAATAAAGACCCTCAGGCTGATTGGAGAGGTAGGAGCAAGCAAAGGTTTGATGTTAGAAGGAGGAGTCTGGAAGGACTAAACAGGGCTGATAAAGTGGGGGGTGAAGTGAAGGTGATATTGCTGGGAGATTCCATGATCAGGGATATTCAATGGGAGGAGGAGAATAATAGACCTGTCAAGGCTAAATGTGTGCCAGGTCTATCCAAGGCCAAATTCCACTTATACTCGTTGGCACTGGGTTGTGGGGGATCCCCAGACTTTCGTAGTACATTTGGGAACAAATGATTTGGAAGAGAATAGTGAGCTAGAAATATAGGCTAGATTCAGGGAGCTGGCAAGGGTTTGTCACTCTATAGGAAGTAACATTTCTTTCTCTGATATTCTGCCAGTACCTAGGGCATCTGATGAGACTAAGCTAAAAACTTAGAGAGATAAATAAGTGGCTCAGGGGCTGTTGCAGGGCAGAGGGGTATGGGCTGGTAGGGGACTGGGGGATACTTGGGATGATAAGGGGCTATATGCCAGGGATAGGTTACACCTCAGTATGGAGGGGAGAGAGAAATCTTGAAATTAAAACTTGCTGGTTTTATAGCCGAGAGGTGGGGTTTAAACTTGTAAAGGGGGGGGTCTAATATTAATAAAAAGACCCCAGGGGGGCTGTTTGAGGGTCCAGATTTAGGGCACATGAGGAGTGGGAGAGACTATGTTAAGAGTTCTAGAAAACCGGGGCAGAAAAGGGATTGCACAGGGTTGAGGGGACTGGAGAGAGGGGAGAAGTTGTGGTGGAGGACAGTCCTGATCAATGCCAGGAGTATGAGCAATAAAATGCCTGAACTCCAAGTTATGTTGGCTGATGGAACAGCGGATGTGGCAGCAATTACAGAGACATGGGACACTCAGAGAAATGAGTGGGACCTAAACTTTTAGGGCTACAAGATATTCAGGAAAGATAGGGGAGTGGGAAGAGGGGAAGGGGTTGCGTTGATAGAAATGGCATAACGGTTAGTGGAGTGGACGAGGCTGGAGGGGGTGTGGAGGCAATTTGGGTAACACTGCAAACAAGGGAAGGGAAGAAATTGAAGATAGGGGTGGTATACAGGCCCTCTATAATAGAGAAGGCTCTGGAATATAAGTTGGTGGAGAACATCAAGGCTCAATGTGACCTTAGAAAGGGAAGAGTGGTTGTCATGGGTGATCTTAATATGCCGAGAATGGACTGGGACACCATGACATCCTCTGTAGCCAGGGAACAGAGACTGATGGATGTCTTTCAGGATGCTTTCCTGGTCCAGCAGGTGGGGGAACCTACTAGAGAGGGGCGGATATTGGATGTTGTGCTAGCGGACAGTGAACAAATGAGGGGACTGGAGGTGTGCAGTCCATTGGCGGGTGGAGACCATGCCACGGTTTGGTTCCTGCTGTATTTAGGGGTGGAGGAAAACCGCCCTCATACAGTAGTGGTTGATTTTAGGGGAGCAGACTTTGTGGGCATGGGTAGGATTCTGAGGAAGCGGTTGGACCGGATATGGATGCTGGAAGATTGTGGGAGACCATTAAAGAAGAGGTACAGGAAGCTGCTAGGTCCTGTACTAAAATAAGGCGTAAGCATGGTAGAACCAGCAAGCCATGTTGGTGGACCAGGGAGGTGCAGGAGGTGGTGAGGGATAAAAAGGCTGCCTACGTCACGTTTCAAACATTCTAGGGGATAAGGAACAAGGGAGATGAACTATTGCCAGAGGTGAGGCGCTAATGCGGGATGGAGAAAAACCTGGCTAGGGATATCCGGGGGATTCTACAGATACATAAGAGAGAGAGAGAAAAGAGAGGACACAGATCAACAGGATTAAGATTGTGGGGAGATGAGCTCAGGAAGCAGGGGAACAGGCAGAGGTGCTAAACGAGTACTTTGCCTCAATATTTGCAGTGGGTGACAAGGGATCCCAACAACCTGATGGGAGAGATGAGGAGTCAGTAAAAGTGAGAGGACAGTCTCAGTCTGAGACCATAGGATGGCATGAGACTAGGGAACAGCCTAGACCAGACCAAGAAGGTTGCATGAGGGAGCAGGGGTGTAGCCAGGGATTTCAGATCTGCACACCAAGTGGACTCACTGCTAACCCCCACTTGTTAGGGTGAGCTACCTCCCGGGGTGCAGCCAGACAATATACAAATGTATACCAGGACCATGTTTGTTGCCTCATTTGGCACAATGAATACAACTTTTGTATCTCATGACAGTGATTGTTGCCATACATGGGTAAATACAAATGCCATGCATTGTTCCCTAAAACACCCACATACTAGCTCAGAGCCTGTAAAGTTGTATTGTCCTTGGGATGCAAAGAGAGTAATAGTGACAGTCCTTCTAGTTTCAACTCCTATGAATAAAATTACAGAAAGGTTCAGTATTTTCTTTGTTAGTTTTCATAGAGAAAGGAAGCAGTTCAGAGCCAATTTGCTACCCACTTAAATAAAATTGCACACCATGGAGTGCTTGGAATATGCCTGCCTACACCCATGTGAGGGAGTGGATTGGGGGGGAGAAATCACAATGAATAGGGTGAGGGAGGCTCTTCGGAATCTGAAAACTGATAAGTCGCCGGGGCCGGATGGAATACATCCGAGGGTTATGAAGGAATTGGCAGATGTGCTGGCAACCCCACTGGCTGCACTGTTTAACATCTCTCTGCAGATGGGATGGGTGCCACAGGACTGGAGGGTGGCTTATGTAGTGCCTATACATAAGGGGGGTCTAGGGAGGAGATTTATTTATTTAGTTTTTGTTGACCGGGTAAGTGCACTAGACAAACCCTGCCTATTTTCAGGTACGACCCAGGGGAGGGGGATACAGATGAATGCCAACAACCTTGAACCAGATTAAGCTGTTGGTGGTATTTTTAGTGAATTAGGGAAATTTGGCCAGGACACCGGGGAAATTCCCCTACTCTTTTCGATAAGTGCCATGGGATCTTTAACATCCACCTGAACTACCACCGGAACAGGCAGATGGGACCTCGGTTTAACATCTCATCTGACAGACGGCACCTCAGAAGTGCAGCACCCATCCCATGCTGCACTACAGTGTCAGTACTGGGATATTAACCCAAGTACCAGATGTGGGAATTGAACCCACAGCCCTCTGATCTCCTGGCCTCAGAGGAGAGTGTGCTACCTACTGATTACTACTGACCTACTGAGATGGGGAACTATAGGCCAGTCAGTCTACCGTCTGTAGTGGGCAAAGTAATGGAGGGCTTTATCAAGGAGAGGCTTGGGAGGCAGTTGGAAAGGTTAGGGCACCAGGATGATAAACCGTATGGCTTTGTCCCAGGGAGATCATGTCAGACCAACCTTGTAGAGTTTTATGATTAGGTGAAGGGGGCCTTGGATAGACATAGGCCGGTGGATGTTCTATACCTAGATTTCAGCAAGGTATTTGATTCAGTACCTCATAATGGACTGATAGCAAAAATGGGGGAGATGGGGGTGGGTGGACAAGAGCTAAACTGGGTTGAAAATTGGCTTTCGGGGCATTTACAGAGGGTAATAGTGGGTGGGATAATATCCTCTCCCAGGAAGGTAATCAATGGAGTCCCTCAAGGTTCCATATTGGAGCCACTTTTGTTCAATGCCTACATCTCGGATATAGGGAGGGGGGTTAGAAATAGGTTGAGTCTCTTTGTAGATGATTCAAAATTGGGAGCACTGGTGGATAGTGAGGAAGTGAGGGAGACAGTCCAGGGGGATCTGGATACCCTGGAGGGGTGGTCAAGGAGGTGGGGACTGAAATTTAATGCCAGGAAATGTAAGGTACTTCATTTGGGAGTCAATAACCCGGGCCATGTATACACCCGGGGGGGGGGGTCGCACTGCAAGCAACATTGGGAGAAAGGGATTTAGGAGTGGTGGTAGACATTAAAATGAATAATTCTGAAAATTGTAGAAATATTGCAGCCAAGGCAAACCGGTTATTGGGTTGCATAGCCTGGGGAATTACGTCCAGAAGCAGGGAAGTGATCCTCCCTCTATATAATGCCTTGGTCAGGCCGCAGCTTGAGTATTGTGTACAGTCCTGGAGACCTCATCTGAAGAAGGACATAGCGCTGCTGGAGAGGGTCCAGAGGACAGCGACCAGGATGATTCAGGGCATGGAAGGGAGGCCTTATGAGGAGAGACTGGAAGAGTTTGGGCTTTACTCACTGGAGGAGAGGAGGGATAGGGGAGACATGATAGAGGTTTTCAGGTATATAAAGAGAATAATTAGAAGTGGAACCAGGGAGTTGTTTAGGCTGAAGAAGGGGGGAGTGACCAGGGGCCATGGGTGGAAGTTGAAGGGGGGAAATTACAGGGGGAAACGTGGGAGGCATTTTTTCACTAAGAGGGTGGTGGAGCCATAAAATGCACTTCCCGGGAGGCTGGTGGAGAAGGGCACAGTGGAGGGCTTCAATAAAGGGTGGGATAGGTTCAAGGGGAAACTGAATCTAGAGAAGACACTCTTGGGGGGTGGTGAAACGGGCAGCCATTAGGTTGCTGGCTTTCGAGCAGACAAGACAGCCCATATGGCCTATTCTGCTGGCTTTTTAGTATGTTAGTATACTGCATATGTGCTTAATTTTTGAAAGTTGGAAGCTAATGCTAGTACAGAATTAATGGAATGTTTTGGAAACCTGTTTGATAAAACAGGTTCCCTCTTAAGGAGGGTGGTGCATGTGACAGGGCTGACAAGACCCTGTCATCATTGTTATGGAGAGTTTGAATGCAGGGATCTGTTCTGTTCTCTCCTTTTCTGTCTCTTCTCTGTCTGGTTGCACAACCAGATTTTCCTATTAGACCTAGGACTTGATCACCCCAACAGTCTCGCAATTCTTTGCCTCTTGCTATCCGTCTGCCATCACTCACTGTTCCTGTCTTTTCCTCCCTTGCGTATCTGCTGGTATAAAAATGTAAGCAAATAATTATGTGGAAATGTCACTGATATTGGGATTCCTTTGTTTAGAAATTATAGTGTTACTGTTGAAATGTATATAATTATGGTTTGAGATGGTTGCAGAAAGCTATTGGGAACTCAAGAGGTTAACCTGAGAGCAGTTTTTAAGCCCTTTTTCAGAAGCGATGGAGAAGGGGCCTCGGTTCTGGGACATTCATTCTGTGCCTCAACGACAAGAAGTGTAACCAAGACAACCCTAAATTTATTAGATAGCGAAGTGGTAGCAATCCTCTGTCACTTGAGGGAGAAGATAGCAGCAGTACATAAAATGCATAGTGTAATACAATTTTAGCAGTAGTAAATGATTTAAGTATGAAAGTGAGTACTAGAGAGGAGCTGGAATTTCTTTAGTACCCTACGAAAATGCAGGTGACTGGGAGTACAACGTACAGTTCAAGCAGGGAGTTCCCAGATTTAGGGGCATAATAGACAAAGGCAAGCTGACCTATTCTTGTAGCACATCTACACTGTTGGAGAACAAGAGATCCCATAGATCTCAATCAGTAAGTTACTTTGGGATGGAATGTTGCAAGTAGCACATCTGGGGCTTCCAACTGGAGCAGTTTATCAATAAAAAAGCCCATGAGGAAGGGGCACTTAACAGCTGGGGACAGCCAGGGCAGGCAGTGGTGGGTAAGCTGGATAGGAGGGGGTGTTCATGGCAGAGCAACAACTATTGATGTACATTACATCCCATTTTGAATGGTTTGTTTTATTTGTGCAAGGTAAGCAAGCAGCACATTCATAATACCTGGCAGGAGCACATCTTGTGCAATGGCCAGTCATACCTTAGGAGAAAAGTAGTGTCTAACCCTGTAGGTCATTCCCAGTTTAGTGTTGACAGATTATGGACTGAAGCAGTATGAAGAGAGAAATTCAGTGAAGTGTTCAGTGTGATCCTCTGGTATTTGAAACTGCTGGCTTCCTCCACTAGGGAACCATCAGCACAGGGTAGAGAGAGGTGAAGCCTGCCTGACCATTGTTTAGACCCGAATCCAAACAGCATTGCTTTCGTCTTGCTGATTAGTTCATCAGCCATAACTAGAGGTGGGCAAAGCAATCTGTGTCGTTCAGCCATATCTTAGAGATACCAGCGGCACAGTGATATAGCACCAGATCATCAGCATTCATCAATGTGTTACACTGACTAGTGACATCAAGAAGATAGCTGATGTATGATAAAAATAGTGGGGAAATATTAACATTTATGCCAGCTGAGGTAGGTACAGAGGAGTTAATTGACTTGCTGCTTTCTGCCATACAAATAGAAAACCGTTTTGTGGTATTAGAAAATACACCAGTGGAAGCTGGCTTTGAGCAAAGTAACGCGTGATCAGCCAAGTTAAACACTTCAGTGAGGTTGACGAACACTACACGAGTTAACAGGCTGCTGTCCATAGCCAGGCTAATGTCAGAAGTGAGTTTAGTTAGAGCTGAGGTAGTTCCTTGACCTTTCCTGAACCCATGTTGGGCTGTAGACAGAAAGACATTATGAAGCAGTATATACAACCTTCACCTGGGACCCCTTTTTCAGTAAGATACTATCAGGAGAACGGAGACCCAGCCCTGCTGATTTCTGGGCTGGCCCTTTAAAAGCTCTGTGCACTGGCTGTGCAGAGGCTTGGAAATCCAATTGGGGGAGGGGCACAAATGAGACTAACCTGGGAAGTCTAAAGAGAACACCAGAAAAAGCAGGGGAGAATAATTTGGGGTCTTGAGAGAGAGAGCGCAGGGCTGCAGAGAGCTGAATCAAGTTAAAAGTTGTTTTTTATGTATTTCTCTGCCAAGTAGGCTGCTTGAAGCCTTATTTGGTGCTGGAGTAAAAGTATCTTTTTTAGTTGAACATTGCCTGGAGTGTTTTTTTTTCTGAGGGTTCCCCCAACAGCCTTGGCTCAGTACAACACTGCTACATGTGGTTAGCATCAGTGGTGGGATTGAACTTCCCCTTGTTTAAATAGGGGTAAAATGGACTCAATATGGTTGGCAGAACAGCAAGCACAACAGGCCCAGATGCAGAGAGACTGGATGGCTCAACAAGTGCAACAGAAGGTTCTGAGAAACCAATAACTGATGCAACAACTGGTGTGACAGGTCCAGCTGCAAAGCTACTGGATGGCCCAGCAAGCGCACTTTCAAGCATAGAGAAACCAGTTGCAAGCGCAACAGCAGGTGCAGAGAGCCCAGCAACAGCAGGAGTTTATGAAGTAAGTGCTGCAAACGCAGAAAGAAGCTGTACCCCTGCTCCAGGTCACAGGGAATCTAGTGGTTATAGGACCTCACCCCATGCCAACAAAAATGAGTCCTGAGACAACCCCAAAGCCTATCCTATGAATTCTGAGAGAGTAGCCAGTCCTACTACCTGGCCAAGAGAAAGTTTGGTCATTCGCATTCTACCATATCTAACTGAAGATGCACAAGCTGCTTATCAGAGCCTAGATGATGCCACTGCTAGAGACTATGACCAGGTAACAGCAGAGTAACTTTGGTGTAATAGTTGAGGGGGACACAACCATAAGAGGATTTTACAGTAAGTTGTTCAAGACTGCAATGATGAAATTTTTTTTGTTTTAAAACTGGAACCTAAAGCAGAGTGGCAGCTCAAAAATTGAAAGACTGGGCTATCTGGTGGTTAAAACCAGAGGTATACTCTAAGGATGTTCTGAATTTGTGTTGGAGCTGTACCTCAGCAGTTTGCCAAATCAAGTTTGTGACTGGGTGAGTCATCATAAGCAAACCACCCTAGGCACTGGCATCAAGATCACAGTATTTGGAAGCAAAGAGACCAGAGGCTGCTAAGAAGAGTGAAACCCACAGTGAACCTTAAATGGTGACCCAAGGGGAAGATTCCCATAGAAGAGGGGAGAAAGGACAATAGGAGGATGAGAATAAGCATACTGGAATGGGTAACTGGTCAAGTGGTGAAATAATGATTTCTCCTCCATGCCAAAAATCTGTAACCCCAGGATCAAGTGTAATTCCTCCAACCCTAAGACCCCGGTCCCTAATCACCCAAATGGGGTTCACAGGTCAGTGATCTGATAGTACCATTATATATTTTCACTGTGGTAAAGTGGGGCATATCTGTAAGTTTTGTGACAGTGTGGACTTTGACTTTGCAGAATGTGTAGCTACGGAATACAGCAGTGAACCCCGTTTCAACCATCCATATACGGTTCCAGTGCAAGTGGGAGACTAAACATTTATGGCTCTGGTGGATTAGGGTTGTGGGCAGACATTGGTTAAAGAATCTATGGCAGGATCTAGTTTAGGCCACAGATAAGAACCCATAAAAATTGTCTGTGTACCTGGGGATACCTGCACATATTTATTTATTTTTTATTTAGTTTTTGTTGGCCGGGTAAGTGCACTAGACAAATTCTGCCTATTTTCAGGCACGGCCCGGGGAAGGGGGATACATATGAATGCCAACTGACTTTGAACCAATTAAGCTGTTGGTTGTGTTTTTAGTGAATGAGGGAAATTTGGCCAGGACACGGGGGAAATTCCCCTACTCTTTTCGATAAGTGCCATGGGATCTTTAACATCCACCTGAACTATCACCAGAACAGGCAGATGGGACCTCGGTTTAACATCTCATCAGAAAGATGGCACCTCAGAAGTGCAGCACCCCTCACATGCTGCACTACAGTGTCAGTACTGGGATATTAAGCCAAGTGCCAGATATGGGAACTGAACCCACAGCCCTCTGATCTCCCGGCCTCAGAGGCGAGTATGCTACCTACTGAGCCACTGACACTGCTAAAATATTCTTCAGACCCAGTGTGGTTAAATGTGGACAGTTGGGTAGGAATAATACGGGTAGGAATTTCTAAAACTCTACTTTGGCCAGTAGTCCTGGGCCGAGATTGGGAAGGTTTTAATGCTCTTCTAAAAAGTAATTCTGAAACTGTATGCTCATAGAAGTAGGAAGACCTGGAGGGATTAGAACAATTATTTCCCTTCATTGTTGCTGAACTAGTTGGCCCAGAAGGAAAGCCCAAGAAGTCCCCAGGACAGAAACAGAGGGAGGAGAAAAACAAAGGAACCCCACTGTCCAAGGTTGTAGTGGTTGAGGGTTGCAAGAGTCTGGCATGCACATCAACGAGAGGTCACAAGGCACTTCCAGAGGTCAGGCCAGACAGGTTTAAAACTCTAGTCGATATCATTTCTGAAGTAAGAAATTAACAAGTTCTTAAAAATGCTTATCAGAATCTAGCTGTAGTAAAATTGCAATGTGATTGACAAAAAACACAAATATTTCCGTTTTCCAAAGCTTGAACTGAAAAATGACATTTTGTACAGGGTGGAACAGGAAAAACAAATGGGAACTGTACACTGTCAACTTTTGGTTCCCCGGTCTGCAAGAAGGAAGGTATAAAGACTCACCATCCTAGAAGGAAAAGAGTAGCTCTCCATCCCCCCTTAGCTGCTGGAGGTCTGACTCTGAGAAAGTAAGGAGACTACTGAGGAATACAGGACCTTCCTGTCCCAGAACAGGAAGAGCATGTGCTTTAAGGGCACGAGGCAGCAGGAAAGCAGGGAGAAAAAAAAATTAAATAAAAATAATAAACAGAGAGAGGAAAAAGTAAGCATATAAAACAACAGTTGAGGGGCCACAAATAAGACATGATGGGAGTAGTGCAGTGCAGTGGCTGTGAAGCGGCAGTATTCTGGGAGACGTTCTGGAGGATGCGGTGTTGTCCCATCTGCAGGCACCTCTCTGGGCTGAGGGAGGAGGTTGCTTTTCTACAGGCTGAGTTGGCCGGGATTCGGGGGACCTTCTCTCCCACCCAGGGATCACGAGGGCTACCGCTGCCTCAGAGGTTGCCAAGAAAGAGGAGCGGTTGGACCACAGTGGGCTCAGGGAGGTGTGGGAGGTGGTGAACAGTTTATCCCCTCAGTTATACCTCTCCACAATTCGTACGCTGTTCTGGCAGAGTGTGGTTCCTCTATGGAGGCACCCGCAGTGGAGACCAAGGAGGATGCTGGGAACCTCCACAAAGGAGACCCACAGGAGGGTGGCATGAGACCCACAGGGGAAGGAAAAAACTCCTGGTGGGGGACTCCCTTGTTAAGAGGGTAGAACTGGGAGAGGGAGGTAAGGTGCCTGCCTGGCGCCGTGGCTTGGAGGGACAGGGAGCGAATCCTCAGTATTGCGGGAGCAGCTGCATGGGGGAGGGAGCTGGATGTCATTGTCCACCTAGGGACAAATGACCTGGTTGGGAAAGGGATCAGATCAGTGCCGGAAGAGTTTGTGGAGTTGGGAAGGGGCCTTAGACAAGTAGCATGCACGGTAACGTTCTTGGAGGTGCTGCCTATCTGTGGCATGGGTGAGGCTAGGGTGCTCCACATCATGGGATTCAACCAGTGGTTGAAAAACTGGTGCAGAGCTCAGGGTATTGGCTTCACTGGGGACTGGGGGTCCATCTGGAGGGATGCAGGCCAATACTGGTGTGATGGTTTGCATCTGTCCAGGAGGAGAACCAGAATCCTAGGTGATAGGTTTAAATGCTTCATTGGCAAGTATTTAAACTAGCCAAGGGGGGAGGCACTGAAAAGGAGCAGGGAACTCCTAGTGCCCCCACCCCAAAAAAAAATCAGGGTAGTTAGTGAGGTAAACACTAAGATAGAGAAGTCGATAGAAGGGCAGGGGTAAATGGAGAAAAAGGCAAAGGTAGTAAGGACAGGGATGGGGCAAAAAGGGTAAGGCCATCAAAAATGGAGGGTAATGAGGACCGGTGCCCATAGTCTAGGTAACAAGCTCCCTGAACTGGTGGCCTTGATGGAAGAAGGATGCCTGGATATTGTGGCAGTCACAGAAACATGGTACACAGAGAACCATGACTGGAATGTCAACATACCAGGGCACACAATCTACAGGAGGGACAGGGAGGGTAGAAGAGGAGGAGGAGGAGATCTCTACGTAAGGGAAGGGATCAAAGCAATGGAACTAAAGGGTAAACCGGGAGGGGAGGAGGCACTGTGGGTCACCCTGGAGACCAGAAATGGCACCACAATCTGCATAGGGGTTGTATACAGACCCCTGTCTCAGGGGGAGGAAATGGACAAGAAAATGATAGAAGGTATCCTTAGGATGGCAGAAAAAGGGGAGCTATTGTTGATGGGGGACTTGAATATGCCAGATGTTAACTGGAGCACCTTTGCTGCAGCCACATCCAAGAGCAGGGTCATTCTTGATGCCCTACATGGGGGCATGCCTCAGATAGTTAGTGTTGGAACCCACTTGGAAGGGAGCATTCTTAGATCTGGCACTGTCAAACGGGGACGGAGAGAGGATCTCCGATCTAGAAGTGGGTAGCCATCTGGGAACAAGTGATCACCAAACAGTGTGGTTCACGATAAACACAGCTGCAGAGTCGAGCCATACTAAAGTGAGGGTACTGGACTTTTGGAGGGATGACTTTGTCAAAATGGGAGAGTGCCTCAGAAAAATACTAGCAAACAGGCAAGAAGGAGGGGTGGAGGGACAATGGGGAAACATCAAAACTGCCATCACAGAGACTTCAAAACTTATTGGGAAGCAAATAAATCAAAACGAAAGAAAAAAACACTATGGTTCTCAAAAGAAGTGGTTTGGAAGATTAGGGAGATAAAGACAGCATTCAGGAGGTATAAGGAAACACAGAAGGAGCAGGACAGAGAACTGTACCAGCTAAAGCAGAAGGAATCGGGGAAGGCAGTCAGAATAGCAGTGGACCAAACCAAGGAAAAGATAGCCAACTCTGTTAAGAAGGGGGATAACACCTTTTATAGGTACATTAGAGAGTGAAGAAAGACCAAGGAAGGGATAGTGAGGCTTAATAAAGGGGAGCGTGGGTTGGCAGAGAGGGACAGTGAAAAGACAGGGATACTGAAGGAATACTTTTGCTCAGTATTCACAAAAGAGGAGGAGGGGGAGGTACCTAATTCAATCAGTAGAAGCACTGTGGATGGGGATGGGGTGGTTGATACCAGTCCTTTCACAGAAGAAAGGGTTCTGAAAGAACTCTTAAAACTGATGGTAGACAAAGCAATGAGGTTTGATGGGATTCACCCCAGAATTCTGAAATAACTAAGGGGAGAGCTAGTGACACCACTGACTACCCTTTTTAACAAATTATGGAGGATGGTGTGGTACCTAAGGACTGGAGGAGGGCGAATGTGATTCCCCTTCACAAAAATGGGAGCAAAGCAGAGGCAGGAAACTACACACCTGTTAGTTTGACCTCAGTAGTAGGGAAAGTAATGGAATCACTTCTGAAGGAAAGAATTGTTGAGTACCTAGAGGCCAGTGGGGTGCAGGGTCCAAGGCAGCATGGATTCACAGCGGGAAGGTCATGTCAGACGCATCTAATAGATTTCTTTGACTGGGTGACCAAAGTAGTAGACCAAGGAGGGGCTATAGATATGGCCTACCCAGACTTTAGCAAGACTTTTGACACAGTCCCACACAAAACACAAATAAACGAATTAGCTAGCCTGGGAGTGGATCCCAGGGTGGTAGCCTGGTAAAAAACTGGTTTGACAACAGGACTCTGAGGGTAATAGTCCACTGCAAAGAAAGGGGGGTTACTAGTGGGGTACCACTGGGTTCAGTACTGGGTCCAGTCCTTTTTAATGTCTTTATAAGTGACTTGCAGAGAGACTGGAAGTAAAAGTATGACTCTTTGCATACAAGACAAAGATCTGCAACAGGGTTGATACAAATGGGGGGGAGGGTGGAAAGGATGAGAAGGGACTTGGCAAGGCTGGAGGAATCGTCAAAAGTATGGCAGCTTAAGATTCAGTGCAAAGAAGTGCAAAATAATGTACCTGGGAAACAAAAACCCAGGGGGAGAGTACACAGTGGGGGGGGGGGGGGAGGTATTAACAACCACAAAATGGAAAGGGACCTGAGGGTAGTCATATCAGATGACCTAAAGGTAAGCAAGTAATGTGAGAAGGCAGTAAGGATGACTGAGAGGATACTGAGATGTATAGGGAGAAGCATCACCAGTAGAAAACAGGAAGTTGTTATCCCTCTGAACAGACAGATGGCGAGACCCCATCTGGAGTACTGCGTGCAGTTCTGGAGAACCCATCTCCGCAAGGACATAGATGGGATGGAGGCAGTCCAGAGGAGGACAACTAAAATGGTGCAGGGTCTGCTACAGAAGCCATACAAAGAGAGACTAAAGAAGCTTAATATGTATACCCTTGAGGAAAGGAGTGAGAATGGGGGGGACATGATAGAAACTTTCAAGTATCTCAAGGGAATCAACAAAGACCAAGAGGGCAGAATCTTTCAGAAAAGCAGATGTGCAAGAACAAGGGGACACAATTTGAAGGTAGAGTGGGGATGGCTCAGGGGTAATGTGAGGAAGTATTTTTTCACAGAAAGGGTGGTGGACGCATGGAACGGCCTTCCTGAGGAGGACCTGGGATCAAAAAAATTGGGAGAATTCAAGAATGCGTGGGACAGACATAAGGCAGTTCTGGTGGGGGGGGTAGGAAGAAGTAGGCTGTTGGTTAACTAGGATCTGCAGCTTATCCAGTAGGTAGGGAAATGGCAGACTAGGTGGGCCAAGCAGTCCTTATCTGGCATCAAAGTCTGTGTTTCTATGTTACTCATTCCACACCTCTTGCGAGTCACTTGGGCAGAGAGAACCAAGAAGTGCATACTTGCCCTGTTTTTCTCTCCAAGTACTGTATATGGAAGGAAGTGGTGGATTACCCAGAGTGTCAGTTTGTTGCTTCCAGAAGTATAAAGCAGGCCCCATTGATACCTGTGCTCATAATAGATATTCAGTTTGAAAGAACTTGGGTTGATATGGTGAGACCACTGGTAAAAAGTTTTGCAGGGTAGCTGCATAGTATGATGATAATAGATTATGCCACCCGATACCCCAGGGCTATTCCCATGCACTCCACTGCATTCTGATCAGTAGCCAAAGAATTGTTTAAGGTATTGTCCTGAGTTGGGTGCCAAAGGAGATCTTAACTCATCAGAGCTTGAACTTTATAGCGCAGTGGTCTAAGGCTCTGAGCTGCAAATCTGGTGTCATCCAGCAGACCAGACCTGGGTTTGAATCCCACAGCCCCCACTTGCATATTGTGTGACCCTGAGCAAGTCACTCAACTTTCTTGTGCTCCCAGATCACTCCTGTGATTACTGACCATCCAGATATCATTGTACAACTCTAAGACTGATGGCTTCTTCAAAAGATTTAACAAATCTTAAAGGGTATGCTGTCTGAATTTGTTTCAGCTGAGGAAAAAAAACTGTGATGTACTGTTATCCTATTTTTAATGTTTACAGTTCGGGAGGTACCACAACTGTCCAGGGGTTTCTGGCTTTTAGAATTTTTGTATAGGTGACAACTTCAAGGGACGCTGGATCTCACTGATTAATTAAGTTATTTAAGTAAAAAGTTTCACCAGGAAAGACATACTGAGCTGATGACAGCTCATTTCCAGATGCGTCCTTGGTGGGGAAGGGGGAAAGGAGGGCAATGAGAAATCAAGAACAAAAATTACAAGAATTAAAAAATGTAAAATTACTTAATAGGTAGAATAGCAACTAAACATCATAACTAAGCATCATACATGGGCAGTTTATGTAAGGATGAGAACGTAAACTATGCAGCAAGGATTAGAAGGGGAATAGCAGTGTTCGGGGGTGACATTGAAGAAGTACAGTTCAAAAATGCCAAGATGTTGAAGGGTTAACAGAAGGTGCAGAGGTAGATGCTTGTTGGGGGGGCTAGTCAAGTGCAGAATGGGGAGAAAGGAAGAGGAGTAAGGGGGGAGGTAATGGTTTGCAAGCAGTTCAGTAGGGACAGGTATCAGGAGCAATTGCAGGAGGGAGAAGTGAAAAAGCAGAGAAGAGAAGAGAGGAGAGTGAATGAAGGGAAGAAGCAGAGCAGATGGTTAGGGGGAGGGAGTTCCATAGTTTGGGAAAGCAGCCTGGCCAGCAAAGGATTTCATTGAGGGGTGTGCAAGAGAATGATAGCTAGAGCTGCAGAGGGTGTTGGAAGAGGGAAGGGGGGAGGAAAGGAGAGAGGTAAGGTAGGAGGGGTGGGAGCCTAGCCAGTATTTCGAGATGAAGGAGGCACAATGAGCGAGGCGTCTGGCTTCAGGGGAGGGAGAGGGAGGAGTACAGGGTGTAGTGGTGGATGCAGAGTGGACAGTCCAGAGCAAAGCGACAGAAAGAGTGAAAGAGAGGATCTAGTCTGGCTAGGATGGACTTGGGAGCAGCGCTGTATGTAGACTGTCACCGTAGTCAAAGATGGGAAGTATAATTTTCAAGAGAATAGCTCAGCGATCAGGAAGAGGAATGCAACCTTTATTCCAGTAGAGCACACTGAGTTTGGGGTGTAATTTTTTTTCTGGATGGCATCCACGTGCACTGAGAAGTCAAGGTGCCAGTCAAGCCAGACTGGAGGTACTTAAATGAAGGAACGTCTTCGATTTCAACACCATCTAGGGTGTGGATGAAGGGGAAGGAGGTTAGCCGAGCAAGCTTCTGCCTGGTGCCAAAGGTCATGGATACCATTTTCTTGGCACTGGGTGACAGCTGATTTCCATTACTGAATGTTAGTGAAATCCAGCTGAAGCCTGGCCATAAGGTCTGAGGGGGAGGAGCCAGTGGCAAGTAGAACCATATCATCCATGTGCAAATGAATGGATGCAGAGGAGCAGGCAGCAGAGAGGTCATTCAGGAAGACTGAGAAAAGAATTGGGCTAAAGACAGATCCTTGGGGGACACCAGAGCTGATAGAAAGGGTTGGAGATAGGGAATCTCCAGTTCGAACAGCTTGAAACCTTCCCTCAAGGTAGGAATAGAACCAGTTAATTGAAGAGTCAGAGAGCCCTGCTGCCTTAAGCTTATCTAGGAGAAGGGGATGGACAACAATGTCGAAGGCTTTAACCACATTGACAGAAATGGCAGAGGTGATCAGGCCCTGATCCATGCCAGAGAGAATGGAGTCCGTAAGCTGGAGGAGGAGATGGAGTGAAATTTCCAGAAGCCAGACTGGAAAGGGGTGAAGAAAGAGAGCTGAGATAGCACAAGGTGTACTTGGATTTTTGCTAAAGTGGGGAGCGTGGAGACAGGGCACTAGTTGCCACGACAGGAGGGGTCACCTCCTTTGGGGAGGGGTATGACAGTGGCCTGTTTCCAAGAGTCATGGACAGAGGCAAGGGAGAAAGAGAGGTTGAGAAGGGAGGTAATAGGTAGAGCAGTGGCAGGGGCGAAGAGATAAAGCAGCTTGGGGTCAAGACCATCAGGGTTCCTGCCCTTGAAAGGATTAAGAGACTCTCCTTAAGGAAAGCAGCAGAGGTGATAAAAGAGAAGGAGAAAGGGTGTGTGATAGAGTGGAAGGACGGAGTTAAGGGGAGGGAGAGAGAAGGGAGGAGGCACAGGAGGTGAAGAATGAGTTGAACTTAGAGGCAACAGAGAAAGCATCAGACATGAGTGTCACCCACCTTGAGGATAAGGGAGAGGAGTGGTTAAGGCTGTTCTGGAATGTGGAGGCAGAATATTCAGACTTGGCAAGTCTGGTGGCTCTGGTACAGGCATTGCGAAGGGATCAGTACTGGAGTAAGTCAGCAGGGGAGCCAGAGAACTTATGAGTCTTCCATGCAAGGTCACATACATGGAAGCAGGCCAGCGATTCAGCTGAGATCCATGGGAGGTGGGAATCATGGACCCTGTTTTTTCTGAGGGGGGGCATGAAGATCCCAGACTGACAGAAATTTGGTGTTGAAATAATGGAGGGCAGTATTTATGTTACTGGCAGAAGAGATGGGAGAACAGTCAGTTAACTACCAGGTTGGCATGGAGAGAGGACAAGTCTAGCGACTGGAAGGACCGGATGTTGAGGAATTTGTGTGTGTGTGTCTGTTGGGGGACTTGGCAGTGTATTGTACGCACAATAGAACATATGGAGGTCACTGAGACGCAGGGAGGGTGCCGGCATCAATGATACGGTGGGGGTGAGAGGTAAGAACCCAGTCCAGTAAGGAGTAGTTGAGAGATATAGGATAGTACTGGGCTGGGTTTGAGAACAGTTGGGCAAGCTGGAGGGACTTAAAGCTTTGGCACAATTTAGTTAGTGATGGGGAAAGCCAGATGACGTTAAAGTTAACTAGGATGAGCAGCTCCCCAGACGAGGCATGTGAGGAGATTGTGGTACGGAGCTTGGTGACTGGTTTTGGGGATAGACCGGGCAGCAGTAGACCCCAGCCACAAAAACAGGGACAGAGAAAGGGAGGGAGAGTTTGAAGAGGAGTAGCTCATAGGCAGAGGGGAGGTGACAGCAGTACAGGCTCAAACTGGATTTTTGAGAAGAGGTAGATGACAACACTCCCATTAGTGCGATCCTGTTGGGTAAGTGTGTATCCAGGGACAATGACTGCAGTATCGGGGATCTTGAGGGATAACCGATACTCCAAGATGACCAGCACATCAGGTTTGAGATTAACCATAAGTGGTTGCTGATCAGCCTTGGGGAGGAGGCTTCGGTTGTTGATACTTGCCACTCTGTCCTTTGGGGAGATCAATATCACCTGCCACTAAAATCAGCAGAGACACAAGGAACTTGAAGGAACCTTAGAGATGTTTATGAGGCAGGTGTTTGGCAGAGGGGGCAGGAGGGAAGAAGATATCTGAGACCTTCAAGATGGAGGTGAGAGGAAGGGAGGAGGTGGCACCCAGGAAGCCAGGGGAATGGGAGAGAGAGAGAGGGTAGGCTGGAGAGGGGGGGAGAAGGGGGGGATGAAGGGATGAGGTGAAGAAAGTCCAGTAGGAGGAAGGGAACCGAGGGAAAACAGGAGAGGGAGACAAGAAAGGGTGACTAGAAACGTGGAAGAAAGACGGTGGGGAGTGATATCACAGAACTTATAAAGTAAATAGCAGTTAGGGGGCTAGGTAGGGAGCTAAGTGTGGGCAGCTCAGGGAGATAAAAAATAAGGGGACCCAATATAGGGAGTCCGCACGAATGCTTAGAAGTATAGGGAAGGGGAAGAATGAGAGCAGCACAGGGGGAAGAGAAAGAGAAATATGCAGACAAGATGATTGGGGTAGGCACAAGCAGTAGGGGTCTGAGTGTAAGCACCAGGGAAGAGTAGGGGACCCTGGAAAGGGAGTCGGAAACAGGTAGGGAAATAAAGAGCAATTTATCCAATTTACATATAAGTATAAATCACAATAAGCATGAGCAATAACAGTATCAAAGAACAGAGTTACAGCTGCTACAGGCAAGAATATGAAAAATAAGAGATACAGGAAGAGCAGGCACATAGTCCCCCTAATGTGGTCCAATATGTAATGCAAATGAGATAAAGATGGACACGATTGGCAGATTTGCCAGAGCAGATTTATTTAAAGCACAGCAAACCCAGGCAGGACATTATAACAAAGGGGACAGGTTACAGGAGTTCAAACCTGGTGACAGAGTACTTATTTTGCCCCCTAGCTCTGAAAGTAAACTCCTGTCTAAATGGCAGGGACCGTGTGAGGTCCTGTGGAAAGTGGGGCCAGTTGATTATGAGGGATTACAACCTGACTGAAACAAGGAAAACAAATTTATCATGTTAATAATAATAGATAATAATACTTTATTGTGCGCCAATATAATAAGACAATAAAGTACAACAGAATCAACATCATAAAACCAATACAGATCAACAGGCAATACAGCCACAAGCTTTTTCCCAAAGGAAAGATTTCAAGGCTTGTTTAAAACTCCCCACGGTTGTGCACTCCTTAATCTGACGGGGTAGAGAATTTCAAAGGGAAGTGGCTGAAAACATAAAAGCACGGGCCCCAGCAGATTTTAAAATCACCCTTGGAGTCTCTACCAACCCCTCTTCAGCTGAGCGGAGCAGTATCACAGGATGGTAAGGGATCAGGAGTTCTTTCAGGTAATCAGGGCCCAGTTCATGCAGGGCTTTAAAAGTCAGTAGTCCGACTACGAAGCTGATCCGCCACTGAACTGGTAGCCAGTGCAGTTTCCACAGCACCGGTGTAATATGGGAAGATCTAGGAGTACCCACCAACTGTGCAGCGGAATTCTGCACCAGCTGCAAGTGGCGGATGTCAACCCCCGGAAGCCCAAAGTATAGCGAGTCACAGTAGTCTAGGCGTGAGGTCACAAAGGCATGGATTAAAGTTGGCAGATCACCGGACGGAACAAGGTGCTTGATCCTAGTGATGTTTCTTAGATGGTAGAAAGATGACTTAACCACAGCTGACACCTGGGACCGAAGTGTCAGCCCCTCATCTATTATCACCCTTAGGTCTCGCACTTGTTCAGAGACCTGTAGCTCAGCATCCCCAAGGAACAATCCAGATGGAGGGCCGGCCCCAGGTCCCACTATGTGGTGATCCGAATCCAAAACCAACACCTCTGTCTTCCCAGAGTTCAACTTCAGCCAACTGGACCTCATCCAATCCTGGATTTCATTGAGGAAGCTATTAAATACTGAGATGGCTCCTTCCTGGTCGGGGGCAAAAGACAGGTATAGCTGGGTATCATTGGCAAAGCAATGAAATCTCAACCCATACTGTCTCACAGTGTCTCCGAGGGGAAGCATGTACACCACAAACAACATGGGGGACAATATAGAGCCCTGAGGAACCCCAGAAAACAGAGAGATGGGATCAGAGAAAAAAAAAACTGAAACCACCCTCGGAGTTCTTCCGGTGAGGTATGAGGTGGACCATCTGAGGAACACCCCAGAAAGCCCATAAATACATCTCAAGCACTCAAGTAAGACCCCATGGTCAACCGTGTCAAATGCTGATGACAGATCTAATAGTACCAAAATGGACCGTTTTCTCTGGTCTCTCGCCATCAGGAGATCATTGAGCACCCAAACCAGCGCAGTCTCGGTACTATGCCTCTTTCGAAAACCTGATTGGAGAGGTTCATAGATGCTATGGGTGGTCAGGTGGTTCTCCAACTGGGCCGCCATTACTTTCTCGATCACCTTCCCCACAAAGGAGAGATTTGAGATAGGCCTGTAGTTAACAAGACGGTCTGGGTCCAGAGAAGCTTTCTTCAACAAGGGTGTTACCACCGCCTCTTTCAAGGAACAGGGATATTCACCCGAGTCAAGGGAGCACTAGACTATCTGTGCTGGAACCGCGGGAGAATAGACTTCCCACACCCCATAATCAGGGATGTAGGACCCAGATCTAAACTACAGCATGTAGGGTGCATCCCTTGGACAATCCGCATAACATCCATGATTTCCAGCCGGTCGAAGGTACTCCAGGAAAACAAAGGGGTGGCGACCAAGTCCTGATCACTAGCAACCCTCATAGAATGTGTCAAGTGGATATCTGACCTAATGTCCATCACCTTATCAGCGAAGAACCGAGTAAGCTCATCATGCTGTAATTGTGAAAACGCTCTTCGGAGCTGTAGACAGGTTGGGTTGCACAATTTGTCCACAGTTCTGAACAGTTGAGCTGGTTGGTTCTGGGCGACAGAAATTTCCCTGCACAGGAACGCTGCCTTCTTACAAGAAATTTCTGACTGATAGAATTGATAGTGTTCTAACAGTCTAAGATGATCGGCATACAAGGCAGATTTCCACCAACAACGTTCTAACCTGCGTCCTAGTAGCCACAGCTCCCTCAAGGCCTCGTCAAACCATGGAGCCCGAGGTCGAAAGGAGAGAGGACGCACACGAACTGGAGCAATAGAATCCATGGCAGAGGTGATGGCATTATTATAAGCCAAAACCAATGCCTCTGGATCATTGCAATGCACAGGAAATTGTGATGGGTCAAGGACTGCAGCAAGGTCATCGGAAGTAATATTCTGTAAAGGGCGGTATTTGACCATCTCCACAGGGGTCGGCCTACAAGGTGTGGTGCCAGAATTGAATCTCACAGTGTAGTGATCGGACCAGCCGACTGATTCCACCCCCATGTCAGAAGCCTCGATCCCCAGAAGAAAGACCAGTCAAGAGAATGGCTACCTTTATGTGTAGCAGCGGTAACCACCTGTGTTAGGTCCAGTGAGTCCATTAACTGGAGGAAGTGTTGTCCAAATTGCGAAAGTTCGTTGTCGATCCAGGCATCAAAATCACCCAGGGCCATCAGCCTGGGAGACTCAAAAGCCATGTCGACGACAAAGTCCACTACTTCCTTAAGGAATTGCTTCCCATCTCTGGGTAGATGGTAGATGAGAGCAATTCGATAGCCCACACCTGCTACAACAGCACATTCAAAAGAGATGGTCTCCTCAACTGGAACACTAATGAGTGCCAATTTGGTCTTGAAACAGACCGCAACCCCCCCCACCCCCGCGGTCCAACCTCGGGCGATGTACCACTGTATACCTGGCTGGAATTGCGGCCTCAAGTATTGGGCCTGCATTATTGTCCAGCCAGGTCGCGTGGATACAAGCCAGATCTGTCGACCCAACAAGATCAGAAATCACAGCGGTCATGTTCTGGACAGATCTAGCATTGCACAACAGCGCCCTGGTTGGACAAAACTCCTGGGCTGCCCTGGCTACCTGCCCATCGCCAATGATGGTACCCTTGGGTATGGGGACCAAACAAGATGGTCCGCGCTTCAAGCTCCACTTTGCCCCAGGGTGTCTCCTGGGCTTAACCACTCTAATGAGAGCGCCCCACTTCTCCAGCCTCCACTATTCACCTCCCCCTGCAGGCAATACCTAAAGGCTGGCAACGTTGATAGGTGGAAAAAAAAGAAATGAGGGGGATGAAAAGGGCAGAGGGAGCGAAGAGCGGAGGCTGAATAGCGATCGACCGGGTGGGGTGACAGGCAAACACATATCGCAGGCCCACAATCTAGCACTGCACACAAAACTAGGCAATCTAAAAACAGTAATATCATACCCCTAAAAATCAACCACTCTCAAGATTCACCTCCAGTCACCCAACTAAATACCTAGAAATACCGAATTACTAACTTAAATAACTAACATATAGCAACCTAACATCCTATCATAAGTTAAATTACACCATGAAACCAAAAAATAAAACTAACACACGCAGGCTTCTCACTTCCTGGTACTACTGTAAAACATAAAATAAAAAGTATAACAAAAAATAAAAATAATCCGAAAGGTCGCCCTCCAGAGAGATCTCTCACAAATATCAATGGGGGACAAGCAATACAGATCATTAACAAAAGAAAAATAAAACAAGCAAAAATAAACTAAACAAACCAAAGTAAATATGAGGAAAATAGTTTCATAATCCACCCCACCCCCCCCAGATTAGTCTCTCACACTTATCTGTAGGAGGGTTAAATTACAGATTTTACTGAGCCCTCTCACTGCCAAAAGTAATAAAAAAACAAAAACTTGATGACAGGGGAAATTCACGCTGGAGATGCATAAAAAATAAAAATACTTGCTGTCCAGAAAATACAAGGACCAGAGGGTTGAACATGTTAATTCCAGTCAGTCAATTATAGAAGTTCATAGTGCCAGAACGGATATCCAGTGGAGTCAGAAATCGAAATCCCAGGTTGTCAAATTCAGAAGTTTCAACCAGAGCACTCTCAGGGCCCACACATTTCTTCAATTACAAAATAAGGGGAAATATCTCGGAAGATCAGTGGCACACCATTACAACCGCGGGCCAAGCCAGCCCTCCGACTGACCGCCCCGCAAATCTAGGGGAAGGGAACAGGACACCAGTGCTCCGGCCGGCCCCTCTCCCCAGCCCGGTGGGAGCCAAAAACCCCCGAAACCCAAAAGAAGCCCTCAAGTCAAATAGTGAACAGGGTCAAATCCCTGAAGGCAAGTAATAAAGGCACCACAAAAACAGTACCAGGATCAATGAGAAGTAAAAAGAATATGGAGCAGTCCTGTCCGAACAGTTCCTTTACCAGGGCAGGTCTCAATTAAGTCTCCAGGGCAAGCCGGTCCAGCTGACCACGTCTTCTGTACTCCATGACATCAACCCTACTCGACACAACTCCCAGTATCCAGGAAAAGTTACTTCGAGGGACGTCTCAATAGATTCACAGTTTCACTCAGGCTGCCGACTCCCGCTCCAATTCAAGCCGGCATTCCGGTTCTAAGGGGCCAAACAATCACCCCTATTACGACTGGACCACGGCTCTGTCACTCCAACAAGGGTCCCACAAACAGTCCTGGAATCAGCTGCCGCAGCAGCAGACTCTCTCCACTAGTTCTGAAGGTTAGGCAGCCAAAACCACCTCAGTGCCACACAAGAGCATCAAAGTCCACACCACACTGCGACTCACACTGGTTGCAGACGCCAATGCAGGAAAGTCCTGGTAGGTCCCGACTGAAGAGATAGCAAGCAAAAGCATTTACCGACCGGCAAAAGAATAAGATCGACTGCACACTAAATCACCCTATGCCGTTTAACACACACGGCCCTGATTTTCCAAGTACAGTAAATGCCACAAAGGTACTGAATAAATAAAGAAATACAATAAATTAAAAAGAAATAAAACAGAAACTGCAGAGCTAAAATGATGCCTGGCCCAGCGTGGCCACCATCTTGATTAAACCCAAATTAAATGTTAATTTGTTGAAACCCTGGAAAGAATGGGAGGTTTTGCTAGTTGACCCAGAGGAACCTAAAGGGGCCCGTAGTCCCGTGACAGACAAGGACATTGAAGATGGAATCCTTGACTTAGGCCCTAAAATTTTAAAAGAAGCCCAGGAACTTGTAGGAAATTTTGGGGATGTGTTCTCCCAAAAACCGGGATGAAGGCATGTGATTCAACACCACATAGACATAAGCCCAAGTGTCCAGATCTGCAACAGCCATATAGGCTCCCGGTAAAGTCAGAGAGATGGTACGGGAGGAGATCTGGCCAATGTTGGAATTGGAAATCAATGAAAAATCTGATAGTGACTGGTCTACCCATGTTGTATTAGTCCCCAAATCAGACGGACCCACTTTGTTTTGGATCAACTTCCGAAAGTCAGTGCAGTCTCCAGCTTTGACGCTTAACCTCTGCCTAGGGTGGATGAACTTCTGGAATGACAAGGTAAGGCCCAGTATATTAGTACCCTAGACTTGACCAATAGGTATTGGCAAATCCTACCAACTCCAGAATCTCTAGAGAAAATGGACTTTGTCACCTTATTTGGTCTGTGTCCATTTACCATGCTTCCCTTTGGGTTGCATGGTGCCTCGGCCACATTTCAGAGAACGATGGATTGAATCCACTGTCCCCATGGGTTATGCAGCAATATATCTGGGTGGTATCATCATATTTAGCTTTGCTTGGGATACTCACCTACGGGGTGTGGCTGTGGTACTTCAGTCACTCAGGGAGGCAGGTCTCATGGCCAGTGCCATGAAATGTGCTATAGGGCAACAGGAAAACTAAATACCTGGGATACATGGTTGGAAATTTCCATGTACGCCCAGTTGTTCATAAGGTAAAAGCCCTTGCTGACTGCCCCGTACTGACCACCAAAAAGCAAGTAAGGCCCTTCTTTGACTTAGCAGGGATTGCCGGTTCATTCTGAAGTTTTCAACACTTGCTGCCCCACTGACTGATCTGACAAAAAAGGTACCTCAAATAAGGTTCAGCTGTCCTCAAACTGACAGAAGGCCAAACTATCAACAGTGTGTTGTATAAGGGAGCTATCATATGATATCCTGATTTCAACTGTCCATTCATTTTGTACATGGATGCCTTAGAAGTAGGGTTGGGTGCTGTCTTGTCACAAGAATTTGATGATGGAATTCACCCCATCCTCTAGTTGTCCAGGAAATGGTTTCACAGGGAACAGTGGTATGCCATGCTGGAGAGAGAGTATTGCGATGAAATGGGTAGTAGCAGCCCTGCACTACTATTTGTTGTAAAGACATTTCACCTTGATCACTGACCATACACCCCTCAAATGGTTGCATGCCTTGTGGGACACCAATTCCAGAGTCATCCAGTGGTACCTGGCTATGCAGCCATTTTTCATTCCAGGTGCATCACAGGGTAGGTTCCCTGCATAATAATGCTGATGTTTCTCCCCAGGAGGGCAACTCGATGGTAGCCAGTGCTGAGCGTGCCATGGGCACAAGTCTGAGGTGGGAGGGTATGTGAAGGTGTCTATACAACCTTCACCCAGGAACCCCTTTCCAGTAAGATGCTAGCAGGAGAACAGAGACCTAGTCCTGCTGATTTCTGGTCTGGCCATTTAAAGGCCCTATGTACTGGCTGTACAGTTGCTTGGAAATCCCTGCAGGGAGGGGCACAAATAGGCCTCGCCTGTGAAGCCTAAGGAGAACACCAGAAAAAAGAAGGGAGGAAACTTTTGGGTCTTGAGAGAGAGTAGGGCTGCTATAAACTGGAGAGCTGAATCAAGCTCAGAGTTTTTTTGTTCTGTATTTGCTGTGCCAAAGTAAGCTGCTTGAACACTTATTGGGTGCTGAAGTAAAGTAACTTTTTGTTTTATTGAACTTGGCCTGGAGTGTTTTTTTGTCTGAGGGTTCCCCCAAATGTCTTTGCTCACTACAACACTCCTACAGATCTACCTAGTTATATGGTCAGTGAGCTACGAAGCCACCAGTCTGTCAAAGGTTTTAGCAAGCTTTTCATACAGTGCTCTGATATCCTGGAATTCCTTGCACCCAAATATTAGGAACTGCAGAACACTTTCTGGGTATATGTATTAGCTCAGGTCTCACTTCACAGATGGTTGTATGTGTTGTACTTACTTTATTGTATGTAAATGTTTTTCTAGGGACATGGATATGTTGTTCATCCACACTCTCTGGCAGGTATCCTTGCCGCTTTAATTCTTGCCGGAAGGTCTTCAAGCTGGCTCCTCCCACCCACCCGGGTGGTAACACTCTCGGCTCCGCCCCATGACGTCAGATCTTCCTTACCGCTTGGAAGCTCAGGTTCCCTCCTTAGCGCTCTGCATTTTAGACTGGATCCTATTTCTTCGGTTCGTCCGAAATTGATTTTGAAGTTTTCAAAACTTCGGTCTTCATCTTCTCTCGTGGCTGCAATGGACAGATCTGTTCCTGGCTTTTGGAGGTGCCCTTGCGGGCAGGAAATGTCCAGGACGGATCCGTACTCCACGTGCATCTACTGCTTAGGCCTAGATCACGACTTGCAGGCTTGCGAGTTGTGCCGTTCTTTCTCGGCCAATGTTCTGGATGATCGCGCTGCCCGTTTGAAGCTCGGGCACCCCGAGAAACGTTTTCCGCCGGTAAAATCCAAAGAGGCTCATTGGGCGGTGTCCGCGGCGGCTGGCTTAGCTGAGCAGCTTGAGCAGATGATCGCCCTCGAGGAGGAGTCGGCCCAGGCTGCATCTTCTTCCTCCTCGGCCGTGGCATTTATCCCGCTGTCTCTGAGTTCCTCGTATACAGCTTCGTTCAAGGAGCTTTGCCAGTCCCTTTCCATGAAAGGACAGGGCCTTCGGGACATTCTTCTCGGCCCAAGAAAAGGGACTCGAAAGGTAAGTCCCATCGTCGGTGTTCGTGGGAGCGGGAGAGGTCCCCTTCTTCCGGCAGCCGACCGTTGACTTCGGTCGAGGTTGCGGCTGAGGCCGCTGGCTTCACGGTGCCCCCGTCAGGCCAGCCTGCTGAGACTCCTGTTGACAAAGTAGAGATTTTTCTCGATCCGTTAGACGGGCTGTCGACTGGAGAAGCCGACAACCCTACTTCACCGGTTCTCCCGGTGGATACCGAGGATCTGCCTGCTCCTTCGGGACCGCAGTCCCCGGTTAAAGTTCCCGAGCCGAGGGAAGAGCGGGTATCCCCACCCTTCCCAGACCCACCCTCGGTCCCCAGGAGATCTCGGTCTCTGTCTCGGACCTCTTCTCGGTCCAGCCGTTCCCGCCGACATCGGCGGTCTCGGTCTCGTTACCGAAGTAAGCGGTGACGCCGTTCTTCCTTGTCCTCCTCAGGTGAGGAGAGGCTATGGCACAAGTTGCGCTGGCACTACGAGGATCTGATGTGGCAGCAGTTGCTGTTATCCGGGCCTAAGCCAACCCTGGCCAAGACCCCGGCCATCAAGTGGCTGTCGCCAGAATGGCGAAGCAACCTCTCGTTCAGTCGAGTTGCCCACCCCAGGGCCGCTTGCTAAGCTGAAACCAGCTGGTCCACCGATTGTGGTGGAACCTCCGCCTCAACAACCTAAGTCGGGGGCACCGACCAAGAATTCTCGGTCGGGTCATGGCCTGCCCCACAGGTTGTCGGTCACCCTCACTCCCGACTGCCCTCGGCAGGTGGAGGGTGGCTCAGGGCCGAGGCAGCTCCTCGCAGACTCTTCGGAATCCGACAACGATTCCTCCCTGTTCTCCAGGCAGTGCGTTCTGGAGTCCTCCGGGGGCCAGTCAGTGGATGATAGCCCATCGTCCTTCTTGGGTCTGCTTCGACTCATCTCGGAGTCCACCGGGATGCAGCTCAAGCCCGTGTCCAAACGGGCCAAGTATCCCCTGACGGAGATTCTGGACCGAGGGGATTCTCCCACAGAGGCCTTTCCTGTGGCTGAGGCCATTGTCGGCCGAGCTTTGGCAGCGGCCTGCTTCCTGTCCTGCGCCCTCGGCCAGGATGGCCAGGAAGTATGCGGTCCCTACTGGCTCTTTGCCCGGTTTCCCGGAACACCCCTCTGCTGAGGGGTTAGTCACCAACAGCATTTTCCGGCGTTCGGTGGCAGCTCGGGATATGGACCAAGCCCTGACAAAGGTCAAAAGCTGGACTTTTGCGGGCGCAAGGTGTGCAGCTCCTCCCTCCTCGGCCTCCCACAGGCCAGCTCGGCATGCTGATGGCACACTTCTCCCACGCCCTCATGGGCTCCCTGGATGAGGTCGTTCCTCATCTCCCGCCTGACCTGCAGACCACGGTCCGCCAGGTGTGGGACCAGGGTAGGGCGGTGGCGAAGCAGCAGCTCCAGACTGCTCTGGACATAGGTGATTCCTGTGCCAGGTCAGTAGCGGCCGCAGTGGCCATGCGATGCAGGGTGTGGCTGAGGATATCCACCTTCATGGCGGATACCCAGCACAAATTGGCGGACGTCCCCTTCTTGGGGACTGACCTCTTCGGCCCTGGAGTGGAGGGACACCTCCAGTGGATCGAGAAGTCCAATGCCACTCTGGACTCGGTCACCTCCACCCAGAGGGACAAAGGCCGCCGTCAGCAGCAGAAGTCCTTTCGTCCTTCAGTCCCTGCTCCTCGACCCGGCCTAGCAGCACCAGCAACAGGGCCAGCAGGCTCGCGCTTGGCGTCCCAAACCCAAGCCGACGGCTTCCTCCAACAGGAAGCAAGGAGGTAAAGGCCCGGGAGGTCCCTCGGCCGGTTCTTCCTCCAAGCCTGCCCAGTGATGGGTTGAGGAGTGCCGCCCCCAACCTCGTCACTCCCTCCTGGGTTCCCCCCGTGGGGGGACGGCTCCGTCCACTTCCTTTCCGCCTGGTCCGCTATTACCACAGACCGACCGTTGGGTGTTGGAGGTGGTAGGAAAAGGCCTGCCTCTGGAATTCGAGCAGGTTCCGCCTTTTCGAGCCATTGCCCCTCGGGGGGCCACGGGGTCTGCAGCCTCGCTGTCAGCCCGCCGGGCCGATATTGCCCTGCTCCTCGAAAAAGAGGTAATCAGGAAGGTGGCGGACCCTCCTCCAGACCCGGGGTTTGTGTCCAGGTACTTCCTGGTCCCAAAACGGATGGGGGGCTGGTGCCCCATTCTCGACCTGCACGACCTGAACAAGTTCCTAAGATCTCGGACCTTCAGGATGGTCACTCTGGCTCAGATTATCCCATCCTTGGAACGAGGCATGTGATTCTGCTCCCTGGACCTCCAAGACACGTTCTTTCACGTCCCAATCCATCCATCCCATCAGAGGTTCCTCCGCTTCAGAGCGGAGGGATCCCTATACGAGTTCCGGGCCATGCCCTTAGGCCTCTCCCTAGCTCCCAGGGTCTTCACCAAATGCATGGCAGTGGAGACAGCATTCCTGCGGCGCCGAGGGGTTGTACCCTTACCTGGACGATTGGCTGATAGCAGCCCCCTCCAGACCGGAGGTGGAGCGGTCTAGAGATCTGGCCCTCCAGGTTTGCTCTCAGGTTGGCCTCCTCATCAACGAGGCCAAGTCGGAACTCATGCCAAAGCAGGTGATTCTGTTCATCGGGGCAGAGCTCAACTCTCTACAAGCCAGAGCACGGCTCCCGGCGGACAGGGCCGAGGTTCTTTCCTCCTTTGCCCAATTCTTTTCTGGTTGGGCAGTTGCGCCCTGCCCGGGACTTCCTGCGCCTCCTGTGCCTCATGGCGGCCTGCACCAGTGTGGTCCATTGGGCCTGCTGGCACATGCGTCCCCTGCAATGGGGGGACTGGCCAGCCAATGGTCACAATGCTGCAATCTGTTGGACCGGCCCTTGACAGTGACCCAGGAGATGTGGAACGCTCTCCAATGGTGGATCATTCCAGCTCATCTGCAGGAGGGTATCCCGTTCATCCGCCCCGAGCCGATGGTCTCCCTGTCGACCGACGCATCTCTGATGGGTTGGGGTGCCCATCTGGGGGAACACCGAGCGCACGGCCTCTGGTCCCCTCGGGAGTCCCGATGCCACATCAACCTGCTGGAGCTCCGAGCGGTCCATCTAGCTCTCACCACCTTCGCTCCGTTTCTACGGGGGTCAAGTGGTTCAGGTCCAGACGGACAACACCACGACCATGTACTATCTGAACCGCCAGGGCGGGACGCACTCCTTGCCGTTATGCAAGGAAGCTCTCTGCATTTGGTCCCTAGTGCGCAGCCTGGAGGCGGATCTCCTAGCCATTCACGTGGCAGGAGCCTCCAACACCCTGGCCGATGCCCTAAGCCGGATAGGGGCTGCGTCTCACGAGTGGTCTCTACTGCCGGAGGTAGTACAAGATCTCTTCTCCCACTGGGGCATGCCTCAGGTGGACCTGTTTGCCTCCAGGGAGAATGCGAAGCTGAGTCTGTTCCATGCCCGCCCCCCATGCAGGGCTCGCTGCAGGGGGATGCCTTCTCGAGGCCGTGGACCCGGGCCTCTTCCTCTCCCCATTTCCCTTGATCCACAAGGTGCTTCTCAAGGCGGGGAGGACAAGGCGAGGTGATTCTGGTAGCCCCAGACTGGCCCCGCCAGTTCTGGTATCCAGATCTCCTCAGCCTCAGCTCCAGGCTTCCGAGGCGGCTTCCAGCCCGCCCGGACCTGATCTCAGTCAATCAGGGGAAGGTATTCCATCCAGACCTTCAATCCCTGCACCCTACGGCCTGGTTCCTGAGCGGCTAGAGTTCCAAGCTCTGGGTCTTTCCGACGAGGTCCTCAACGTCGTTGAGGCGTCCCGTAAGGATTCGACCAGGAAATGCTATGCCTTCAAGTGGAAGAAGTTTTCCATTTGGTGTCAGGGGAAGGGCTTGGACCTTTCCGACTGCCCCTTGGCAAGCATTCTGGACTACCTGTGGTCCCTTTCTCAGCAAGGGCTTCGGTCGACAACCCTTAAGGTGCACCTGGCAGCCATCTCTGCTTACCGGGCGCGGGCCGGCAAGCAGGCGGTGACACAGGAGAAGGTGGTCGGGCGCTTTTTCAAAGGCCTTGATCACATTTCCCCTCCGGTGCGAGAACCTCCATCTCCATGGGATCTACTGCTGGTATTGGCCAAGCTCATGGGCAAGCCATTCGAACCAATGCACATGTGTGATCTTTCACACCTGTCGTGGAAGACCGCCTTCTTGGTGGCTATCACGTCAGCCAGAAGGATGGGAGAGCTCCAGGTGCTTTCCATCGAGCCTCCCTACCTGGTCTTCCACAGGGACAAGGTTGTCCTGCGCCCCCACCCGAAATTCCTTCTGAAGGTGGTGTCGGAGTTTCACCTTAACCAGGTGTTGACTCTGCCGGTGTTCTACCCCAATCACACCTCGGAGGCCAA
Source organism: Neoceratodus forsteri (assembly GCA_016271365.2). Taxonomy (NCBI): domain Eukaryota; kingdom Metazoa; phylum Chordata; order Ceratodontiformes; family Ceratodontidae; genus Neoceratodus; species Neoceratodus forsteri. The sequence continues at coordinate 988,823,419 of CM028132.1, forward strand.
GTATAGGCTCCATACTTTGGACCCTAGACGAGCGCTCGCTTATTATAAGGAGCGGATGGCTGAAGTTCAGAGAGAGGTTCGCCAGCTGTTTGTCACCTACGCTGAAGCCACACCTGGCAAACCTGCAGCAAAGCGGATGATAGGCAGGTGGATCACCTCCTGCATACAGCTCTGCTACAGGTTGGCGGGCATGGAGCCTCCCAGAGGGATAAGAGCTCATTCTACCCGCCATACCGCTGCATCGGTAGCTGTTTCCAGGGACGTCCCTATCCAGGATATCTGCAGGGCTGCTACCTGGAAGTCGGCACATACCTTTATTACCCACTACCACATCGACCTCGAGTCACGCCGGGATGCTGGTTTTGGGGCCTCAGTTCTCCAGTCTCTCTTTCCCAAGTAAGTATTGGTGGTGTGCGCCTTGCCTCCCTCCTCCCGGAGAACTGCTAGGAGTCTGCCAGAGAGTGTGGATGAACAACATATCCATGTCCCTAGAAATACAGGTTAATCACCTGTAACAGGAGTTCTAGGAATGGTATATGTTGTTCATCCCCACGTCCCACCCAACCTCCCTGGCTTCGACGCACAACCTGAGCTTCCAGCGGGCCAGATCTGGCATCTTGGGGTGGAGCCGAGAGTTTTACCACCCAGGTGGGTGGGAGGAGCCAGCTTGAAGACCTTCCGGCAAGAATTAAAGCGGCAAGGATACCTGCCAGAGAGTGTGGATGAACAACATATACCATTCCTAGAACTCCTGTTACAGGTGAGTAACCTGTATTTTTTTTCCCTTGTACAAATGTGTTTCCTCTGTTACACAGGATGATGTTCTTAACAATCTTCTGTCTCGTTGAGTCTGTCTTACTCCATGAAATTTTAATAAATAGGTACTTCACCCCACTATGTGTACACACACCCACACACAGTTACAGACCTACTGCACGCATTACTACATCTAGAAACACACATGTATTACTACATGCACACACAACACTACACACAGTCCCACACAGCAAGTATACACATAGCCACACAGGTGCGCACCAACACTTTTCACAAATGCAGGGCCACATGCATTAACATTGCATGTAGGCAGACATCCACTAAAAGGCCTGCTCTTACACATGCAGTATTATAAAGAACAAGCCATGACAATGTGTGCATTTAAGGATTTCAGTGCACACCCGAGGAGTGTGAGGCATGATGCCAGATGTCGTTATACCCCTGCAAAGTGCATTGAAATTTTTTAATGCAATATATGTGGCTTGTTGCACATTTAGCTTACTGTTGTTTACTGTAGTAAACATTAAGAAAAGAACTGTTTTTAAATGAAAACTGTTTTATTTTGATGAAATTGTTCCTCTTTTTACGGCTGCAGTGGGTGGAGCATGCAGCCATCTTGCAGTATCTCGAAAAAGGGGATAACGAAGCACACATTTGAATTTGCAGTACTTCCTTCCACAACTCCAAATCTCTGCGCTCATCCCCCCATGGGTGCACTACTTTGTCTGCTGATGCCAACCAAGCTCGCTGAACTCATGGCAGAACACGGCACAGTCCGTTGTGTCCCAAGATGGCCACCGGAGCGCAGTGTGCATGTGCGACTTCACCTCACACATCCGCACTGAGCTTCAGCAGCAATCTTGAACGTGGCTGACTATGCCGTGTTACACCATTAGTTCAGTAAGCCTGGCTGCAGCCGTATTGTCCCTGGGCAAAGTTTGTTTTTATTGAGTGTACAGGTGGCACTACACCACTTGCCTTATTTTTTTGTTTTGTTTGTTTTATGTAAGTTGTATATAATTTGGTGTGGTGCATAGGCTTGATTGGCTTAGAAGCAATAACTTTTTCTTTTTTTCAATTCTGTTTATACTCCTACTACACACTGCCTTACCCCAGACTTTCCAGGGGGTTGCTAGGCTTCAGCCATGATCCCGCCCACCTGAAGTCCTCTGTTCCTCCTCCAACGGCTGCCTCTCCATCCACTTTCCTGATTACCCAACCCCACCCCCCCAGCTCTGAGTCCCCTGAGGTGGGACCGCCTACTCCTCCTGGCGCTCTGTCTATAATCTAGCAGAGTGACCAGGCAGGGAGGAAACCTGGAGGCATGAACGGATAGACCTGAGGCTGGGTGTGTTTGGCCGGCCCCTGTACCCCCCTTCGCCTACCGGGAGGCAGGACCATTTTCCTTGTTCTGCCCCCCTGGTGCAGCCATGCAATGGCATCAGCGCACAGAGTGAACAAGCCCGCACATTTCCGCAGACGTCTGTTGACATCAGACCCATTCTCTGTCCTGCCCCAGGTGTGTCACCCCAGCTTCCGCCAGAAGCCGCCACCGAGCAGAAAAATCCCCAGAACCCACCCCAGGAGAAGAAAGCAGTCCTCCGGATGCTCAATCTTCTCCTTCCCCTGCCAACCCCCGATGACCGAGGCTGGTTCCCGAACTCGGGTCGCTGGTGTTGCGTAAGGTGTGGCATCCAGTGCCTCAACCCTGAGCACCACCGGGCCAGCAAAAGCAAGAACTGATACCCAATTGTGCATTAATAGTATTACAGTGCACCATCAGGTGATGTTACTCAGATAGCGATCGCCAAACCAGGACAACCCCCTAACCTGGCTCCATGTTCTGTGGCTTTCACTTCTGGCAGGGCCATCAAGGAGGTATTTCACCTCCCTGCTGCCGCTGCCGAGACTCTCAATACAGTGTAGAGCAACAAGAAGTGAAAGTTCTGAGTTTGCTTGCCTCGTTTGTGGCTATTTTAATTTTTTCTTCAGGTTTGAACTGAGTTAATCCCCCCCCCAATAGCAGCCCAGGTAGTCCATTCCAGGCCTCATGCATGCCCCTGACAGGGAAGCAAAAGTCCCTGGCACATTAGTGGAGGTCACTGTGGCAACAGATTGTGGTTACAGGATGTAAATACATGCAGTTAATACCATCAAAACAAATATGATACAGTATTGGAGTATATGACATATAGACTGAGAAATAAAGCCATATACACAATAATATATGGGTACAGACAAATGTAATATAAAGTATAACATTGCAGAAGCGTGTGGTCATCAAATAGCATTTTGAAGGAGCAACTAGTAGGCTGTCCAAGGAACAAGGTTGCTTATGTAACAGGAGCCATGGTAAGCAGTGAACACATGGAATTGAATTTTATGTATGTTATTTTAAGGAATGTATATGGTACGACACACTGTATAGTTTTTGTGCGGCGCCCAGAGCCTTTGGGATTGGGCGTCTTTTTAAATAAAATTGACATTGACATTGACATTGACAACTGAATTTTAAGGGGAAAAGAAGAGGAAGACAGACAGAAAGGGTGAGTTTATTCCAGAGGCAGAGAAACGGTAGGAGTTGGTAGCCTGATCAGCTGAGAATTTACAGTAAAGGAGAAGGACTGGTTATCAGCAGATTTCAAGGACTAGGAGAGAGGGAAGGAGTGAAGAGGGGTAGTACAGGAGGGACCCAAACCAGAATTTAGCTATGAAGGCATCACAGTGAGAGAGGTACCTGTCTATCAGGGATGGAAGGGAGAGAAGATTCAGGCAAAGTAAGCAGTAATAAGTGTGAATAGGGAGGTTTGGCAAAACAACAAAGGGAATAAAGGCGTGGTCCAGCTAGGCCAGAGAGACTGAGGTGCACTGTAGACAGCATTTACTGAAGGCAGAACATAGGTAGGATCATGCTGAAAATGAGCTCATGGCAGGCAACAAGAAGGAGACAAATCTTGTTCCAATGCAGTTGCCAAGCATGGGGAGAAGTTTCCTGTGGATGGCATCAGTATGGTTAAAAAAAAAAAAAATCAAAGTTACATTCGAACCATAGTTCTAGGTATTTTTGAAGACTTCCTGACGAGGGGAGCCATCCAGTCTCTTACTGACTGGGGTGAGCGGAGCCTTGAGATTCTCTTGAGCATTGCCAGAGGTCATGGAGACTGCTTTCTTAGCATTCAAAGAGAGCAGGTACGTCTGGAACCAGCATTGTACATTGTCAAAGTCATGCTGGAGTTCAGCTTCCAACTCATCTGCCAAACGTCCTGAGACAAAATGGAAGCGTGCCATCTCTCAGCATGTGAATGCACGTAGACACTGGTCGTGGGAAGGTTATTAATGAAGACTGAAAACAGTACTGAACCCTAGGGGGACTTCAGAACCAATCAGAGTTGGAAAGGAGCTAGTGCTTCTTACATTAATTGGTGCCTGTTTGACTGGAGTGGGAACAGCTGATTGAGAGATCAGAAAGGCCTACACTGGCTAGTTTTCAGGTAGAATAGGGTGGGTAACTGGGTCAAAAGCCACAGTGAGGTCAACAGAGATGGCAAAGATAGCCACATCCTGATTCACCCTCTTCAGAATTGAGTTGGTGAGCCTGAGGAAGGAGGAGACAGTGGAAGGTGTCTTCCAAAAACTAGACTGGAAGGGATTGGAGAAGAAAGAGACATCAAGAAATGAGGGGAGTTGAGAGAGCACTAGTTTTTACTGTAACAGGGTTGAATAAGGCCCTGCCCCATTTGTTATGCAGAAAAAGTTTAAACACAAGGGTCTGTTCTGTCCTCTCCTTTTCTGTCTTGTTGTGCAACCAAATTCAGTAGTAAGTAATAAAGTAGTAGACCAGGGAGGGGCTGTGGACATGACCTACCTAGACTTTAGCAAGGCATTTTACACAGTCCCACACAAAAGAGTAATAAACAAATTAGTCAGCCTGGGAGTGTGTCTGGCAAAGAGGACACAGAGGGTAATATTAAAGAGTCCACTCTGAAGAAAAAGGGGTTACTAGTGAGGTACCGCAGGGTTCAGTACTTGATCTGGTCCTTTTTAATGTCTTTATAAGTGACATTGCAGAGGGACTGGAAGGAAAAGTATGCCTCTTTGCAGATGACATAAAAATCTGCAACAGGGTTGATACACAAGCGGAGTGGAAAGGATGAGAAAGGACTTGGCAAGGTTGGAGGAATGATCAAAAATATGGCAGTTTAGATTCAATGCAAAGAAGTGCAAAATAATGCACCTGGGAAACAAAAACCCAGGGGAAGAGTACACAATGTGGGGGGGGGGTATTAACAACAACAGAAATAAAGGGACCTGGGGGTAGTCATATCAGATGACGTAAAAGTAAGCAAGCAATGTGAGAAGGCAGTATGGAGGGCTGGGGGGATACTGTGATGTATAGGAAGAGGCATCACCAGTAGGAAACAGGAACTTGTTATCCCTCTGTACAAACAGTTGGTGAGACCTCATCTGGAGTACTGCATGGAGTTCTGGAGACCCTGTCTCCGCATGGACATAGACAGGATGGAGGCAATCCAGAGGAGGGCAACTAAGGCAATTCTGGGGGGTGGGGGTAGAAAGAAGTAGGCTGCTGGTTAACTAGGATCTGCAGCTTATCCAGTAGGTAGGGAAATGGGCAGACTGGGTGGCCCAAGCGGTCCTTATCTGCCGTCAAATTCTATGTTTCTATGTAACTAAAATGGTGCAGGGTGTGCACCAGAAGCCATACGAAGAAAGACTAAAGGAGCTTAATATGTATACCCTCGAGGAAAGGAGGGAGGGGGGGACATGATAGAAACTTACAAGTACCTCAAGGGAATCAACAAAGTCCAGTAGGATAGCATCTTTCTGAAAAAGAGATGTGTAAGAACAAGGGGGAAAATTTGAAGATAGAGGGGGACGGCTCAAAGACAACATGAGGAAGTATTTTTTGTCAAGGAGAGGGTGGTGGACACATGGAATGGCCTTTCTAAAGAGGTCCTGGGGTCAAAAACAGTGGGGGAATTCAAGAATTCATGGGACAGGTGTAAGGCAATTCTGGTGGGGAGTAGGAAGAAGTAGGCTGTTGGTTAACTAGGATCTGCAGTTTATCCAATAGGTAGGGGAAATGGGCAGACTGAGTGAGCCAAGCAGTCCTTATTGGTTGTCAAAGTTTGTTTCTGTTTCTTGTGAGACCTAGGAACTGATCACTCAGACGGTCTCGCAGTTCTCTGCCTCTCATTATCTCTCTGCCTTCCATTGCTGTTGTGTCTTTTCTTCCCCCTTGCATATCTGCAGTTATAAAAAAAAAATGTGAATCTCTGTGTAAAACTGTATGTGACACTGGGATCCCTTTGTTTAAAACTGTATATAGTTATACTGTTGTAATGATTGCAAAAAACTATTTGGAACTCCGGGGGGGTAACCTGAGGTGCAGTTTTTAAGCCTTTTGCAGAGCTGTAAACAAGAGGTTAGTTCTGGGTCACCATGTTGTTTTTGCTGCATCTGCATAGAAACTGACAAGAACATTCTGTGAGAAGCAGGATGTCAACAAGGCAAGGACTTGTTAATAACAAGAGCAGCAATGCTTTTGCTAGAAAGACAAAGAGAGTGAGAGACTAAAATTTGAAATTAAGAGATACCCTCAGAAGAAGGACTTTGTTTTCTCAGTTTGTACTGCCTTTGTAAATAGTTATACTGAATAATTTTAATTTTTTATTTTGTTTTTTATTGAGAAAAATAAAACGCTATTTGTGAATTGTGAAACTGCTCTTGGTTTTCCTATGCTTCCTGACCTGTGCCTCGACGGCACTTACTACACTTCATCCAGTGCAGGAATAAAATAGATACAGGCTATTGTTTACCTGTGATAGCATGATTACCACCTTGTGTAACTGGAGGACTTTAACACTCTTCCAAAATTAGGAGCTTTGCCCAGGAGAAAGAGATGTTTAGGAGAGCAGAGCTAGGGGCAGCAGCAGCTGGAATAGGTGGAGGAGCTTTGTATCAGGGTTGTCAGGATGGTTGCTCTTAGAGGATTTCAGAGATAACAAGTTGTTGGAAGTAGCTGTTGGGGAGGTCAGTGAAGGTTGAAGGATTTAGGGGAAGGAAGGGGAGAAATGTGGAAGAGGGGACAGGGGAGCAAAGCCTGGGTTACCTTTGAGGGGATCAGAGATCAGGAAGATAACTAGTTTAAGGACTGGGGATTCAGACTGGGCTGAGGGATCAAAAAGGGAGTGAACTATCTTCCAGAAGGGATCCTTACGATTTCCCCGACTCCAAGTTGCCCGACTACAAACTTCCCGCCACCAACTTCCCGACTGCTCACACATTCCGTCTTGGTTTATACCAACATTTATTTTACTGGCACTCCTCAATTCCCGACTGCTAAATCCCCAACATGACAGCACATCCATCTTCTCACGACTACTAAATCTATTAATTTTGTTACACCCTGCTCAGACAAACAAACTGCACATCCAGCTACTCACTGAACTATAGAAAAAAAGACAGCAGATCCAGCGAGTTGAAATAAATAATTAAATTCAGTGACATGACGACGAGCTAAAGCGGTCGGTGAGAATGTGCTGTCATGTTGCATAATTTATCTAGCTGTGCAATCTTTTTTTGAGAACTAAAGCGTTCAGTGAGAAGTTGTCAATTGATTTAGCAGTCGGGAGGTACGGAGCATTCAGTGAGAATAGCGTAGAAAATGTATATTCTAATTTATGGTGTAATGATATTACTCACTGATAAAAGGAGCTTTAAATTTATTGTCTGATTCTGCAAGCCACAGTTATCCAGCTGAGATCCTACAGTATAATATTAGTCTTCACCTAACTGGCCAGTAGCATCACACTTCTGGGAAACTCCAGCATCTGGTGCTGCTGAACAGTGTAGTGCAGTTCTAAGAGGAAATAGCCTTTACTTTTTGGACCATGACGATGTTTCAGTTTAAAATAATTCATACATCTCTGAGTGAGGGACAGGGGGAGAGAGAAAAAGGGTGGGGGGGGGAGCAAGAGAGAGAGATTTTAACGTAGACGCACAGTGTAAAAAAGTAAAAAAAAAAAATGATGCAGTCAAGGTTTTAAGGTACAGTCGATCTACCAGTTAATTTTATTCTTGCCACATGAGCAGTTTACTCTATAAACTGTTTCCCAAGCCCTGTTTGCCCTGAATGTGTAGGAGCTAAGTATGGTCTAATGGAACTGAAACTGACACTGACAAAATATTAAAGCTGAAGGGATTTAGCTTAAACTTACGGGGCACCACTAGTTACACAGCATTTCGGAGCGTTCAATGAGAACTTTGCTATAATTTCGGGATTTAGCAGCATCGGTGAATGTGCCTGCAATTCAGTCACAGTGAGTTGAAATAAAAAATTCAGTCACAAGACAGCGAAGCTGTAGCTCAGACAAACAGACTGCACATCCATATTCTCACTGAACGCACCCTGCAATTCAGTCACATTTCACTAAAAACTATGAAAGAAATTAAAATGTATTAAACTGGATGGGAAGATGATAAACGGGTAAACGGTGTGCCGGGGAATAATATCGTCGGTACTGTTAGCTATGCGGGAAGCTGCTAAACGGGATTTCAGAGTCGGGAGCTTTACCGTCAGTAAGAATCAAGTTGGGAAGTCGTACTAGACCCTTCCAGAATGTAGAGGGGAAATAAAGGTTGCTGGTGAACTTGTACAACAAAGTAGTCTGCCTTGCCTGCCTTATGGCTTTGGTACAGGCATTGCAGAGTTGTTTGTACCTAAAAAGACCGTTGGGGAGCTGGGTGACTTGTGAAGGTACCAGGCAGCATATTGGATTTTATGTCTAGTGATAAGGCCCTCTAAGACATAGGGCAAGATGTGAACCATTAACACATGACCTCAAAAGGGAGGCGAGTTTGTCCCAGGCAACAGAGAATCTGAAGTTAAAATATGCAGGGGCCATATCACTTTCATTGGAATATGTTATTTTTAGGGCACCAGTCACTTGTGTTATGGTCTGCTAACAGGTAGCCCAGGTCATGTGATCAGGGCGATGAGTGCCAGATGACTTATGACAGACTTTGGGGTAAGGGATGTTGCACACATAGTAAACCATCCTGTCATCAAACAGCACTTTTTGGAGGGTACTAGCTTTCAAAATTCATTGGGGGTGGAAGGAGACAACACAGTCAGTGAGAGACATTTGCTATTTATTTCTGCAGTATTATCCTGACTTTTGGAAGTCACTGTGGCAACACGGATTGAGAGTGCCTAAGGACCCACTCTGCATTTCTGAGTTATAAATCAAGATTACATCACAGTAGTTTCATTTTCAGCTCAGTTTTCATAGGGTATTTAGTGGTGTTATACTGCAGAAGGATTTTGATTGAAGTCCATTGTCAATTTTGCTGAAATAACCTTAGACGTAATACAAAAGAACTGTAGCCATGTTTTTGGTACTACAGATATGTTTTCCAAGCTCTGTACTATCCCCCATCTAATCACTGTTGATGGTTCCAGTATAGAGCATATAAACCTATTCAAATTCTAAGGCATCTGGTTTGACTGACACAGCAGGTACATTCCATACTGACATCATTTGTATTAAATGTCACCCCCTGATGGGTGCACTGTACCACAGCAAAGCTTGCCTCCATTGTCCTGATGGACAAGAAACAATCTCTTCATAAACTATGGCGTTAAATTGTGTAGTGCCACTACACAATCCTCCCTATCTAGACATTTTTTTTTGTTTTGCCATTGATTTCATCCTCCCTGTCCTCACCACTGTACCTTAGACAGTAAACTTTACTGACCATCCCTAAACGGGTGGTGTCTCATGCATGGTGCAATACTCCTTTTGAAATTCGGTCTGAAAATTTCCCATGCTACTAATTCATATTGCTTCAGTTTCCTGTTGACTTCCTGGTGTATGGAACAGTCTCTCACGTTCTGTACAAATTGTCACCGCTCTAAATTTTTTTATACACTCTCCTCGGGGAACATACAAAACCCAGTTGCCACTGTCTCTAATACTACTCACCCATCATTTTCAAACTGGAAATACTGCTTTTTTTTCCCTTGTGGCTTTACACATTTGTGTTTAACATTGTATGTTGTATCTGTCCTGACTCACCTGTCATTATATATTATAAAACATTTTTGCTTACTATAATTGTTATTGTAAATAGCTTTGGTACATGTCTTTTCTCCCCTTATACCCCATTCCCCACGTGCATCTGAAAGTGAGCAGTCTTTTTGCTGCTCTGTATGCTGCTCCAGCTGAAATATTTTTAATAAATATATTGACTTTCCATTTCTTTGATAATCAGAACAAGGTTTCTAGGCAGGCAGAATGGTGTAGTTAGGTTGGCTACCTAATTGAACATTTTGGTTAATTTGCACTGCACTGTGAGCCAGCTTCCCTTTGCATATGGAGCTGTGAGGGTCAGCTACTCCACTTGCCTGACAGTTTATCCCAGCAGCTCTTTTAGTCAACCCATTACAGTACCTGCATGGTACTAGCATTCCGTCTCCTGGAGGAACCTTGATAGAATTAATCTGGTAGTTAAACTGAAGGGTTCAGTAGCTCTCATTTAGAATGACACTACACTTGAAGACCAAAACCTCATTTGTAATATAACTGATGATTAACCCGTGACTATTCAATGATACAAATGCAGGTAGGACAGAAGATAATCAGGATGAGATTGTTAATTTACATTTTAACATGTAGGAACCGCAGCCTTACATACTTTATTACTTTTTTTTTCACTAATTTGTAGCAGGGTATTAAATAAGCCAAAAAAAAAAAATTGATCATCAGTTTTATGTCTAAATGTGCAAATCAGCTGTAAAAATGCATAGCGCATAGCACATGGCACAGAATGGTTAGCAACATTTAAAATTTTATTAGTTTTGTCTACTGTGCTATGGACTCGCTGAAAAAAATGGTTAGCAGTGTACTGCTATGCAGTTCTGGAAATGGTTGGCACTGCCCCCAGTTTTGTATAGCATTTTGCTATACTATACTAGCTATTTAATGCCCCTGTGTAGTGTGGTTTAGTGCTTGAGAAAGGTGCCGAATTGACAGAATTGGAGCCTGAATTCTCCCATTTTGCCCCATCAGAGGTACAGTATGAGCAGTCTGCCTACTGTGCACCACCAGTGTGCCTCCACCCTGCCATAGAGGGAATGCCTGTTGTGGCTTAGAGAGTAGTTAAGACTCCATGCCCATTCATCCCTTTGTTGTGAGTACCAGCAAAGGTACCCATTGTAGCAAATTGTTGTAGTGGCTTTCTGCCGTGGACACCTGTCACTGTAGGTCACTGAATAATCATCAGGTGATGATAGTAGCTTATAGCCATTACTAATCTCAGTTTGATTGAACCCACTGACCTTATGGCAAAAGGCTTCATAGCCAACCAACTGAGACATTCAGTCCCTCACCGTAGCCTTACATCTAATGGGCGTGTCCTCCCATCCCATAGAAATAGTCAGATAACGTGGAAATTCCCACGTTTTGTTCCATATTACGTTTTTTTGTTTGTTTTTTTAGCTGACAATTGATGTTTTTCAGTTTCAGCAGAAACTACACTTTGCAGTTGTGCTTTTTTTCTCACTGTATGAGGAAAGCTGGGTTTCAACCCAGGTAGGCGGTGTGGGGAGGAAATAAATCAGACAGCTAGGAGGGTAGGAGAGGGACGATTTGCAGCAAGGGAGTCATCCCTGCAACAAACAAGCATTTGTCAATGCTGAATGTTTGCCATTTGTACTGGTGTCGCAGTGTGCGTGTGTGTGTTGCTAATACCAGTGAAAGTGACATTGAAAATTGCTTCAGTGAAGGAATCATTTTATTAACATTTAAGAATACAAAGTAGATGTGATGATGTTGGGCAGTTTAACTTTCTTGTGTATTAATATTTGTGGCCCAGATTTTCAACATACCCTTCTTATGACCCCACCTCATTAACAAGTGCAGAGAAAATGTTCAACTCCTGCCTGAAAGGTGATTTTGTGCACTGACTGCGAAATCACTTGTTGGGATGCAAAAACACATTTTGGCCAAGATCTGAAAAATGACAACTGTCACATTAATGAGGTGCTGTGCAGAAATGGCTACGTTGAAATTTTGGGGTCAAAATATTGAAAATTACCAGTTATAAACCTATGCTCATGAATTTCAATGTAGGCTCATAACTTTGTTGTTTGTTAATATTTTTATCTCCAATTTTCAACATAGCCTTCTTAGGACCCCACCTCATGAACAAGTGCTGAGAAAATTTTCAACTCCTGGCGGAAAGGTGATTTTGCACAGGAACTGCGAAATCAACTTTTGGGATGCAAAAACACATTTTGGCCAGGATCAGGAAAATGACAGCTGTCACATTCATAAGGAACTGTGAAGAAATGGCTGTGTTGAAAATGTGGGGTCAGAATATTGAAAATTACCAAAGTTAGGAGCCTGTGTTTGCAAATTTCAGTGCAGGCTCATAACTTTGTTGTTTTTTAATATTTTTAGGCCACAGTTTCTGCATGGCCTTCTTATGACCCCTCCTCATGAACAAAGGTAGAGAAGATGTTCAACTCCTGCCTGAAAGGTGGTATCTCTCACTGTCTCCATATCTTCAGAGCACCAGGCAGTGCTGGTTTGTGGAGGTCCCACATGAGATATCAAATGCAACTTGGCTGGCAATCAACATAATTCAATACCATTTAGGCACCTAGCAAAACTGTGTTAAGTGTTCCTGCTCTCTACTGTGGAAAATCGTGTTTTCTCATACTTGTGATAAATCCTGCAATTTAACTTGGGCTACAACTTTGCAAACTGTCTTGCTATTTCTGCTTCGCAGACTGCTCAGCTCATGTGGGGCTTCAGTGGGATGATTACTCTTATTCATTGTGAACCAGAATTGTGTATTTTGTTAGTACAAGATCTCTGATGTTCCTTATAAGGACTGCTTTACATGATAGTTTCGGCTGTGAACAGCAACTTCTGCTAATACAGTAAAAATAGTGAAATTAGTGACATAGAAACATAGAATTTGTCGGCAGATAAGGACCGCTTGGCCCACCTAGTCTGCCCATTTTCCTACCTAACAGATAAGCTGCAGATCCTAGTTAACCAACAGCTTACTTCCTCCTTCCCCCACTAGGACTGCCTTATGCCTGTCCCATGCATTCTTGAATTCTCCCACTGTTCTTGACTCCACGACCTCCTCAGGGAGGCTGTTCCATGCATCCACAACCCTCTCTGTGAAAAAATACTTCCTCACATTACCTCTGAAACTTCACCCCTCTATCTTCAGATTGTGCCCCCTTGTTCTTGCACATCTCTTTTTCTGAAGGATGCTACCCTCTTGGACTTTGTTGATTCCCTTGAGGTACTTGAAAGTTTCCATCATGTCCCCTCTCTCCCTTCTTTCTTCAAGGGTATACATATTAAGCTCCTTTAGTCTTTCTTCGTATGGCTTCTGGTGTACACCCTGCACCATTTTAGTTGCCCTCCTCTGGACAGCCTCCACTCTATGTATTTGCAGAGATGGGGTCTCCAGAACTGCACACAGTACTCCAGATGGGGTCTCACCAACTGTCTGTACAGAGGGATAACAACTTCCTGTTTTCTACTATTGATGCCTCTTCCTATGCATCCCAGTATCCCCCCAGCCTTCCTTACTGCCTTTTCACATTGCTTGCCCACCTTTGGGTCATCTGATATAATTATCCCCAGGTCCCTTTCCATTTTTACTGTTGTCAGTATCTCACCCCCCATTGTGTACGCTTCCCCTGGGTTTTTGTTTCCCATGTGCATTACCTTGCACTTCTTTGTATTGAATCTGAGCTGCCATACATTTGACCATTCCTCCAACCTTGCCAAGTCCCTTGTCATCCTTTCCACTCCATCTTGTGTATCAACCCTGTTAGGATCTTTGTGTCGTCTGCAAAGAGACATACTTTTCCTTCCAGTTCCTCTGCAATGTCACTTATAAAGACATTAAAAAGACCGGTCCCAGTACTGATCCTCTGCGGTACCCGCTAGTAACCCTCGCTTCTTCACTGTGTACTCCATTTACTACTACCCTTTGCGTCCTGTTGTCTAGCCAATTTTATCCAGCTACCACCTTGGGACCCACACAATGCTGGCTGGCTAACTTGTGTATTAATCTTTTGTGTGGGACTGTATCAAATGCCTTGCTAAAATCTAGGTAGGCCATGTCCACAGCTCCTCCCTGGTCTATTGCTTTGGTCCCCCAGTCAAAGAAATCTATTAGATTCATCTGACATGACCTTCCCATCATGAATCCATGCTGCCTTGGGTCCTGTGCCCCACTGGCCTTTAAGTACTCAACAGTTATTTCCTTCAGAAGTGATTCCATCATTTTCCCTACCACTGAGGTCAAACTAACTGGTCTGTAGTTTCCTGCCTCTGTCCTGCTCCCACTTTCGTGAAGAGGAATCACATCTGCCCTCCTCCAGTCCTCAGGCACCACCCCATCCTCCAATGATTTGTTAAAGAGAGTAGTCAGCGGTGTCACTAGTTCTACCCTTAGTTCTTTAAGAACTCTTGGGTGAATCCCATCAGGCCCCATTGCTTTGTCCACCTTCAATTTTATTAGTTCTTTCAGAACCCTTTCTTCTGTAAATGGACTGGTATCGACCCCTGTCTTCAGAGTGTTTCTCTTGTTTGGTTTAGGTACCTCCCCCTCCTCTTCCTTTGTGAATACTGAGCAGAAATATTCGTTCAGTATCCCTGCTTTTTCACTGTCACTCTGTACCCACATTCCCTCCCCTTTATTAAGCCTTAGTATCCCTCCTTTGGTCTTTCTTCGCTCCCTAATGTACCTATAAAAGGTTTTATCCCCCTTCTTAACAGAATTGGCTATCCTTTCCTCGGTTTGGGCCTTTGCTATTCTGACTACCTTCCCAGCCTCTTTCTGCCTTAACTGATAAAGTTCTCTGTCCTGCTCCTTCTGTGTTTCCTTATATTTCCTGAATGCTATCCTTTTCTTCTTAACCTTCCCTGTCACCTCTTTTAAGAACCATAGCCGTTTTTTCCTTCGTTGTGTTTTATTGATTTGCTTTACACAAAGGTTTGTTGCCTCTGTTATGGCTGTTTTGATTACCCCCCATTGTTCCTCCACCCCTCCTTCTTGCCTGTGCTTTTCTGAGGCGCACTCTCATTTTCCCAAAGTCAGCCCTCCTAAAGTCCAGTACTCTTGCTTTTGTATGGCTTGATTGTATGGCTGTGTTTATCGTGAACCACACTGTTTGGTGGTCACTTGTTCCCAGATGGCTACCCACTTCTAAATCTGAGATTCTTTCTCTGTCCCCATTTGAGAGTACCAGGTCTAAGATTGCTCCTTCTGAGTGGGTTCCAGTACTAGCTGTCTGAGGCATGCCCCCTGTAGGGCATCAAGAATGACCCTGCTCTTGGATGTGCCTGCAGCAAAGGTGCTCCAGTTAACATCTGGCATATTCAGGTCCCCCATCAACAATATCTTCCCTTTTTCTGCCATTCTAAGAAAGCCTTCTATCATTTCCTTGTCCATTCCCTCCCCCTGAGATGGGGGTCTGTATACAACCCCCATGCGGATTGTGGTGCCATTTCCTGTCTCCAGGGTGACCCAGAGTGCCTCATCTGCTCCCTGTTTACTCTTTAATTCTGTTGCTTTGATCCCTTCCTTTACATAGAGAGCTACTCCTCCTCCTCTTTTACCCTCCCTGTCCCTCCTGTAGATTGTGTATCCTGGTATGTTGACATCCCAGTCATGGTTCTCTGTGTACCATGTTTCTGTGACTGCCACAATATCCAGGCAACCCTCTTCCATCAAGGCCACTAGTTCAGGGAGCTTGTTACACAGACTACGGGCATTGGTACTCATCACCCTCCACTTTTTGATAGCCTTACCCCTTTTAGCTCCATATCTGTCCTCACTGTCTTTGCCTTTTTTTACATTTACCTCTGTTCTGCTCCCTAATAACTTCTCTCCCTTGGTGTTTACCTCACTAATCACCATGTTTTGTGGGGGGAGGCTGGGATTTCCCTGCTCCTTTTCAGTGCCTCCCCCCTTGGCTAGTTTAAATGCTTGCCAATGAAGCATTTAAACCTCTCACCTAGGATCCTGGTCCCCCCCCCCCCCGGACAGATGCAGACCATCGCACCAGTATAGATCTGCATCCCTCCAGGTGGCTCCCCAGTCCCCAATGAAGCCAAAACCCTGAGCTCCACACCAGTTTTTCAACCACTCATTGAATTCCCTGGTGAGGAGTGCCCTAGCATCTCCCTTCCCATAGACGGACAGCACCTCGGAGAAGGTTACCATATGTGCTGCTTGTCTAAGGCTCCTACCCAGCTCTACAAACTCCTCTTACACTGCTGTAATCCCATTCCTAGCCAGGTCATTTGTCCCTAGGTGGACAATGACATCCAGCTCCCTCCCTCGTGCAGCTCCTCCCATGATCCTGAGGATTTGTTTCCTGTCCCTCCAAGCTGTGGTGCCAGGAAGGCACCTTACCTCCCTCTCCCCTTCCTCCCCCATTTCTACCCCCCTGATGATTGAGTCCCCCACCAGGAATTGTTTCCTTCCCCTGTGGGGTCCCATGCCACCCTTCTGTGGGTCTCCTTTGTGAAGGTTCCCAGCATCCTCCTTGGTCTCCACTGCAGATGCCTCCATAGAGGAACCACTATCCACCAGAAGAGCAAATGGATGTGGAGGGTGCAGCTGGAGGGATGCAACTCTGTTCCACCACCCTCTCCCTCCCTGAGCCCACCCTGGTCCAGCCTCTCCTCTTTCTTGGCAACCTCTGAGGTAGTGGCATTGGCCCTGGTGGTCCCTGGGTGGGGGAGGAGGTTTCATGAATCCTAGCCAGGTTAGCCTGGAGATGGGCAACCTCCTCTCTCAGACCAGAGAGGTGCCTGCAAATAGGGCAGCATCGCAGACTCCAGAATGTCTCCCGGAACACTGCCTCCCCACAGCCATTGCACTGCACCACTCCTATCATGTCTTATTTTGTGTCCCCTCTACTGTTTCTCTGTATGCTTACTCTCTCCTCTCCTTACAACTCTCACCCTTCCTGTTCTGGGACAGCAACTTCCTATCTTCTTCAGTAGCCTCCTTCTTCCTTGCTCAGTGTCAGACCACCAGCAGCTGGGAGGAGGGGAGATTGAGCTACTTTTTCCTTTAGGGTTGACAAAACCAATGTTTCTCTATGATCCTTCCCTTCCTACTGCCAAACAGGAAGTTCCTGTTGACAGTCATATACAGTGGCTATAAAAGTAGAACTTGTTTAGGGTGTGTGGGTGGAGGGGTGGGATGGAGGGCAATTAGTAAAAAAAAAAAAAAAAAAGGCTAGCAACAGGAAGTTGTAATTTGAGTCACCTGCTTTTATAGTGTCTAAGCCACACCCCCAACTAAGCTCTCTTTCCTCCTACTGGTTTAGCAAAGTCAGCTGATACAGTACCCTTCCCAGCACAGAACACACACTGACTTTCTTTCTTTTCTTTCTTTTTTTAACCCTAAATAACACCCCTTCTACTTCTAATAAAGTATCTGTCTACTTAATCTCAACAGACACTGACTCCTGCTGAGATATAAGTTTTAAATTATTAAGAAAATGTAGCTTCTTTTAGTTAGCTGCTTTCTGCTCTACAAGCAAGGCTAGCAACAGGAAGTTGTAATTTGTCACCTGCTTTTATAGTGTCTAAGCGATTAAGAACATGTAATAAAGAGTCCAAGAAGAGAATTGAGACTGTCAAATGAAGTGTTTACAGTGTCTGAGCATGAGCAGAACTAAGCAGGCAGCAAGCCAGACATTCCATTCATTCCAGGCTGACTTTGACAGATCTGCTTGGCTTGCTGGGCAGCACAGGTGAATGGGAATTGCTGATTCTTGATTAGATAGGCTATTCATTTTGAAGTTCATGCCATCTCTACCGACCAAGCTAAAACTCTGTCATAGTAAGCCTGGTTGCTGATTGGAGTGACACTGAATTGGCCCTAAAACACTGCTCTGCATTGGACGAACAGTGTCACAGCCATCAAAAAGCAGTACTACTGCAATATGTTCGCTTGCACGCATGGTAAACATAAAAAGCACACCATGCCTTAAAGCAAGTCATGGAAGGCAGCATCAGCAGTTGCCCAGGATCAGAGTGAGACTTTCAAATAATGAGCTGGTCGATTTGTGTGTGTCGGTTATGCTTGTGGTGCTGATGAAAAAAGACAATTATTGCTTTAATTACAGTGAATTAAGGTAGGGAATGAATAAACAGTGTATGTAGGGACAACAAAATGGACTGTACCTTCATGCTAGCAGGAGTTAATGCTGCATTGTAAGGCTGGTGAGTGGGGGACAGCCCAACTGCAAGTGCATGAATTGGTTGGTGGTTTCTAAAGAGTGGTGCAGTAAGTGACACTGCCCGATAAAAACATATATAAATTTTAAAAGTTGCACGGTTAGTCAGATAAAAATCTCCATAAAACTATTAGGGGGGGGGCGTGATTACGTAGTAAAAAGTAGTAGTAGTAATGTAGGATTCTGGCAAGTTACTTGGCAAATAGTGTGTTGATGTGGTGATAGTGAGGTGGTTTATAGTTCTGCATAGTGCAGTCATTCAAGATAAAAACATGGAATTGGGAGTGGAGACAGCCAATCAGATGGCTTCATTTTCCATTGACATTTTACAAACATCTGTTTCCCAGCAGCAACTAACAACATACAGTACTATACCACAGACACACAGCTGTAGGTCTCGATGTGGTGTTCCAGACAGTGATAGTAAAAGGGTAGCATCAAAACTATTTCACCAAAAACAGCCCCCAAATATGGCAGGATAATCCAAACCCTAGTTCTGTTCCTTGTTTAGCCAGTTGTGTGCAAGCTGGAGTGATAAGAATCAAATGAAAAGCAGCTTCCTCAAGGACAGTTTCTTCAAAAGATAAAAGTCTTCCGGGGGGGTTCTGTAAGCAGTACATATGTGATTCCACAATAGCATTGCAATCTATTCAGCAGAAAGTAGAAAGCATTTTCTCTTCTGATGTTTATAATATACTAACTCAAATGGGAGGCTGTTTGAATTAGTGGTTAGACAGCAGAGCTGTGAACCATGAGACCCAGGGTTGAATTCCTCAACCACCACTTACTAAGTGACCCTGAGCAAGCTACTTAACCTCCCTGTGCTTAATCTCTCTGTAATCTAGCTTTAGTCTATTTCTGTGTCCCTTGAATATCCTTGTGTGCTGAAAACAGCAGCAACGTTCTCTGCTCTTCCTCTCCCCTGAATTGTAAAGTGCTTTATGATACAGTAAAGTTGGCATTAAAGGAATTATCAAAAAAAAAAAAAATTCCTTTCCTTTCCATTCAAAAAAGATAAATATTCAGCTTGGCTAGCTAGTTTCATATTTTGTACAAGGAGGCATATGTAATAATTCAGCTCTGTTCACATGCAGGCAAAACTGTTTAAACAGGCTGGGACTGTGCTACTGAATAGTACGTACAAGCTACTGTTATCAGTAAGATGTGGTTATTTTGGGAGTGAGCAGATTTACTCTAATACCTGTAATGTTTAGTAGTCTGAAATACTGTGTCTGAATAATTTGCAGGGCTTGCCTCAGCATGGAACAACTAATGATTTATGCACAGGATAATCATACTCTTAGATGTCCTGTGCTGACTAAACTCTTGTGTTTGGCCTTGGCAGTATTAATGTACAAGTCTTCTAAATATGTGCAAACAAAGTAACCTTAAGCTTGGGTAGCATCCTTTAACTCAGCAATTAGATGATTTAAAAATATTTCCCACAACATGACTTTATTTTATAAAAAGCCTCTTTTAGAACTGTAATCTCAAAACTCTGTATAGAAGTCGAAGAACACTGATTCATGCAGTCATTAATCAAGGACCAACCAACCAGATTAAAGTCAAGGATAAGCAATGCCAAGCAAGCAAGCCAGATTTATATAACAGGAGTGGGGGTAAAAATGACAAGATAAAATGGATGTCTTGGCTGATGACTGTGACAGCAGCATTGCAAAACTTGCAGTGAGCAGTCCCCTGGGTACAATTAATCACCATACAGTGTGGTTCAGCATAACGACAGGAGCGGAGGTGAGCTACATGAGGAGGAGGGTTCTGGACTTCAGGAGGCAAGATTTTTTTTTTTTTGCATCTCC
This sequence comes from Neoceratodus forsteri, assembly GCA_016271365.2. NCBI lineage: Eukaryota > Metazoa > Chordata > Ceratodontiformes > Ceratodontidae > Neoceratodus > Neoceratodus forsteri. The sequence goes on from CM028132.1 coordinate 988,843,330, forward strand.
AGTGCCCACTAGTCCCCTACAACCCCAAGGAAGACCCCACCACTGATTTGCCAAGGCTCCAGAGATCCAAAACCCTAATATTTTTTTCCTTTTGCTGCTTGGGGTGGTTGGGAGTTACGGTTGGAAACCCTAACGACACATTATCCTACTTTTGTGGGGGTTAACCCTAACTGGTGCATTAACAAAAATTTTTGCAAAGAATAATAATATGACCAATTACAGAAGATGATTCTGAGCATGAATTATGCTAAGCAGTAAATTGCAGAAAAGAAAAATAGAACAGTATGCGGTGAGCAATGATGCAGTAATAAGGGGGGTAGTGGCTGAAAACTAGGGAGAGGGGGCTGTCTAGTGACAGTGTAGGATGGAGGGCAGCAGACAAAAGACCCAGTTTCAGCAGCACCTACAGATGTGAGCAGAGAGATCGTGGAGGAGAGATTTCAGATCATAAAGGGAAGGAGCAGAGTGATCTGAAGTGGGGAAGAGCCCACGGAGTTTAGGAAGCGGAAAAGAAGGCAGCTTGACCAACAGAGGATTTCACTGGAAGGAGAGCAAGAGTTACAGAGGAAGTAAGGGGTAGTTGGGGGGGGGGGGCAGAAGCAAGATAAGAGGGGAAGGAGCCGCACCAAAATTTGGAGATAAAAGAGGCAGTATAGGCACGGCTCCTAGCATCAGTGGAAGAGAGGAAGAGGAGAGTGTGTAAAGAACAGTGGTGCAAGCAGAAGGGTTGTCAAGGGCATATTGATAGAATAGTAAGGATCAGAAGGGTGGAAGGGGGAGACTGTAGAAAGGGACCAAAAAAAGCTGAAATCGTTAACAGATACTTCTGCTCAGTGTTCACAGTGGAGGGAGGAATGGACAGGCCACCTGAGAGAAGCAGGAATGTGGAGTGGACACAAGTCCATTTTCAGAGGGAAAGAGTCCTGAAGGAACTTGCAGCCCCAAAGGTGGATAAGGCTATGGGATCTCCAGATGCTATAAACCCCATGGTACTAAAAAGGATGCTAGCTGCCCTGTTGACAGCCTTGTTCAACAGCTCATTCAAAATGGGCATGTTTCTGGAGGACTAAAGAAGGACTGATATGGTCCCTCTACATGAGAGTGGTAGCAGGGAGGAGGTAGCAACTATAGGCTAGTCAGTCTAACTTTAGTGGTGGGGAAATTAATGGAAACCCTCCTAAAAGAAAGACAGGTAGAGCTTCAAGAATCCAAGGGACTGCAGAACCACAGGCAGCGTGGATTCATGTGGGGAAGGTTATGCCAAATGATTCTGATATATTTCTTTGACCGGGTGATCAGGGAGGACAGTGGATGTGGCCTGTCTGGATTTTATCAAGGCATTTGACACTGAGCTGCACAGGAGGCTGATTAAGAAGTTGACCAGGCTAGGAGTGGGAGCCAAAGTGATTGTTGACCAGCCTAGGAGTGGGAGCCAAAGTGATTAATTTGGTTAGAAACTGGTCAAGGGACAGGAGACTGAGGGTGGTCATTAATAGCTTTCATTCTAAAGAATGGAGAGTGACCAGCGGGGTACTTCAGGGCTTGGTACTGGGACCAGTCCTCTTCATTGTCTTCATAGGGGACATTGCTGAGGAACTGGAGGGCAAAGTATGCCTTCTTGCAAATGATACCAAAATCTGTAATAGAGTGTACACTCAGAAGGGGGTGGAGAAAATGTGCAGGGATCTTGGGAAACTTGAGGAGTGATCAGAAACATGGCACTTATAGTTCAGTGCCAAAAAGTGCAAAATCATGCACCTAGGGCATAAGAACCCCAGTGTGGAGTATAAGATGTGGGGAGAGGTACTGGCAGTCACAATACAGGGAAGGGACCTTGGGATTATCGCATCAGAGGACCTTAAGGTGGCATTGCAGTATTACAGGCAGTAAGCAAAGCTAGTTGGATGCTGGGGTGCATAGGAAGAGGTATCTCCAGCAGGAGGAAGGAGTTGGTGTTGCCACTTTATCACTCGCTGGTCAGACCCCCACCTGAAATACTGTGTCCAGTTTTGGAGACCACACTTCAGAAAGGACATCGACGGGAAGGGTGGTGGTGGTGGTTCAGAGGAGGGCAACCAAAATGCTACTGGGTTCACACAGGAAGCCCTACAAAAAGAGACTGAGGGATCTCCACATGTTCATCCTGGAAGAGAGGAGAAAGAGGAGACATGATCAGATCCTACAGGTATCTCACAGAGGTGAACAGGGTTCAAGTGGGGAGACTCTTTCAAATGAGAAAGAGCTCTAGGGCCAGGGGGCATGCGATGAATCTTGGTGGAGGAGTTCAAGAGAGATGTGAGGAAATATATCTTCCCTGAAAGGGTGTTAAATGCCTGAAAAAGACTGCCAGCAGAAGTGGTGAAGGCTAGAATGGTGGGGGGCTTCAGTCATGCATGGGATAATCATAGGGATTTATTAAAAAAGAGGCATGGAGGCAGGAGGGTCACCAGAGACCATATAGGGTCTGCAAAGATAGAATAGGCAAGAAACATGTGGGCAGATGGGGTGGGCCCTAGTGGTCTGTTTCTGCCAACAAATTCTGTGTTTCTCTGTAACCTCAAGATATCAAAAATAGATTGCTGTTACTCTTCTCACAGTGGATAACTTGAAGGTTAGTATCATCACAATTAAGCAGTGTACCAGTTACATATCAGCTTTCACAGGTGTTGAAAACATCACAGTTGCTTAGTAAAGCACTGAAGCCAGCAGTTACAATTAAAGGGAAACAGTTAATTTTCAAATAAATAGCAGATTTGAAAGTCAAACTAGTAAACCGAAGTTGTATAATTCAAATATGCAATGGATTGACTCACATTATGCAGTTTATCATCACTTGTGAGGGGGCAGAACTTTTATATCTGACTTGTGGCTTCACCCCTCATGAGTTATGGTTCTGTCTGCATGCACTTGAATATAAATTGCTTATTTTGTGTCAGTTAATTGAATATCCCCTATCTCTGTACTCCGAATCCACCACTGACTTGGCTTCTTTGATTGTTCTTAGTAGGGCTTTCTATAAGGTACATCACAAAAATGTTCTGTCACTTGAAGTATACTCCCCTACATATAGTGGTACAAAGAAGATTGCGCCATTCTTAATGGAGCACTGTCTCCAAGTAGGAGTTATAAGTAGATTTGAGATAAACATCAGAGCTGTTGTCCTGAATACTCATCTAAACAGGGTAGTTGTCCCATTCCTTTAGTCATTAGTTTTTTGATTGGCCAGATTTAGTTTCCCACAGATTTTCTCCAGCCCCACAACGGTCATTGGGGCCACCGCAACTACACATTGTCCTCTGGCCAAGACAGTAGGTGTGTAGCTGACTTCACAGTCAGTGGCATGATGCTTCATGGCTGACAGTGTGTGGGGCGGGGGTGCAGATGCCTAGTTTTCCTGACCATCCTTGGGCATTGAGTAACTCATCTCTACAATGTGCCTGCCCCTCACCAATAATCCAAACTCACTGTTAATATGAGCATTAAAGAAGTAGCCTACAAATATGGCAGAATAATCAAAGTACTAGTTTTTTCAAGTTGTGACAGAATCAAATAAGAACCAACTTGCTTAAGGAAATTCTTTAAAAAGACAACACTATTTACTTTTACAACCCTGGGCCTTCCAGTCGACAGTAAGAGTGTTGCTGCTGCGCTACCGGACATGTCAGTTTACTGTCGGACTATATACATATAGGGTGGTATGTAAAGTGACAGAGAGGGGAACACAGGAAAAATTGGCAGATTATTCAGAATTTTTCAAACACAGTATAAGTGAAACAATGTAGTGTGGAAACAAAATAGAATGCTATGACTTCTAACATATGCATGTGCATGTAATCTGTATGTGCATTTACGGAATTTAATTTTGATTAAAATTATATTTTTGTTATGTCGTTAGATTATTGAGAAGAATAGAGGCACAGTATACCAAGTGATGACAGAGCATGAAAAAAAGATCAGAGAGCTAACTTTCCCATTCCTCACAGTGGAATGTTTGTTCAAAGATATTAAACTTGGTAATACAGTATTATTTTTAATGTTAATTAGAAGCATATGTTATTTGTTAAATTGAAAATTGTATTTTCTGAAGTAAAACTATATATTTAGAGTTACAGATATCTAAATGAAGGTTGTGAATGCCACCATTGTTAATGTTTGATACTATGCAGGGAGGTAAACCTGTGAAGTTATTCTACACTAATTATTCCATAAAGAAAAGATTCAGCTAACATTAAATTAATTAAATGAACATTTTTTTGTAATTGTAGTAAAATGTATATTCATGAGATAAAGGAAGAGAAAAAAATACATGTATTTAGAATGAGAACATATTTCATGTTGCTGCAGTTATCTATTTCACCTTCTGTGTAGTGTTGTGGGATCTTTTAATTTCTTCTTAAATGTATAGTCTGCCACATTTTCATGTTGGCATATGAGCCTATGTCCAGGTGTGGAGTATGGAAACACCAACATCCATCTCAGGAATGAAAGTACTACCAGTGGAACTATACTGAATCAAACAATACAACACAGACAATGGAGTATGTTTTTGAATAGTGTCTTTCATAGATGGTATCAGAAAACACTTTTCAATAAAGTTAGCAAATTTGCAGAACAGTAAGTAGATATTAAGTCAATTTGTTATATAGTTATGAAATGCACCCCAGTGAATATCAAATGTAACAGCAATACAGGAATAGTAAGAGGGGTGCATAAAATGGCAGAGAGAGAACACATTAGGAGGAATAGGCATTTTAATAGTTGTAGGCAGTAGAGAACAAATCCTTTTAAAGAAGGATTAGTACATGGGCTAAGAGAAGTTGGCTAACTGTTCTAGTGGGAGGGAGTTCCAAATGGATGGGGCAAAGTTTCTGAAAGTTCTGTTTTTTAAGATGAGATGGGGGGGGGGGCAGTATTAAAGGAGCACAACTACAGGCTGAAGAGGGGGAAAAAAGGGACTGGGCTCAGAAGTACAGAAATAGTAAGGTGGTGCATGAAGTGACAGAGAGAGAATGCACTAAGAGGTAACTGATATCTCCTCTGTTTCCTTCTCCCAAGTCACACCTGGAAATGACCTTTCACTCAGTGGCCTTTTACTGGTTACTGAATTTCAAATAAATAAAATATTTGTAGATAGTGGAGAACAAATAGATCTTACTTAGAGGGTATCTCTCGCAGCAGGCCATCACTGGTAAGAGGACCAGACGGAAACTTTCTAGCTAGTAGTCTATCAGAGGGGGGCTGCCCACCTCCGATGTCAGCCGATCCTATAAAGGTGGGTGGCCCGATACCCTCCTTAGTTCTTTCCAGCTGTTGACCAATGCACATCGGACCACAGGAACCGCTGCAGCTACAGTTGACCATCATTTTCCTGAGTTTACTGTGCTTTGTTATATTTTGAGTTTTCTGAGTAAATTAACATCGAAATTTCAGTGTTCTCACCTGTTAGTTTATGTCTTCAAAACCTTCTTCATTTTCTGACCGCTCCACAAAGTGTGCTTGCAGAAAACAGATCCCGGACAAGGACTGCCATTCTACCTGCATCTTGTTTGTGCCTAGGCCCAGGCCACGACTTTCAAGCCTGTGAGGTCTGCCAGAAGTTCACCCTAGCCACCCTCAGACATCACCAGAAGATCTTGGGAGAACTATCTCCTCAAGCAGAAGGTCACCTCGATGGAAAGGGAGCTGCTATTCAGGAGCTCCTCCGTTTCCCCGGACCAATTCTCTGGGTCTTCATCTACAAAGTCCCGGGATAAGGCCTCTGGGAAACATAAGCACCGGGACAAAGATCAGGACAGACCCTAGTCTGCCTCCTGCTTGCGGTCCCCTCACAAGCAGTCTTCAGCTGCGCAATGATCTTCCTCCCTCAGGTCGACTGCTTCGGCCCCACATGCCCTAACTTCCACAGGGCTACCAGTGGTCCGGCCACTCACTCAGGTCTCCCTCATGGATGGCAGTTCTTCAAATCAGGGTACTTTGTGTCCTACTCCCCAGCCCCTGCCATTTCAGCCCTTATTCTCAAAAGGTACACTGTCAAGTGGCTCAGCTGGAGTCTCCTCAGCTGGCACGGGTGCAGCTTGCTCAGAGCCCCTTACTGCCACCTGACACCCGCGCCACCTGGCATCTGTCTCATCCTCTCGGACCACCGCCAGTTCTGCTCCTCCTTCTCAGGGGCAGATGCTGCAGGACACTGGTGCCTCCTTGAGCCCGGTCTCTCCACTCCCAGTGCTCAGGACCCCCCCATCCTTCCTTGGCCAATGCCCGCTGGGACTGTGCTTGTCCTCCCTGTACCGCAGCCCGCAGGATCCACGCCAGCCCTTCCAGTCCCAGTGCCTGTTGAGCCTGCGCCTGGCCTGCCACCACCTATTCCTGCAGGACCGGTGCCTGTCCTTCCACAGCTTGTGCCTGTTGGACCTTAGCCTGATTATCCTACACCAGCCCCCTGAGGGTCTGGCACCCGCTTACCCCTCTCCCGTGCTGGTGGACTTGGTGCCTAGTTACCCATATTTGGCACCTCAGGGACCTGCACCAGTTTACAACTACCTGGTGCCTTGAGTACCAGCTCTGGCCCCCTTCGATTACCTTAGCCTGATCTCAGCCCTCTGGTCCTTCATGAAGGGGCAGGCTCCCTCCCCAAAGGGACCAGCCCTGGACTTTCCTGGGGGGGGGCCTCCTTTAGACTCCCTCCCACTGGCCCCTATTCGGCCGGGCCCTAGTGCACCCCCATATGGTAGGCCAGATGCTGGGACCCCCAGCCACCTGGATGCTAGTCAGCCCGAGGGGCGTGGGGATGATGATGATGCAGATGTTGTGGAGGACAGTGTCAGTACTGAGTCTTCCTCCCTCCTCCCAGCCTCCTCGGATGGGGAAGAGGTCCCGGACAACGTCCCCAAATCCCTCCAGGTGACCCCACTTTCATGGATATCATGAGCACATCCAGGGCACTGTGGGCTGGGAGTCTTCCTACATCAGTCCGATGCCCCTCCCTTGATGGTTCTTCCAATCATTGAATCCTATGAGGATGTCACCCGGGCACCCTGGAACCACTCTTACACGGTCCCAGCGGTATCCAAAAAGGCTCACAGGTTTTATCATGCCCTGGCTGGCAAGCCGTATTTTAGGAAATGTCCCAAGGTTGATTTGGTCATCATCAAGTCTGTGCACAACCACACTAAGAGGCCCAAACACTTCAGTTGCTCCCTCCAGATGGGGAGTCTCCCCTGCTGGATCAGCTGGGCAAATGCACCTTTGCATCTGCCACTCTGGCCATTCAGGCCATTAATTACTAGGCCCATATGGTGCCATTTCAGAATCTCCAGTGGGACCAGGCCAGGGAGGCAGTTCAAGCCATGCAAGAAGAGCCTTCCATGCAGTCAGCTATCCTGGCCATCAAGACAGGCTTGGATGTCTGTACCCACGTCCTCTGGACTGCCTATGACGCAGCTGATGCTTCTGGATGGGCAGCAGCCATAGGAGTTTGTATGAGGCACAACTTCTGGCTTAGGGTCTCAAGCTTTGTCCCAGATGTCCAGTCTAATATAATGGATGTCCCCTTTAGGGGTTCAAAACTCTTCAGGGGAGATGTTCGGGATCTCATCTCTGAACTGCAGACCACAGGACAGGCTCTCAAATCCATCCACTCCATGTATCATACCCAGATGAGTTCAGGACAGAGAGCTCCTTTTCCTTACTCTTCCCCCAGGCAAGCCCAACCCCTTCCTAAAGCTCAGGGTGAATGGAAGGCAGGGGCAGCTCTCCCCACTCCCTTCCCTGCCACCACCCATAGTGCTCGAGGTGCAGCAGCAGCCCCTACAGCAGCTGCTCCCCCTTCCTGGCTCCTTGCCAGACCCCTGTCCTCCCATAGAATGTCTGGAGATGACTGGGGGGGCACTTCTTCCTTCACCTGGATGGGTGAAGGGAGATAACCACAGAAAATTGGGTGTTGCAGCTCATCAAGCATGGTCATACACTAGAATTAATAGAGTGGCCTCCAGAAAACCCTCCAGGCCAGTTCTCGTACCCTCCTGGTCACATCCCCCTAATCTAGAAGGAAATTCAGGCCTTACTTGGAAAAAAGGCCATAGAGCCAGCCCCACAGTTTCAGCATGGTAGGAGATTCTTCTCCCACTTCTTCCTGGTCCCCAAGCAGATGGGCAACCTTCGGCTCATCCTAAACTTAAGCCAGCTGAACCTATTCATAGAGTACAAATGGCTCAGGATGGTTACCTGTCCTCAAAGCAGAGATCAGGAAGCATAGGAAAAACCAAGAACATTTACACTAGCAGTAACATAAAAAAAATAAACTCGTTCAGTATAACTAGTTACAAAGGCCAAATAAAATAGACAAAGTCCATCTGAGTTTTTCTTCAATCTCTGTATATCTTTTTTATGTTTGCTTGCGTAAGAAACATTATGTGGCAGCTTAGGAGAGAAGCGGATTGTGGAGTTGGCGGCATTGTGGTGGCCAATGCCGGCACTGCATTTTTGGGCTTGGCAGTGCTCAACCAATGCAGGCCCAGTGTCCTGATGACACTGTTTCTGCAGCGTGCCACCAAATTGTAACGATTTCGTCACTGCAATCGGGGGCTGCCACGTCATTGCAGCGTCGGCCATTACGCTGCAATGAGGGAGAGACCCGTCATTGTAGGGTGGGACCTGCCTTGCCTGGTGTAACATTTTGTCAACCAGCTCGCGGCCATGCCACCTCAGAGCCCTATGAAAGCCGGCGGGGGTGCCCAATCCCCCTGTCGGCATACCCCGATGCAGTTCATTTGCCAATGTGGGGAGCTCACTCCCCGTCGACATAATGTGCCCCCCATTTGTTGTGTGCCGAGGGGGTTGCCCAGTCCCCCTTGGCATCATGCCCCCCAAAACAGGCTTTCTTTGCCAATGGGGGGCCCAATCCCTGTTGGCTTCAGTCCCCCTTTTCCCAAAATGCAGGTGGCACACTGGGAGCCCAACCCAGTGTACAAAAAATAAACCTGAGAAACAAAAACCTTCCCGCAACATTTTTTTTTCTCTCTCCCTGAAACCAAGAAAACGGTCCCTCACGGTGTCTCATGCCCCCTCCCCCAACCCGCAGCCACCTTCTGCGCACTGGGCCTCCCCATACCCCCCTCACCCCATACTTACCTCCAGAGCCCAGCGCGATGATCTTCAGTGGACCGGGAACACGTCTACACTTTTCAAAGCCGACCGTGAACTGAAGAAATGCTGGTAAGCTGTATAATGGCATAAACAGGGTTTTTTCAACTTTGGTGCATATCTTGGGCATTTTTTGGGAATTTGGCACCACATTTTCAACATGGGTTTATTGGGACCCCTCCTCATGAATTCAGTCACTGTCATGGCATTATTCCATCCTGAAAGGTGATTTTGCGGTCATTATGTGGAATCACCTTTCGGGACAGATTAGCAAAACAACAGTGCCACTGTTCATGAGGTGGGCTCTCAAAAAGCCTTTGTTGAAAATTTGGTGGAAAAAATCCAGAAAATGACTGTTTTACGAGCGTGCGTGGCGCAGTTTCTCTGCACGCTCGTAACTTCTCAAATTTGTAATATTTTCACTCCAGATTTTCAACATTGCCATTTTTCCACACCTCCTTATGAACAGTACAGCTGTTATGTTACACATCCTGGCTGAAATATGTTTTCGCACTTTCGGCGCAGAATTGCGCGGTCGCTGTGGGAAATCAGTTTTCAGGACAAATTAAGAAAATGACAGTGACACTGTTCATGAGCAGAGGTCCTAAAATGCCTATGTTAAAAATTTGGTGACGAAAGTCCGTAAAAGGACTGCTACAAGCGTGCGCTGCTCAGTTTCCACGCACTCTTGTAACTTCGCAAATTTGTAATATTTTCATAGCAGATGTTCAACACTGGCATTTTTTCACACCTCCTTATGAACAGAACAGCTTTTATTTTTCACATCCTGGACAAAATATGTTTTTGCACTTCCAGCGCAGAATAGCACAGTCGCTGTGGGAAATCAGTGTTTGGGACAGATTAAAAGCGAGCGAGTGAGAGAGGAGGAGTGAGCGTGCTCACGGAACTCTGTCAGGACTGCTGCAGATTTCTTTGTGGGCAGAAAAAGGCGGCAGCGCAGATAGGAGCCCAGTACAAAAGGGCAGCCTGCAGCGCCAGGAGAAACAGAATGAGCAAGTGAGAGAGGGGGAGTGAGCGAGCTCAACAGAGCTCTGTCGGGACTGCTGCGGATTTCTTTATTGGCAGAAAAAGGCGTTAACGCAGGAAGCAGCCCAGTACAAAACGGCAGCCTGCAGTGCCGGGAGAAACAGGATGAGCGAGTGAGAGAGAGGGAGTGAGCAATCTCAATGGAGCTCTGTCGGGACTGCTGCGGATTTCTTTGTGGGCAGAAAAAGGTGCCAACTCAGGCAGGAGCCCAGTACAGAAGGGCAACCTGCAGCGCCGGGTGAAATGGAATGAGCGCGTGAGAGAGGGGGAGTAAGCAAGCTCAACGGAGCTCGGTCAGGACTTTAGAGTTGCCCACCACCCTCCCAGGCTCCTGTGTAGTCCTATATTACAGCTGGGTCTCTGGGTGGAGACAAAGCAATGATTGGATACTTTTAGGATTGCTGTAATAATACGGATTTAGATGTTCTTTTTATTTCTCTAACTGAGCTAAGTGCTGAGCTATACTATTAGGATTGCTGTAATAATACAAATTTATTTGTTCTGTTTATTTCTCTAACTGAGCTGAGTAATACTTGGAGTGCAACAGGATTTCTAACTGGGCTAAGTGAAACTATATGAGGGCTGAGAACAAAAAGTATGGTAGCTGAGATGTGAAAAACGGACAAGAAGGCTTTAGGATTTCTACAGTAATACAGTATCTAATGGATGAGATTTGAGACTGAGTTAACCCGGTCGGCAAGGGGGCAGTAAGGGAACTAGTGTGGGGGGCAGGAATTTGAGTAAATAGGGGCCTAACAGTTGTAGTAGGGTACAGAAACCAGGAGTAAGAGTCCATAACATAAGATGGGGGCCAAAATAGGGCAGGTGCCGCATGTCAAGGGTGGGCATCTTTGGAAGGGTGGTGGGGTGTACAGGGTGTTGGTCCGCCATGATCCTGGACTGGGCTTGGAGGATGGGGGGGGTAGTATATGGTCTGTTGACAACTGGCTAGTTTGAGAGAGGAACTGTGGAGGTTAGGGAGGAGTCTAAGTGGCAGGGCAGATGAGTATGGTAGGCATCCTTGCTTGGGGGGGGGATAGGGGATGGCAAGTGGGGATGGGGGAAGAAAAACTAGGGACTGAAACTGACCCCAGTATCAGAGGCACTAGCAGAAAAGAGAGGAGAAGGGAAGGGCTGCCTGAGGCGAGGGGGGCCCTCCTGATAGGGGAGGAAGAGACCACGAGGAGTACCAGGGGAGAGAGCAAATGGCTGTGGGTTGGGAGAGACCAGGGTGGGACTGGGGGCACGGAGGGAACAAGTAGTTGGGGGAACGGCAGGGGGAAGAGATGTAGGTGGGGTATCAACTAGGAATAGATTTGAGCCTCTGCAATGGGAGAGAGAGGGGGAGCAGAAACATAATGAAGGGGGCAAGGACAAGCGGGACGTGAGAGGGATGGCAATAGTTAGGGAAAGAGATAGCAAGGATGAAAGGGTACGGGGGGGCTTGTAAGGAAGGAGGGGTGACTGGAGGAGAGAAGGCTACAGGAAGGGGGAAGGATGGGAGGGGCATCACTATCGAGGTTGAAGGGAATGGGGGCTGTAAATCGACAACAATGGAGATAGGAGAGGTGTTTGAAATCATCAGGGGAGGAGGGGAGGTCGACATGAGAAGCCCAGTAGGAAGTAGTCAGGCTGTGAAGGGTTCAAGGGGGATGAGAGGAATAAGGCAGAAAAAAGGGGTGAGGCAGAAGTAGGGGGGTGTGGATACAGAAGTCATGGAGGGTGCAGCTGGCAGGGGTAAGGGGCAGGGAAGAATGAATACTGGGGTGGTGGAAGGGGCTGTAGAAGGGAAAGGGGATAAGGGATGGGGGTACTCATCCTGGGGGATTCTGTACTGGAAGGGGTGAGATAGGGCGGAAGAGGGAAAGGCATAGTCATATTTGGGTTGAAGCTATCCCTGGGTTGATTACAGGAGGGGTAGGGCAGGCACTGCTCAAGTATGCAGTGAGGGGGAGGAAGAAACCTCATTTAGTGTTGTATGTGGGTACAAATGACTTGGCGGGGGAGACTGTGGAAGTAGTGAGGTTGAGGTTCAAGAAGTTGGCAGCCAGTGTGAGGGGGTGGGGGAGTCAGTGGCATTCTCGGAGGTACTCCCGGTACCATGTGCAAGCACAGGGAGGAAAGGTTAGGATCGAGGAGTTCAAAGAGTGGCTGAGGGATTGGTGCCACACCAAAAATTATGGGTTAGTGACTAACTGGGGTAGAGTCTGAGGGAACAGTGACTTGTATGCAGGGCATAGGCTACACTTGAAGGCAGGATTAGAGGGGTATATCTCTAGTAAGGTGGATTTAGGCCCGTGGCACTGAGGGTTGAGGCGCTGGACGCCACACCTTGTGCGATGATGGCAACCCAGGTTCGGGAATGGACTTGGGCCGCTGGGGACTGGCTGGAGAGAGGAAGGATTGAGTGTCCTCTGACTGCTCTCCTTCCTCTGGGGTGGGTGGTTGTATGGCATCGTGCTGCAGCAGTGGCCGGCGGAGGCTGGCTGCACTGTAGTTGCATATTCAAGAGGGGGGGAGTGCGGCGTGCATCTGCACAACATGCTGTTGACGCCATTGCACGTCCAGCTCCCGGGGAGAAAATGGAGGTGGAAAATAGCAGGGCAGTCTCGCTGACTGATGGCTGTGCCCTGCCCCTCCGGACACGAGAGTGGCACACCCCAAGGGCTACGGCCGACCCTGGGCAAAAGGCAAGTTTCTCTCGCATGCACGACCTGGTCTAGGGGTGCGGGAGACGGCAGCCGGAGGTCGCTAGAGCCAGCTCCACTAGAGGAGAAATAGTGACATGATAAAAAAACTAAGGTGGAGTTAAACTAGTGGGGATGGCCAAAAGGCTGAGGTTGGTAGAAAGGTCCGGACAGGGGAGCCTAATGAGCTCACACCCCCCTAGATATAGGTAAAGGCAGAGGTGTAGTAATCCCGGGAGGGGGCCGGCAGTGTGGTCTGAGTGTAATACAGAAGGTACCACCACCTGGTAAGAATAAGGAGGAGAAAGGGTGCAGACTACTGGGAGGAGGGACACAGGCCAAGGAGTACAGGTGGAAGGTGGTCTCTGTCAACGCAGGAAGCCTGGAGAACAAAATTGCAGAGCTTCAGGTGCTCCTTTCAGAGGTGAAGGTGGACATTGCTGCAGTGACAGAGACGAGGGCCACAGAGTATCATGATTGGGACTTGGCAATCCTGGGATACAGGATATACAGGTGGGACCAGGGGGTTGCACTCTATGTGAGGGAAGGGATCAGATGCATAAGGGACAAGGGAGGAGAGGAGAGGAGAGGACCAAGGCACTTTGGGTGCAGCTCCTGGACTCCAAGGGCAGAAAGCTGAGTTGGGGTGTGGTGTACAGGCCACCAGCTCAATCTGGGGAAGTGATTGGGGAGCTGGCAGAGCAGATAAGGAGGGTGTGTAGAAGGGGGAGTGTGGTGATAGTGGGGAATTTTAACGTACCAGGGGTTGACTGGAGCACCCTGTCCACTAGCAATACCAGGGAGCAGGTGCTCCTTGATGCATTCCAGGACGGCTTTCTGACACAATTGGTAAGTGGGCCTACAAGGATCTGGACCTAGTACTGGCAAATGGGGAGGCAGTGAGGGAGGTAAGGGTGGACGACCCACTAGCGAGTAGTGACCAGCAAATAGTGTGGCTCGTTCTTGTGCTGGGCAGGGAGACAGGAGGCATGGGCACTAAGGTGATGGACATTAGTAGGGTGGACTTTGGGAGGATGTGAGCAATACTGCAAGTGAGACTCCAGGATATAAGGCCAGGGATGGATGCAGAACAAAAGTGGGGAGTCATAAAGACTGGGCTAACATAGGCCACAGTAGCCTGCACCAGAGCCAAGAAACCATTCTGGCTGAACAAGGAATTGCTGCAAGGGGTGAGGGCAAAGAGGGCTGCATACCAGAAGTACAGGAGAACAGGGAAGGGAGAGGATAAGGAGGCTTACTGGAGTTGGTCAGGGTAGGTGGCCAGGAGGGTGAAAAAAGCTAAGGTTTCCAGGGAATTAAGGTTAGCACAGGGCATTAAGGAAGGGGAAAAATACTGTTTCAGGTATGTCAGGGAAAAGAGGAAGTGCAAGGAACATTTTGTGAGGATAAAGCGGGGAGGGGATTGGGTGGAAAGGGGGAGGAGCAAGCTGAAATTCTAAATGAGTACTTCTGCTCCGTTTTCACTAAGGAGAGGGATGGTTCACTGCCAGCATGGGCTGGGGGGGAGGAGGTGATGGTCAAAGTGATTACAAGGAGTAGGGTGCTAGAGGGGCTGAGGGCAGTAAGGGTGAACAAGGCACCAGGTCCCAATGGCATCCACCCAAGGGTGCTGAGGGAGGTGGTGGAGCTGTTGGCTGAGCCGCTGGCAGATCTGTTCAACACCTCCCTAGAATCGGGGTGTGTGCCCCAGGACTGGAGGGTGGCCTATCTGGTGCCCATACACAAGAGTGGGCCTAGGGAGGAGCCAGAAAATTATCAGCCGGTCAGTCTCACGTCCATAGTGGGTAAGCTTGTGGAGGTGATGCAGACGGAGAGGCTGGTGGCATTCCTAGAGCGTAATGGCCTCCAAGATGGGTGGCAACATGGATTCGTCTCAGGGAGGTCTTGTCAAACCAACCTAATAGACTATTATGACTGGGTGACAAGGTGTTGGGTGGGGGCCATGCGTTACATGTCCAGGACTTCGACTTCAGTAAGGCCTTTGATACAGTGCCTCATGGGAGACTGGGGGAGTAACTGATGGCAGTGGGGTGGGATAAAAAGCTGACTAAATGGATAGAGAATTGGTTACAGGGAGGGTGCAGAGGTGGTGGTGGTGGGGAGCTCTCGGCACAGAGCAGTGACAAAGTGGGGTCACTGCTGGACCCCAGTGCTTTCATTTGAGCTCTTTATCTCCCGATATAGCACATGGACTGAGAACAGGGTTAGTCTGTTCGCAGATGATACAAAATTTGGGGCGGTGGTGGGCAAAGAGGAAGGATGGGAAAAACTGCAGGGGGACCTAACCAAACTAGAGACATGGTCGGTGGAGTGGCAGCTAGGATTCAACGCAAAGAAGTGTAAGGTGGTGCACTTTGGGGCTAAGAACCAGAAGAGGGACTGTTGGTTGGGGGGGTGAGGTTGGGGATCACAGAGGAGGAGAAGGACTTAGGAGTGTTGGTAACTGGGAGCATGAACAGCTCAGCCCAGTGCAGGAGAGCAACAGCGAAGGCAATCAGGATGCTGGGCTGCATCGCAAGGGGGTTCTCATCCAGAGACAGGGATGTGATCCTATCTCTCTACAGATCATTGCTCAGAACGCACCTGGAGTACTGTGTGCAATACTGGAGGCCATACCTGAGGAAAGATATAAGGTTACTAGAGGGGGTGCAAAGGAGGGCAACAAAAATGTTAAAGAGAATGGAAGGAAAGGAATATGAAGTTAGGCTGAAGGAGATGAACATGTACACACTGGAGGAGAGGGGGGATGGGGAGATATGATTGAAGCATTTAAATACCTGAGGGGGGTAAATAAACCTAGCTCCGAGGGGGTGTTTAAACTGAGGAGTGGAAGAGAGACAAGGGGGCATGGACTAAGGCTGGAAGGGGGGACATTTCAAGAGGGAAATGAGGAGGCATTACTTCACTGAGAGGGTGGTGTCTAGTTGGAATCTGCTGCCAGAGGGGGTGGTAACATGTAGGACAGTCAGTAGCTTTAAGGAGGAGTGTGATAAAGCAAGAGTCAGGGCATGGGTTGGGACTTCCCCATCATCAACGAGGAGTATTCCACCATCAAAGGAGCATGCATTCACTTGTCCATCATCAATAAGACACATTACAACGTCAACAGGGCATGCTTTTATTCCTCCTCCGTCGACGAGCATGATCTCACCGTCGACGGAGCAGCCCCTGCATCTTAAAACAGTGCCTTTACCAGCATATAATGCATTTATGGAAGACCCTCATAAAAATGTAACCATGAAAAACCATGAAATTTCTTATAAAACACTATCAAAAGAGACTCATGGGGCTGCATCTCCACAAAGTAAAGGATCATATACCACAGAACGCAGAGGCAAACCAGCCTCATTTACTCTCCTGTATGGTGCTCAGACACCAATCTGTGAGGAGGAAAAACTTCAAAGATGAGCCAGATCGCTTTATTGGGAGGCACAAATTGAACCCCTGACGCCATGCACACAGGGCTCAGAACCCGCTTACATGACAGTTCCATCCTCACAAGTGCCAAACATAGAAGAAATTGTAAATAAAGTGTTAAATTCTATGGGTTTTGACAATATACCCACTCCAGTAAAAAACCCTCAATCACAGACTGTCTCCCCGTCTCCATCAAAACAGGCACACACAGAGGCAGAACTCTCATTTCTGCCTCCTCATGAATATTCTGAGGAATATTTTTCAGATTCTCATATAATTTCGGAACATTCACAAATTATGATGGTTCCCTACTACAAGAGGGTATGAGTCCCCATATTCTGTGCCATCATACTGGGATGAAGAAACATTACAACCATTAAAGTTAATTTCCCCACCGGATGACCCGTCATTCCCAGAAATGATGCTACAAATACAAAAAACAATAGGGTTTACCACAAAAAAACAAGATAAATTAAGTAAAGATATGGCTGAATATCTTGACATCCCGGAAGAACCTATCCGGACAATCCCTCCTTTTATACCAACATTCAGAAACGCGATTACTGAAGCATGGAGTCAACCCATAGTGGCACAGGAGCTACCTAGAAAAGCGTATAGACTTTATCAGGCTCCCCTTGATTATCAGTATTTAACAAATATTCCCACTGTGGACTCTGTGGTTCTTGTAGCTGCTCACAACCGCACTGGCAAACCTAAACATACAAGTACAGTACCTCCTGAAAAAAGACTCTAAATGTTTTGATTATATGGGGAAGAAAGTGTTTGCTCTAAATACATTAAATATTAGAATACTTAACTACATGGGACATATGCTGAAATACCAGCGTATAGTGGGCAACTCTGCTGGGGACATTGTAAGTAAACTACCTACATCCCCTGAAAAAGAGCAACTCACATCAATAATGAACACACTTCCCTCTCTTGACATTTATTAACATCAGGATACGACATTGTCAACGCTTCAGCTAGAGCCTCTGCAGTCGGTATTCTTATACGCCATCAGGCATGGCTCTGACTCTCAGGGCTAGCACCTGGTATTCAACAAAAAGTGACTAATAACCCTTTTTCTGGTGACCATCTTTTTGGCCCAGGGGCACATACAGTACTGGACAATGTACAGGCCTCAGGCAGACAGCTAAAAACAATACAATATATGTACCACAAACCACACCCTCAGTATAATTATTCATACAAAACTGGAAATTACTATAACCAAAGAGAAAACTTTAGAGCCAAAGAACAAATGACAAGGAACACATCTAAACCAATCCATGGCTGCCCCTCAGGATGGCCAAGCGCCTCTTCCTCTAATTAAAAAACTTCAGACTACGCCCCAGTCTCCTCTTCTATGCCTCGGAGGCCTTTTTTGGGGATTTGACTTAAAATTATACTGAGGCCTTTCCCATAAGGCTTTATACATCTAGCCACTTTTTGAGGTATCACTGTTCCAGACTATTATGGTCATTCCATCGGGATGCCTCTAGGCCTGCTGTGCACCAGACCTTCGTGTCCCTCCCACGAACAGGGCCTGCTACTACTCACATGCTGAGAAACGATCAATATATTCTGATAATATTATAATATGAATCATAATATTCTTACCAAACTTCTACTGCTACATGCAGTCTTCACCTGGCCATAGACAAAAGGCCACAGAAACAAAGGTGAGTACATATATTATAAATATACTAATATTTCAGGTTTACACCCAACAAGGCTGCAGGCCCTGATATACATGGGACCACCTTGCAGATGAGATTACTAATGCATGATGGACCTGACAACATCACACGGTTGCGTTCCCGGTCTTTATCTTAAAAAGAGTATAAGATTGACTATAACAATACTATTGACTCTAACAGCCACTGGATCCATTGTGAAATAGATACATTGTTTCATTTCACATCATTATTTGCTACTTATGTAGCTTATTTTTGCCAAAATGGTTACATTTTATAATGACTTGACAGACATAAAACCATGTGTATTTATTTGCTACATTGTAGCACTAAAAATAATAACATTTTGTCATTTGGGTTGCTATTCAAAACTCAGAACCCAACAGACTTTGACATATACCTGTAGGCCTTGTTCAGACTAGGGTATTTAAAATGGTTTAAGCAGCTTAAACCGTTTTAAAGTGCTCTAGCACGGTTTGCGTTCACACTTAACACATATTGTAATCTGTTTTTTAAAACCGTGTTTAAACCCTGATAAGTCCTAAGCTTAAACACTGTTTTAAAAATGTTTCAGAAGTTAACTCGGATTTACCTATAGTGCGGATGCCCAAGCATGGTTCCCCGTCATGAAGTTGGATGTCCTCACATCTAAATCGGTTGCTAGGTAATTCGGTGCAGAGGCAGTAGTGCGGATGCTGTAAACCATTTTTAATAATGGTTTACAACAGGGTGGCAGCAGTGTGGAAGCTAGAACACGGATGCGACGGCATGGTAATTAATTTATTTTAAAAAACGGTTTCCCTTACCATGCTGTAGTGTGAACACAGCCTTACTGTCTTTTCCAGTGCATGCCACTGAGACCGACCAATTACTCTATAATATGGCTGAAATCCTTCCAATTTATCACAGGATCTTGTATGCAATCCCTAATCGGGTTGACATCCGCTTCAATAATAGCCATTCTGGCTTGTCTTTTCAGCCATAACACTATAACGAATACTAAAATATAGAGTACTTACAGATGAAATTCAAAATTCTCTTTATATGCTGTTAAGTTACTCTCAGCACTTGTCGGTTTTAAGACCACACTGTATG
This sequence comes from Neoceratodus forsteri, assembly GCA_016271365.2. Taxonomy (NCBI): domain Eukaryota; kingdom Metazoa; phylum Chordata; order Ceratodontiformes; family Ceratodontidae; genus Neoceratodus; species Neoceratodus forsteri. The sequence continues at coordinate 988,862,438 of CM028132.1, forward strand.
TATGGCAGAATGCCATATCTGGCCACCCCACTGCCATATAACAGCTTAGGAATCTCCCAGAAGTAACGACTCACTGCAAAAGACCATTCCATGGAAAACAGATCAGTTATGCAAAGACTTTTGCCGTAATAGTAGATCTTCTAGGAATGTCTCTTGCAGTAAGTACTTACCTCCCTCTGCCCCTTCCCCCGCCATTCTGTAACAGGGAAATTATATAGGGTTGGGAGGCTTTGGTACCTCGGTCCATCACTTTCCCGAGCTGAAGCTGGCGGGGAATGGAGACTACCAGGGACCACCCACTTTTATAGTCACAGCCCAGGAAGTGAGGTCATGTGGGTGGTCCCTGGTATGGAGACTGCTAAAAGAGACTTCCGTGTTAGAGTGCCACCTATCGGGAACTCCCAGAAGTAATGACTTACTGCAAGAGACATTCCTAGGAGATCTACTGTTATGGCAAAAGTCTTTGCATAACTGATCTTCCTAAGAATGGTATATGATGTTCATCCACACTGACCCATCCGACCTCCCCTGGCTAAGGCGTACAACCCCTGCTTCCAGTGGGCAAGATCTGGCATCATGGGGCTGAGCCGAGGGATATACCACCAGGGTGAGTGGAAGGAGCAGCTTGAAGACTTTCTGGCACATCTTAAAAGGGAAAGGACACTGTCAACAAGTGTGGATGAACAACATATACCACTCCTAGACATATACCACTCCTAGAACTACTGTTACAGGTGAGTAACCTGTGTATTGAGGCCCTGCCATCCCAAAAACTAATTTTCTCAGCAGTGGTACAAGATAAAGACATAAGGTTTTCTGTTTTGGATGCAGTGTGACCTGGGCTACTACCACAGACACCGTACAGACTGAACTGAAACACCAGAGTTGCACAATAAGTACATAAACACAACAACTGTGGTCCAAAAATGTTGTAAAAATCAAGTCCGGCCACCCTTGCAGACTGTAAAAATACAACATTTAGGTTTGTGTACCTCAGGCATGTCATATGACAACACCCCAACATCATATTGTGACGGTTGAATAAGGCCTATCCCATTTGTTATGCAGAAAGAGTATAAATGCAAAGATCTATTCTATCCTCTCCTTTTCTGTCTCTTCTCTGTTTGGTTGCACAACCAACTTTTCCTGTGACACCTAGGAACTGATCACTCTGATGCTCTCGCAATTCTCTGCCTCTCCCTATCTCTCTGCCTTCCTTTGCTGTTTCCATCTTTCCTGCCCCTTTGCATATCTGCGGGTATAAAAACATAGGTGAATTGTTTTGTGGAAATGTAACTGATACTGAGATCCCTTTGTTTAAAAATGTATATAGTTATACTGTTGAAATGATTACAAAGCTATGTATAACTCAAGGGGTTAACCTGAGAATGCCAGATGCAAAATCTCTGCAGAGCTGGCTATAGGAGGTCAGTTCTGGGTCATTATGTTCTTTTTGCTGCACCTGTAAGAACATTGGAAACTTAAAAGAACATTGTGTGAGAAGCATGTTGTTTTTTTAACGAGTTTCCCTGGCACAGACTTACAAAACGAGTGCCAGTACTTGTGCAAGGGAGAGACAGAGGCTGAGATTTGAAACTGAGAAGAAAAAACTCAGAAGGATGACTCCGTTTTCTATGTTTGTACTGCCATTGAAAATAGTTATATTGAAGACTCCTTTAAGTGAACAATTTTTATTTCTTTTATTTTGCTGTTAATATCAAAACACTATTTGTGAATTTTGAAACTGCTTCTGGGTTTCCTGAGCTTCCTGACCTGTGCCTCAGCTTCACATATTGCATCGAAAAGCATGATCTGGGTTGGCATCACATAGTTTGTGACATTGCCATGTTTTTTGCTGGTCTACACCTCACAATACAATTCTGGAAAATCAACAAATTGAGGCCTTGCCATCCCAAAAACTCATTTTCTCAGCAATGGTACGCGATAGAGATATAATGATTTCTGTTTTGGATGCAGAGTGACCTGAGCTACTACCACAGATACTGTATGGACTGAACCGAAACCCCAAAGTCACACAGTAAATGCACAAACATCACAACTGTGGTCCAAAAATGTTCTAAAAATCAAGTCTGGCCACACCTGTGGACCTATAAGAATACAACATTTAGGTTTGTGTACCTCAGACATGTCATGTGATAACACTCGAATATCCTACTGCATAGAAAAGCAAGATCTGGGTTGGCATCACATAGTTTGTGACACACTGTCATGTTTATTTTTGGTCTATACCTCACAATACGATTCTGGAAAATCACCAGATGGAGGCCTTGCCATCCCCAAAACTAATTTTCTCATCAGTGGTACAAGATAGAGACATAAGGATCCTTTTTTGTGACTTGAGAACCCTCCCCTGTATTTTTACCCTGATGTCTAGTGGCACCCCCCACCTTCTGAACACTGCCCCTGTGACCCTTTACTAATGATAAAAGTCTAAGTTTTCTAGGTTTTTATTATGGCACCGTGTGCCTGTCAGAATATCACATAGCAAGCAAAACATAAGCAGACACATTTTTCAAAAACGTTTCTGTAACTCTGTGCAGATGGCAAAAATCTTTTGTAAACTGCATCCAGTGGCTCTTGAAACCCTTTCAGTTAGAGAAACAGTAGCTTGGTAGAGCACCATTTTCCATATTGCTTTTTACCTTTGTTTTTCCATTTTCTCCCCATATACCCTCTTTCCCTTCACGGCATGAGCTTGTGTGTGTGGAGGTACGCGCACGTGACGTCACCACATTTCTGTGTCCCAACCTCCGGCGCTGCCTCCAGCCTCCGCTAAGGGAGCCAAAGAGCGGGACAACAGCATCGCTTTCCCCGAGAGGAGAGCAGTGCACTGGCCTCAATCCTCTCCTCCTCACGACCCGAGCAACCTAAGGTCCTTCCTGACCCCCGGTCACTGCATGATGCCGAGGTGTGGTGTCCAGTACCTCAGTGCCACCGGGCCGGCTGTAAAGCACAGTTTTCAGTACCTAGCTCCTGTTCAGGCCATAGTCAGCCTGCAATAGCAGGAAACAAATGTTGCCAAAAGTTAGATCACAGGGACCGAAATGTAGATTTCATTATCTAGGCCCAGTCCTCTGGTACTAGCTATTTACTGTGACAAGTTATGTCCTGGTGCTGTAAAATCCTCAGTTTCTTTTAAAATCTGAGCACCTAGAACTGACAAAGTATGAGCAGGGGGCTGAAGCTTATTTTTCAATAGATTCCCTGCTATCTAGTGGCACCCCCCACCCTCTAATCACCATCTTGTACTCCTCTTATCATTAAAGTGAAATATCTGACACCAGGATGCCCACCCTCGGTGTCGGTTGCCTCCCCAACAGCCCGTTGTTTTATATTATAAAGCCGACATCGGGGGCGCAATCCCTGTGTCGACATTTAGTGTGCACCCCCAGCAGTGTGGGACACTGGGGTACCCACCCCCAGTGCCCTGATACATATTATTTATTTAGACCTGCAAAAAAGAAAACAATCTCCCAACATCTTTTTATTCTTCCTTAAAAAAGAAAAATGGTCCCTTGTCATCACCCTGCCCCCCTCACCCATCCCTGCCCTCCCACTGAGCACCCACCATCCCTCACTCCCCCGTTACCCCATACTTACCATCGAAGGTCGTAGGCGGTCATCTTCTGTGAACCGTGACACGTCTGCACGAACTGAGGAATCAAGGTACAGTAAGTTCTGTATAATGTATTTCAGTGGCGTTTTGAATGTAGATTCATAACTTTGGCATTTTTTTTTTAATTTGTTCACCATATTTTCAACGTGGCCTTTTTGGGACACCACCTTATAAACACTGCAACTTTTGTTTCGTTAATCGGGCCCAGAAGGTGATTTCCCGGTCGCTGTGCTAAATTGCCTTTCACACCCGAATAACAAAATTTCACTATCAGTGTTCACGAGGTGAGGTCCCAAAAAGGCCATGTTGAAAATTTGGTGAAAAAATTCTTAAAAATGCTTCAGTTACGTGCGTTCAATGAAATATTTCTATGCATGCGCATGAGGCAGGGTCATAAAACTATGTTGAGAATTTGGGGTCAGAATATCAAAAAATGGCAAAAGTTATGACTATTCATTGTAATTTTGCTATGCCCACTCGTAACCTTCTGAGATTTAAAATATTTTGACCCCCAGATTTTCAACATAGCTTTCTTATTACCCCACCTCATGTATATCATAGCTGACTTTTTTCAAATCCTGCCCCAAATATGTTTTCACATCTGTGGTGCGGAATGGTGTTGCAGTTGCACAGAATTATGTTTCAGTGGGGATTTGAAAATTTTCTGCAACTGGTACATGAGGTGGGGTAATAAGAAGTCTATGCTGACAGTTTGGTCACTGTTGTCCTATAAATGAAAGCACAGGGCCCAGAGGATATAACCCCGATTATCCGAATGTGCTGGGGGACATCAGTCTTATTCAGATAATCGAGGGTTCGTATAATCGAGTGGCCACTGAAATTAATAGGAAAGATCGTAATGTAGAAGTGCTGACAATAGAAACCTCCCAGAGACTACTTCAATAGGAAATAGGTAGTAAATTTATCACAGAGTCAGAAACAGCAGTTAAAATGTACAATACATAAAAGTAATATCACCCTGCTGGCCCAGTGGCGCAGAGGGCTGAGGTGCTGGACGTCTAACCTCGCGGCATGCTAGGGACCCGGGTTTGGGAATGAACCTGGGTCATCGGAGGTCGGCATGGGTGGGGGAGGGCGTAGCTGGATGGAGCTGCCAGCAGGCAACTCTCCTCTCTAGGGGTGGTGGAGTGGCATACCTCGCCCAATGGCTGCCCCCTGGTGGAGGCCAGGAGGCTGCACAGGCAGGGTGCTTGGCACTAGGCCAATGGGGTGGGCAGAAGGGTATCTGTATCGGGGCTGTAAGGTGCATGCGCGCCTCCACGCGCATGTGTCCTTTTCCTGGGGCCCACGGAAGAAGATACCGGTGGCAGGATAATAACCGACTCCCCGCAGGCGCCACTCCCTGACCAGGTGTAAGTTAAGGCCCGGAAATTCCGGGTGACGAGGCTGGGGGAGCCGGTTAGATGGGGGCTGCCCGGGGGCGCAAAAATAAAATTAAAAAAAAAGTAATATCATGATTTTATGGTACAGCACTACACATAATGCAACAGCATAGTACTGTACGTATTAAAAATTCCATCAGTACAGCAGCACATATCACAGCAAGATTTAGCATCCAAGCGATCACTTTAAAGTGCATTACAGGTACGGTACTGAATAAACAAGATCACAACACACTAAAGAACTTTGTGATTGCAGACGGTTTCTTGGACTTGTTCATTTTTTCGATAGCCTGCATTCGCAACTTGCGCACCATTAAAGTGTGCAGGTAATCTGTGTTGTCCTGACTTTCTAACCAACTTAAACATTTGTTAAAAGTCTCAACTGCTTCTGAGGCAGTTGCTACCTGGACAGTTAGTGATTGTTTTCCGTCATCTTCGTCCTCTTCTCAGTCATTTCCATTATATTGGGGATATTCTGAGCGATGTTGACGATGTCATCAGTGAGTTCCCCTTAACCATCATCATCCACATCGTATTGGACCCCATTGTTCCATGGCATTGTGGCGAGCAGTCAGTTTGCTGTACTAGCAAATTAATGGTGGTGTTTGCCTCAGTCTCTTGCTCCACCATGATTGGTTCTGCTTGTGGCTCATGAAGCACCTCAGATTTCCCCCAGCACCTAACGATTGTGTCCTGCCGCACCTCAGACCAAGATTCTACAAGAAGGTAGCAAGCATCTTTTACTGTGAGCTTTTTTATGGCATCTGTCAATGTTAGCTGCTCATTCTCTTTGGCAAGTACTGTTGCCAAGAGCTTGGATCTGTATAGCCTTTTTACTGTTGCTAAAATGCCCTGGTCCATGGGTTGCAGCTTTAAGGTTGTGTTGGGTGATAAAAAAAAAACAAAAAAACAGCACAGACACCCATCTGAAGAGATCAGCTGTTCTGAATCTAGGTGAGCACTAGCATTGTCTAACAACAGTATGGCTCGGGCTGGGAGGTTTAAAGACCATAAATGATTTTTGACAGATGGCACAAACTTTGCATGAAACTCTTGATGAAAGGAGGGACGGGGGACATGACAGAAACGTTCAGGTACCTCAAGAGAATCAACAAAGTCCAGGAGGGTAGCATCTTTCAGAAAAAGAGATGTGTAAGAACAAGGGGACACAATTTAAAGATAGAGGGGGGACGGCTCAGAAGTAATGTGAGGAATTTTTTTTTCACGGAGAGAGTGGTGGATACATGGAACAGCCTTCCTGAGGAGGTCGTTGGGTCTAAAACAGTGGGGGAATTCAAACAAGCATAGGACAGACACAAGGCAATTATAGTGGGGGGTTGCAGGAAGTAGGCTGTTGGTTAACTAGAATCTGCAGCTTATCCAGTAGGTAGGGAAATGGGTAGACTGGGTGGTCCAAGTGGTCCTTATCTGCCATCAAAGTCAAAGTCTGTGAAACCAATTTTTTAAAATTGTAGCATCCATCCATGCGTTACTTTGGGCAGTGTAACTTACTGGGAGGGTCTGCATACTGACATGCTTAAAACATCTAGGGCTTAAGGACTTCCCGATGACTAGGAGCTTCACACGGTGGCCGCCTGAAGCATTTGTGCACCCCAGGATAATCAGTCTTTCTTTTTTTTTTTTTAAACCGGATGCAGACTTTTCAGACCAACAGGCTAGGAATTTTCTTCTGGCAGCATCTTCCAATAGGTGCCAGTTTTGTCCACGTTATAGATTTTGGCTTTAATCAGTTCCTCAGGATTCATTATGTCACATAGTTTTGGACAGAAAGGGGCAGTGTTGTCACTGGAAGTGGACAGTAACTCGCCAACACAGAAAGCTGTCATATGCCGTGCCTCTTCTGAAAACGGCTAAGCCACCCATTGCTGGCAGAAAAAGAATCATCAACACCATTAATGTTATGATGAAAGGCGATGGCCTTCTGCGTCAAGATAGGTCCTGACACAGGGGGTCCCTTTAACTCGATTTTGAACAAATCATTGATAAAGCGCTTTGTCAAACACTTCATCCTTGCTGCCTTTCATGCACTTTCTATGGCCGGAACCTTCTAGGCAGTCCATTGTGGTTGCATACTCTCAAAGCTTTTCTCGAGCAGATCGGAAGTCGCAGATGGTGGCACTACTGGTGCTGAACTTGGCTGCAACATCCACTATGCATTCCCCATTATCGAGACACTGAAGCACTCTTAACTTCTGTTGAATGTGGAGAACACAGGGTACTTTTATTGATTATTGTACTTTTTTTCTATTTTTTTATTCTTAGCCAGGTGTTGGACTGTATATCTGTTACCCTTGCTATGTGCTCACCTTCTTGTTGTGTTTCCCCTCAGGTCGTGTCTGTAAATAAGCACTTTGATTCTGTTGCTTACTTGTACTGTTTTCTATTTTGCCAAATGTTTGTATTGTATATCTGCAATCTTGTCATGTATTCGCCTTGTTGTAACCTCCCAGGTCATGTCTGAAAATAGGCATTTCTATGTCTAGTACACCTTACCCAGTTACCAAAAGCAAATAAATAAATAAAAGTAAGGAAATAAATTGCAAAATAACTGCATTAACACATCAGTTAGAGTTAAAGCGAGAAAAGTAGGGAAATATGGTGTTAGAGTTTCCAACCCTAACACCCCACCCCCTCACCATGCACAGACCAAGAGGCGTCAGGGGGCAGCATTGGGGTTGTCAGCCCTAATGCTCACCCCATTCTCCTGTGCTGTACCCACCCAGCTTATTTTCGAATGGAATGGGGTGAGTGTTAGGGCTGACAACCCCAATGCCGCCGCCACCCCCCCTCCGATGCCTCTTGGTCTGTGCAGGGTGGGTGTTAGGGCTGGAAACTCTAACACCATATTTCCCTACTTTTGTCACTTTAACCCAAACTGATGCATTAACGCAGTTTTTTGCAATACACACACATATAACATGTATGTATATTTTATTGATCTTACGCTCTCTCTTTCTCACCCCATTCCATCTGTAAATAAGATCAGATGTGTAGACTTTATTAAAACGGGGTGAGCGTTAGGCTTGAGAAGCCCAAGACACACCCCACACTTGCTCTCCTGCCTGGTTTGGGATGGTGGGCTGTTAGGGAAACCCTAATGCCACATTTCTCAACTTTTGACGCTTTGACCCTAACTGGAGCATTAACAAAGTTTTTTGGAATATATATATATGTATACACACACACACACACACACACACACGTACAGTAACCCCTTACTGTAACGAACAGGTTTGGAGCCATAACAACTATTCATTATGGTAACTTGTTTGTTACAGCAAGGGACTCTGTTTACTATAGCTCGCTGAGCAGATGGAGGCTCCTTGCTCCAAACATTTTAACTTTTAACATCCCACAATAGGAAACTTCCGGTGACATCATCCCTACTATGGCTGCTTAGCTCCTGCACTCCGTGTACCTCTCCGTAACTTTCCTCACCAAATTACTTTAAATCAAGCAGTGTACAGTCTTTTTTGCTAGGTGAGGTTAGTTTTGATTACCGGCTATGGAAATATTGAACAGATATGCAGTTTTACCGCAGGATCCTGAAGAAATCAAATGTGACACCTCTGACTCCAGGAACTCAGTTGCCTTACAGCGTGCAACAAAAAACCCTTCTCGGCAGGCCACACGGTCTAAGAATAGTAGCAGAAACCATACCAAGCCACCAGATATGCGGATTGAAGTCACTGTGGACACCAAATTGGATAGAATCCTTTCAGAGCTCTCAGACATAAAATCCAAAGTCAGAACACTTAAAGAAACAGTATTAGAACTCAAAATGGATATGCAGCACCTGAACTTTAAAGTAAACGAATTAGTCCAGCACCAGGCCGCTATGTCCATACAGGTTTCCTGGCTCCAGGATCAGATGAAACAAGTGGTTCAGATTTGCAAACGTACAACACAAAGGCAGGAGGACTCTGAGAACCGGCAAAAGAGAAACAATTCACATATTTACTCTGTCCCTGAGGGGGAAGAGGGCCGGGACATAGCAGAATTCATGGAAACTTTGCTACACACTGCACTGATGCTGGATGCTGAGCTACCTGTGGAACTCGAACGAGTACATAGAGCATTAGGCCCTAAGCCTACCTCCCCTACAGCACGCCCCTTATCTAGTATTATTCAATTCCTGAAGTACACAGGAAAAGAATTAATCTTAAGGAAGGCCTGGGCACAAAAAAGGTTTTCTATGGCACCACGAGGATATATATATATATATATATATATATATATACAGTAACTATGCCCCATACACCTTAAGAAAGAGGAGAGAGTATATCCCCCTGTTCCAGGTGCTTTGCCAGAATAAATATAACTTTAAAACCCCGTATCCAGCACTACTAGTGGTGCAGTTTTCTGAAGGACAACGGACTTATGCATCTGCTTCAGAAGCACTATTGGATTTTCAAAAAAGGGACTTCCCAATCCCCACAAAATTAGCCCTGCCACAGAGGCCACCCCTCTAAAATCATGGGAGAGAAATGTCCAGATGTGGATTCTCAAATGCAGCAGGCCCTGGACTTTCTGAGAAGGCTGATGAAGCGAGGCCTACAAACAAAGTGAGGCCTGGGGGAACATGAAGCTTTCCCAGCTCATAAGTCCTGGTGAGTCCTTTCCTTTGGTGGGGGTGACTTTCCATGGGCGCTGCAGCTCTCCTCGGTGCACCCAGGTGGACCCCTGAGGTAGAAAAGCGGCATGGGGGGAGATGTGGGCCTGGAAAGTGATCTACTCTGGGGGTTGGGTGGCTTCTGCCCTCGGTGAGGCTCGGTCTTCTGTGGTGGGGGGGCCATGGAGGCAGGCCGGGACCCGGGGAGGATGCAAAAAGACTTCATGGAGGTGGGGGAGCACTGTTCGGTGTTTTCTTCTCTCTCAGGCTTAATTGCAGAGAGGCTTATTTGTTGGGCCTCGGGAATTGCTGGAGGACGGAGTTTGGGTGGCTTCCCTGATCACGACTGACTCAAGCCATGGGGCGGATAATGGCCCTTGTGTTAATAAAAAGCACCTAATGTGTGTATCAAGGATCCTCCTCTGAGGGGAGAGAACAGAATTGCTGGCCGATGAGGACTTGGAGCAGTGGGAGGCTCGGGGATCTGTCGGAGGTGTAGGCCTCCATCGGTTGCCGAGTGACTCCTAGCTTAATGAGTTTGAACATAGGCAATGGGTGTACAGGGTCACGCCACAACTTCGGGTTGGTCGGGTCGGGGGATGCGGGCCCTAGACCCTAAAGCTTATAAGTGGAGTAGTGAGGGCACCTCTGGGGTTCTTAGCTGTGTCTCTGGGGGCCCCGCACCAGGGGATCTGGGCGGGGGCTTCTGACCACTGGGGGGCAGAGCCTGGTCACACCTGAACATGCAGACCTACAAAATTGTGGGCAAGGCTTCTGTGGGAGTCCTGGTTGGGGTGCAGCTGGGGGCGGGTGCTGCTGTGTGGGGGGTTACACCTCTGCCCCGAGGGGGGGTGACAATCTACCCAGGACAACAGGCATGATTGCAGCCAAGCGAGGCATATTGGCACGTGCTCTGGGCTTTAGGAACTTGGATTGATAACTTAACTTCATACATGAATGCTGTGTGTTTTGGTCCAGATGATCATCCTCGGGATATATGGAATTACTATTTCAGATTGGCCTCCTGATGTTATTTATCTTAGAGGCCCTTGGACCACAAGGGTAGGACTGTACGAACACTGGGGTGAACGTGCCCCATGAAATGCTAATTGTTGATATGATCAGGACCATAACTTCTAATTTGTTAATATTTTTTTCTAGGATAGGGGGCAGATGCGGTAGCTATGAGGACATCTGAGTGATGCACCTTTTGCATTCCCAATTTTCCCTCCTACTGTGTTTAGGCCTTATAGACCTACAGCTTTTCTTTTTACTTCTCCCTATTTCCCTATGCCCTGTTTTGGGCCAGAGAGAGCCCTTTTGTTGCACATTAGTGCAAAGCTCCCTCTGTGGCCATATCGGTCACCACAACTCGGCTGGCGTGGGAAAGCCACCTACAATTTGGAAGTCACCATTGTATATAGTTCTCAGTTGCATTCTATAAGGTTCTCCATTCCTCACTTGCTCCCCAGTTGGGACCAGGTTGAGTCTGTTCGTATAATGTACAAGGGCTGGAAATATATTGTTGAGTATGTTACAGAGTTATATTTGATAGTCATTGCAGGGGGTGCAGTCAATCAGGTGCATGGGGTGGGCAGGGAAAGGGATGGAAGTGGAATTTGTTTTTAATGAGTAAAACATTAAGATTACTCTCACATAATGTAAATGGCTTGACCGACCCAGTGAAACGATATAGAACCATTATGGCCCTTAAAAAATTCAACCCATAGATAATGTTATTGCAGGAAACACACCTCAACTCCAGTGAGCACTAGAAATTAATGAAATTTGGGTTTGGGCAGATTTATGAATCAGCATATTGCAGAGGCCGATGTAGAGGGGTGGCCATATTAATTGCCAAAAGATCCTCTTTTGAGGTCTCCAGTCATTATTCAGATCCTGAGGGGAGCTTGGCCCTGGTGGTGGGTACTCTTAGAAGACAGGAATGTACAATAGCTAATACCTACATCCCTCCAGGAAGCGATGCCTCCTCTATCCAACAGTTGTTTGATATTGGGCTGGCAGTATAGCCTAGAGGTTAGAGTAATGAGCTGTGAATGAGCTTGGTACATCCAGCAGACCACACCTTGGTTTGAGTGTCACAACCTCCACTTGCATGCTGTGTGACTCTGAGCAAGTCACTTAACTGCCCAGTGCTCCCAGGTCACCTCTGAAAACAGGCACTTGTGCCTAGTGGGCCTAACCCGGTTACCAAAGACTGAAGAAAAAAAAAAGACGATTCTTGGGTTTAGGAGGAGGATTTTGGTGCTGGGTGGAGACTATGATTGCCTCCTCAGTCCCTCTCGTGATACATCTGCGACAAAAACTCCCCCCCCCAGATGGCAGGTCAACGCCAAACTGAGAAAAATCATTTGAGAAATAGGCCTTACTGATAGGTGGCGTCACATGAATCCAGTGACCAGTAAGTTTAGCTTTTACTCTCATGCGCACAGGCATTACTCCCGTCTGGATTACTTTAGTATTTCTAGTGAACATTCAAATCAAATACGAGCATCGGAGGTGCATAACATCTACCTGTCAGATCACGCCCCTATCACTCTAGATCTGGAGAGTCAGGAGGAAAGGAAGCACTCGTATTGGAGACTTAATAACTCCTTATTGCAAGATCCGGAATGTAAAGAATGAATAAAGAATAAATAGCAGAGATAATATCAGATAACTCCACCTCACAGGCCTTCCCTCAGTTAGTATGGGATACCTTGAAGGTAGTTTTAAGAAGTTATGTTATAGCATATGTGACTCAAAAGAAACGTAGATTGGAATCCAGACTGAGAGAGTTACAAGAGCAGCTGAGCTTCTTACAATTAGCTCATATGCAAGGTGACAATTCTTCGGCTGATCAAATTACAGTTACCCAAAGGGCAATACAAAAAATACTTACGGTCAAGACAGAGCAAGCTCTAGTTTGGATTAGACAGAAGTACTATGAGGGAGGCCCTCGAGCCTCTAGATTATTGGTGCACCGTCTCAGGAGACAAGTACAAAAAATAATAGTCACCAAAATTAAAGACCCAGCGACGGGTCATACATGCCTTATAACATCGGACATAGTCTCTGCCTTTCGATCCTACTATACAAAGCTGTACACGGCTGACTCCCCCATGGCAGAGGGAGACTTTGACTCCTTCTTATCTGCCTTAAATCTCCCCCATCTTACGGAATCACAGGCTCAATCCTTGATACGACTTGTTACTTGCCAAGAAATAAAGAATGTAGTTACAAGTCTCAAAAATTGTAAAAGTCCTGGTCCTGATGGGTACGGAGCATTGTTTTACAAGATAGCATGGGAATGGATTAAGGACCCACTAACGGAGACCCTTAAGGAGAGCCTTTTGAAAGCGGAGTATCCACTACCTTGGTCACAAGCCATGATCTCAGTTATATTAAAACCAAATAAACTCGCACATCTTTGTGACTCTTACCGGCCAAATCAAATTATAAAATCTATGCTAGCATATTGGCACACAGGTTAGATGACACGATGACTTCATTAGTACACCCCAACCAGGCAGGGTTTATTCCTACTCGACAGACCTCAGATAATATAAAGCGGACCTTATATTTAATTGAACATGCTACACACTCCTAAACTCCATTATTAATATTAGGATTAGACACCCAAAAGGCATTCAGCAAGGTTTCCTGGGCCTTTCTTTAGAAGACACTGTTTAAATTATGCTTTCCTGATGAGTTCATTAGCAATATTATGGGCATATATGCAGATCCACAAGCAGTGATTAAAGTTAATGGCTCCTGCTCTTCGAGATTCTTGCTTACCCGAGGCACAAGACCGGGTTGGTCTCTGTCCCCCTTCCTTTCCGCACTATATGTGGAGCTGTTTGCACAGTTTCTTCATGATTTAGAGGGGATGAGGGGATATAAAATGGCAGGGAACATAAGGTGGCCCTATATGCAGATGACCTTCTATTATATGTCACAGACCCAGAAAATTCTCTCCCGACCCTAGAATAAGCATTGATAAAAATAGGGAAACCTTCTGGTTACATGATTAATGCACAAAAAACGGAAACATTATATATTGGGGGCCCGGTGCTATTGCGCATACAAAATAAACACCACTATAATTGGAAGTGTAAATCAATTAAATACCTAAGGATTAACATAACAGCGAACCCTAAGCAGATGTTCCCTCTTAATTATGACACATTGTTTAACCAGGTTAAACAGGATTTTAAACTTTGGACACACCTCACAATGTCTTTATTCAACTGGGTACATGCGGTTCAAATGAATATATTACCCCATTTACTGTATTTAATGCAATCAGTTCCCCATATGTTTACAGAAGGGGAGGAGGAGAGATGGAGCAGGCTGATGACAAGTTATTTATGGCATGGAGGCAGGTCCCGAATATCACTAGACAGATTACAGGCAGCCAAGGGAGGCGGAGAGGGGCCCTGGCCTTGTCGAACTGATTTGGTTATGCAGTGGCATCTCTGCTGACTCATGCTGCAGAGTGGATTACACCTAGAGGAGGGGACCCCAGTGGTTAAAGATAGAACGGGAAATGTCTGCTAACCAGTTGAATGGGGCAACGATTTTTCAGCCCCCGGCTATGAACTCCCTGGGGTTGGAGACATCAATATATACCCGAAGCTATCTCAGAGGTTGGAGCACTCACTTGGCACATCCCAGCAATTAATTTGGTGCTCACTGGATGGGGATGCCATGGCAAAACTCTGCTTTCTCCCTGGCAGGTTTAGATGCTGGATTTAAGGTGTGAGATAGACTGGGGCTGAGGCATACCTATCATTTCTACTCACAGGGCCTATACACAGCTGCAAACAAAATTCTCCATACCCCAACAGGACTGGTTCAGATATTTTCAAATACGTCATTTTCATGAACTTACTCTGGGTCTATGGGTGGAGCAGGGCAAAGTTCCGCCTCTGACCACATTACTTTTGGCTATACCGGAAGAGACTGTCCCCAGACACTTGATACCCAGGTTTTACGTAGCAGAAATGCTGCAGGTCAGGCCCTCCTGGGAGGGGATCCATAGGAACTGGGAGGAGGAGATAGGGGCAAATCTTACTCCTAAGGATTGGCTGTGGATATGGAGAAGACAGCACAGAACCACAGGCTCACATAGATGGCATGAGTTTGGCTGGAAGTTGGTGGCACAATTCTTTCACACACTGCATATAACAGCGAAATTCTTGCTAACCCATGATGCTTTTTACGGAGAGGCTGCAGCATTGAGGTAGCTACCCCAACACGTGTGTTCTGGAGCTGCCCCATATTAAATCAGTTATGGCAGGAAGTGGAACGGGTATTAGTGGACCTGCTCCCGGAATTGACTCCTTTAACTCCAACAGCAGCAGTACTGCAGCATTTTCCACCTATATTTAGACAAAAGTCGAAACTGTATTTGGTTTCTCTGTTGCTCACTGCTGCCAAGAAGATTATTACTAGAAATTGGTTAAAGCCAGACACCCCACACCACACACACACACACACTCAGAGCCTGGGAGGACATGGTTTACGACATTTATATAATGGAAACTATGACTGCTAAACTGCAGGGGAGAACCCACCAGGTCTCGGGCTTCTATACAGCATGGTGGGTTAAGATAGCAGGGCATAGACCTGACCTAGTCATATAGGGTGTTTCGGGCCAAAGAGACAGGGGACAGATTCTTGGAGTCGAATTGTTATTATCCCCTCCAGCACTGGGCTGGTCAGCCAATATGACTGTTAGCTTAAAGGACAGATAGAGCTGATGTCTCTCCTGCTTTTGACTCCTCCTTTACCCTATCTCCTACCCCATTGCTGCTACTTATGCCCCTCTCTAGGCCTTATATCTTGACTCTTTACATTTAGACCCTTCCCCACTAGTTATAATTATGTATGAATAGTTCTTTTTAACTGCCACTGTAGTAGATGGGCATTGGGGGGGATGGATGTAGATGCCGGTGAGGGGGACCTTGCTTGTTAGAACTATTGTCATCTCTTTGTACAAACAATGCAACTTATGCCAACATGTAATATGATATGACAGCACTTAAGTGTACTCCAGTGCCTTACAAAGCTTAATAAAAATTAAGTAAAAAAAAATAAAAATCCCACAATAATGCATTCCTGTACCATAGACCTGGCAGAGTATCCTGAGCATAATGTGGAACAAATAAAAGTGAAAACAAGACTACCAGAATGGAAACAGGGGAGGTGCTGCGGCTCCCACCCAGACCTCAGTCGCCAAAGCACATGCTGCTGCTAAACTTAGCTGCTGAGCCTAAGGGGGAGAACGAACGGCCAGACAAAGGCTGCATTAAAGTAACTCTGCTAAAGATAGCTGAAATCTTTGAACAAACCAACCCTCGAACACTTCAACCAGCAACTGAGAGATGCTGAGTTTAGAATGAGGTCCCTCTAGGGCACACTTTATTGACAGGCTCATCAGACACTAAGGCCTCTCCGGCCACAATCCAGTAAGCAGTAATAATTAAGTGCCTCAGCTTTCAAGAAAAAAATAGATTTGTTTAAGCTGAAGCCTGAGAAAAACAAAGCTGAAAAGCAAAGCTGTCAGAGCAGGCACTTGATTTTCGTAGCAGATAATGCACTGTTCTCTGATTTGCATAACGGCTCTCAGCTCAGCTAATCTCGGAACACATTTCTCTAGCTCTCCTCCTCCCTGAACACAGTCCTTTCATACAACTGTATAAAATATTTCATAGACTTTAAATAGAATGGTTGAGTAAGAAAATTTTGGGAACTGTGTAAATGAAAAGCTTCAAGTTTGAAGCTCGAATGAAACCATGAATATCGAGAGCCAGGGTAGCTGTTCGTTATACCCGATATTTCTCGTAGCTGGGTTTGCTATAGCGAGGGGTTACTGTGTGTATATATGTGTGTGTGTGTGGATACTGTATATATATATATATATATATATATATATATATATATATATATAAACACACACACAAATGTCAGTATTAAATGTTTAGTCTGTTCTGTTCACAGATTGTATTAATTATTTTCTTTCAATGTTGTTAAGAAACACAAAGAACAAAAGGAGGAATAGGGAATAAGCGTAGACCACAGAGAGACAGTAGGTCCTGAGGTATGATGACAAGGTAATGTGAGCAGACTAGATGGACTGTCAGTCTTTTTCTGCCATCATTGTCTATGTTTCTATGGATATCAGCAACAGGTTTCAACCTCTGGCTGTCCAAGTTGATGAGGGTCACTGGGGAACTGGGGCTGGTGGGGGCAGTCCAGACACTACGGCTGTGCAAGGGCCAAGTAATATTGGCCCAGTACCACAAATAATAGGGCTTCCGAATATTTGGGAGCCGTTCATAAACAAAGGACAATTTGTATTTGGGATTTTCTGCTCAACTGAAATAACAAACATAACTAAAACAGAACCATCCCCACACCCTCCCAGCTCAAACCATGTAAATAATGCACACACCCCCAGCTCCCACACTTTTTTGTATTGTAATTCCACTGTGAATGACTGCCACAACCCACCTGCCTGAACGTCTGGCCGCCATCTTTGTGAACAAAAAGCACTTGTTTACGGTAAACAAATTAACTCCCTAATGTCCCCTCATTCCCTTCCCTTGCAGCACCCTGATCCCACTGTCTTTCCAGCACCAAATTTTGATGTCAAAAGATAACCAGTGGAACCTGCCCTCCTCCACAGCCAGCCACCTTCAGAATCAATGAAAACACTTAAGTGCCTGCTCTCTCTAATAGTAAGTAGTCCCCTGTCCTTTCCGTCAAGTATTTCCAGAGGAACGTGTGCATGCTACCACCCAGGTCCAGCAGGTCACCCTACAGACCACACTGTGACTTCAACGCTTCCTGACAGGATGATTCCCTCCTTCAAGCTCCACTCCCACTGAAGTGAACTTTCCCTGCCTTGACCTCCTATATGTATACCCAGTGACAGTGCTAACATGCACCAAAAGGACAAAAGTTGCATCCTTTCCAAAATTGATCCATCTTTCTTTTGCCACTGGGTCCAAATTGATGCACCTACTCTAACAATATTCAAAGGAAGGGAATGTGAACTGTTCAGAATCTGCCACTGGTCAGCGCCCAGTATGGGTGCTGACTGTCGAGTAGACACGAAAGACCAATAGGCCTCCTCTGCTGGCATTTTAGTATGTTAGTTTGATTATGTTCTGACCCAGTAGGTTCCTTTTTAGACCCACATTTTTTACACCCGTGGGTCCAATTCGACCCATGTTCTAAACCCCCTAGCACTGTCACTGTGTATACCTGTCATTGGACTCCTCCCTAGCCACTTAAAACAAAGTAACAGTTCCGAGGCACCTAGTGCTCTGATGGTCACTGCTAGGAACAACCGTGCCTCGTACGGCTGGAAACGGGTTGTTTCACAAATGCAAATTATTCTTTCTGTGTATCACTTCACATAGTCAGTAGGGAAGGTAGCTAATACATATGGGTAATGTGCTCCCTCACTGGGGTAGTGGTACAGCCCGAAACCTGTGATCTCAGCATAGAACCCTAGGGGAGGTGAACATTCCAAATATAGCAGATTCCCCAGTTTCAGCTGTACCACGGTGGGGGGGGGGGGATAGCAGCCTAGATAAGCGCTCTTAGAAGATTTTAACTTTCTGTTTGCCTTTTTTTTTTTATTATTATTTTTATTCAAGGATTGTGCGACTCCTAGGCAGGTTGGGCTTCCTGATGTCAGGGAGCACCTGTAAATTTTTTTTGTATACTTTTTGTGCCTTACTCCACTTGCCAGGCCATCCGCCCGGTCATGGACCCTCGGCTGCGGCATCCCCACATGAGCTGCTCTCCCGGGACCCCTTGGATTACCCCCCAGGGTGGAGGCGTGGCAGCCAGCCCTAAGGTGCCACGAACAATGGGATAGGGTGGGAGTCGGCCTGGGGAGCCGATTGCAGCCGAGGGGTGGGCATCATGTAGGCATTGGAGGCAGGCTTTGTTTTTCCCCTGTAGGCGAGGGGGCGGGAACGTGTAATGACGCCAGCGTCCATCCCACCCCCTAGAATCCTTGCTGATGCCGGTTGCTGTGGCGCTCCTGGCCTCCGCCAGGGGTCCCCTATGGTCTGGCAACATCCCACACCTTCCCCCCCAAGGAGAAGGAGAACAGTTGTGGGATGCTCAATCCTTCTCCCCCGGCTGGCCCTCCGATGACCTGAGTCTGTTCCCGAACCCAGGTTGCCGGCGCCACGAGCGGAAATCCAACTGGTGGGCCGGCGATCACCTGTAAATTTAAAAAGTTATTAAGCTGAGGCTTTCAGACTGACTAATCTGCTAACTGACTCCCAGTGTCAGTGCCTGAATGGTTGCCACTTGCGTAAGGGTGTCTGTTCAATTCAGTTTATTAGTGCATTTTCATGTATAAAAATGTTTACATTTGTTACATATATTACATTTTTTATACAAATTACAATACAACAATAAAAACACTCGAGTGACTGTAAAACCAGCGAGCAGTTAAAATTTATATTTCTACAACCCACTTTCTACCTCCAGTCTTTTATTTCCCATATTAATTTCACTGCCATTTTTAGTACAAAACTTGCAAGAGAAAAAAATCTGTTTTGGGTTAACAGTACTAAATATTTGCTTCATTTGTTCTGTTTTATCAGCCTCCGGTACAGTTTTGAACATTTCTTTAATATATACATTTCTTTCAGGCAAAGTACTGTACTCACATTCCAGTACTAGATGTACTATATTCATTTCTGCACTGTTACATCCTTGACATGATTGACCTTCTCTTCCTATCTGATCCCACTTTCCCCATTATGTATATAAGCCGAACCTAAGCTTAGTCAGTGCCTTTCTGTGCCTAACATTATTGCAGACTGTCAAGTACTTTTCCACCCTAAAATCCTCTTTCACCTTTTTTTGTGATTTGCAGCACCAGGAATCTTTTGTCATTCATGTCTTTTTATATGGCATTATCCACTACTCTCTGGACAGCAGATACCACAAAGCTTTCTGGATTCTCGGCACTCCCCATAATATAATTATAGTGGAAACCAAATTGATTTAATTCTCTATTTAGTTTAGCAAACCACGTAGACATGTTTTCTTCTCTTCTGCGTATAGCGTTAATCCAGCAATTATAAATTAGACTACCTTGTGGAACAGTTCTAATTGTTTTTTTCCAATGTCTAATACATTTTTTCAACATAGTTGCCTCAAGGGATATTGTACCTGTTTCTGCTCTGGCTGCTGCGCTTGCAGACACATATGGTATGCCGAGCAGATTGATTAGGTATTTATTTTGGTTAGATTCCGCATCCTCAAATTTACAGGACAACCCCCATACCTCAGACCCGTATAGTAACTGAGCGTTTATTTTTGCTAAAAGGCAACTGTTTTGGGCTAGAAATCGTTTTTTTCTATCTTATTTGCAAAATAATTGATGCCATTTGATGGCTTCTTAACGTTTTCTTTCACCTTTTCAACATGAGTTTTCCAATTCACATTACTATTAAAAGTAACTCCCCAGGTATTTAAAATCATTAGTTTTCTGTTATACTTGCGTCCCCCACTTTCCACATCTGTTCCTCTACTTTTTTTTTCCCAAAGACTATTTTTTTAGTTTTCTCCAAGTTAAGTTTCATATCTTATTTTTCTAGGGAATCCATAGCTGCCATAATGGCTCTTTTCAGTCCTATCTGAGCTTATGGAGTTTGTAATATCAATACTGCATTGTCTGCATATAATAATAATAATCTTACATCTATCCCAACTACTTTTGGTGGAAATGTATCAGCTGCTTCTATGTCTTCCACCATATTATCAGTATACAGTTTGAATACGGTAGGAGTGAGTAGACAGCACTGTTTTACTCCTGTTATCACATTGATCTCACTTGCTAAGGCAGCGTCTTTTCCATACTTCACTACCAATTTTATTTATTGATTAAAGTTTTTCGAGGAAGGTATACTGAGCAGAAATAACTGCTCGATTCCAGATGTGTCCTGGGGTAAGGTGATAGGGGAGTAGTACAAGGAGAGACAAGGACCAGCATTGAATAATGAGAACCAGTGATCCAGAAATACAATAATGAAGTACAGAATGCATACAAAAATACAATGACAAGTACAGGCACAGTGCAAGTAGACAGTACAGCAGCTTGAAATTTGTGCCAGTTAGTTGGACCATCTATGCTAAGAAGCACTCAACAGTTGGACAGTCTAAGCTAAGATGCACACAAACAACATAGCAGTTTGGGACAGTGCTAGTTCAACAGTCTAGGAAATAGGAGGGACTGACCTTAGAATGGGCCGAAAATTTAGGCATGTGTACAGGTGGTGGAGAATTGTGCTTTTGAGTAGGGAATTGAGGTGCTGGGTGGAGGAGGCATGCTGAATGCCCATGGGAGGAAATTCCACAGTTTATGCATGCGATATTTGAAGTCTGCCTGGCCTACGGCAGTGGACATGAGTGGCATGGATAGGAGCCTAGCGTCATTGCTTCTTAGTGTGTAAACTGGAAAGGCAGGGGCAGACAGTAGAGAAGTGAGGCAAACCGGCAGGGACTGGGTCCAGAACTTGGCAGTGATCCGAGCGCAGTGGGACAGTCTTCGGTCCAGGAGGGAGGTGAAGCCCAGGGTCTGGTAGAGGGCGCAATGATGGGTGGACAGTCCAGTATGAAATGACAGAAGGAGTGGAAGAGAGGATCCAGTCTGGCTAAGGTGGACTTGGGTGCAGCACTGTAGACTATGTCCCCGCAGTTGAAGATAGGGAGAATCATTTTCTATACAGTGGCTCGGCGAGCCGGCAGTGGAATGTACACAGGGATTTCAGTGTAGAGCCCCCAACCTTGGGTGAAGCTTTCTGTGGATGGCATCGATATGTACAGAAAAGTTGAGGTGCTGGTCAGGGCAGACCCCGAGGTATCTAAAGGAGGAGCAGGTCTCCAGGGATATCCTGTCCAGGGTGTGGAAATTGGGGGGTGGTGTTTTTTGTATTGTATTTGTATATAACAATTTAATAAAGATTCGTCCCAGTCCCCTTTTTTTCTAGGATTTCTCAGAGTGTATTTCTGTTGACTGAGTCAAACACAGCCTTAGTCTAAAAAGGCTGTGTATGTTTTCCTTATTTTAATTATCACGTATTTTTCTAAGATGTATCTCAGCATAAATATTTGGTCAATCGTATATCTATATTTACAAAAACCAGCTTGATAAATGGACAGGATGTTATGTTCTATCCAGAAAAACAGACTATGCAGAATCAGTCTTGAGAAGAGTTTTTGATTTATGTTTAGCAGAGTAATAGGCCTATAGTTCTTTGTGTCAGATACTGGCCCCTTTTTATGTAGTGGAACTACAACACCCATATTCCAATCTTTTGGTAGAACCTTATGTTCTATTACATTTTCAAACAACACCAATAATCTTGCCCACCATTTGGTATCCCCATGATATAACTCGGCCCCTATCTTGTCTATACCTGGAGCTTTATTTCTTTTTTGCATTTGAATGGCATTTAAGCCTGAGGTTTTTATTAAAATCTCTTTTTTTAAACTTCTGTCAGGATTCTGTATCCTTTCTTTAGGTGTTTCCGTGCCACTCTGTCATCCAAAGTGTTATAATTCTTCACCCTTTTTCCTATTTGGTGTATTAATTTCCTTTTATTGTTACATTCTTGGTCAAACCATTTCACTCTGTACTGGTTCATATTTTCCTTTTTCATCAGTTCTTTTTCGAGTTCCTTGACTACTTGTTCTTCTAGGTTTTTTTAGGTAACCAAAGCTAACTGAGTTTGTAGGTTTGTTGATTCCCCATCTAAATTGGTTTTCAGCAACTCCATACTACTACTGTATATTTTTCCCTAGTAATCGATTGAGTCTGTAGAATTTTTTTTTTTAATTTTTCAATATCCACTGCTGCCCATTTTATTTTCTTGTTTTTTTTGAATCAACATATCCCTGTCAGCTGTTTTGTTTTAGTTATCTTTTCAGTATACGTGCCTATCGCAGGTTTTAATTTTAAAACTTATAAGGGTGATGGTCATTGTCCCAGTTGTCTATTATTTCCACAGACAATATTTGGTTATAAGAAAAGATGTCAGAGATAACATAATCAAACACACTTCACCCATATTTACATGAATAAGTGCAGTCTCCATTTTTGTCACCTTGGCAGTGCCTATTCAGGATGCGAAGATTCAGTTCATTAAGTAATTTCAACAAATATTCTCCATGTTTATTCAGCCTTTTATCCTATGAGTTTCTAATCGGAATATGTAAAATATAAGCTAGATTCCACTCATTCCCCTTATCTTCTGGGGTATTACCTACCCAGTAGTTACAATTCCACCCCCCATCAACATCATTACCCCAGGATATTGATTTTGTAGTAGGAAGGCTACATTACTGAATTTGTCTAAGCATTCTTTAATGGGTGTCCCAGTAGTGTATGGTGGGAAATATGCATTCATTATTAAACATTTCACAATATTCTTATATGACAGTTCAATGACTAAAATTAAATTTTCATTATCATTCCAGATTTCCCTTGCCTCTATATCTGGGCACACCTTTACAAATGTGCATATTCCTCCAGAAGCTATCCCAAATTTAGATTTTTTCCTCGGCTTTAGTAATTTTCCCTATGAACTCTCTCTCTCTCTCTCCTCTTCATGTTCCTTTTGACTTTTCTTTTGGTTTTTGCTCCTATTTAATAATGTACTTTGTGTTTTTTGCACCTTATTTTTTTCTGAGACTGGTTTGTAAACTTTTTATCAATTCCTCTGTTTCCTTCAGTTCATTTGTCCCTATCTTTTCCATTGTCTTCTTTATCATAGTTTGCTCTTTTTCCCCTCTCACAGACTTTCCCACTTCTGTAAGAGGCAAATCTTTACCTTTGGTTAGCAACTGGGGGAGATTGCAGTTCTCCTTTATCTGTGTGCACTTAACAAGGCTGTGAAATTGGTAGTAATTTGTTGTTCAATAAAATTTCATCCCTGATTTCTTTCAGTAAGCTAATGGTTGATTTTTCTGAGGATCCCTTATTTTTGGATTTCCTATATTATCCTCCTTTTCTTTATTTAATTTCTCCATACTCTGCTTGTTTGTAATTATATGTGATATCTCGGGGGGGGATGGTGGGTCCAATTTTGGTCAGAATATATGGCATTAAAAACTCCTCAAAATCACCTAAAAAGGGGGTACTTGGACACTGGTGGGAAACATCCCTATACAACTTTTTCTCTTCTCCTACCCACTTCCCATCTACCTTTGTTTGCTGGGCCTTTCAGCTTTAGACTTATTTCCTACTTGAGTTGTTTCGGTTATTTTTCCGTTTTTCTTTGCTAAGCCCCCTTCTGAGTTAATTTGCACTTTTGCACCAATATGCTCTCTTATACTGCCATTCTTTTCCTGTACTCTGCTCTTTTCCATATTTTGAGCTGTTTCAGCATTTTCTTGCTCCAGAATTCTAATAGTTTTCATCAATGGGTGTTCATCATTTGTACCCTTCAGGACTTCCCCTGTTAATTTGATTGGGGAGGAACTCATTGGGGGCAGAGAGGAGCTTTGGATCCTCAGAACCTCCTTCTTCCCCACCAGGTTTATCTGTGTTCCAGGCGGAAGTATGTAGCTAGTGTTTTTTTTTTCTGATTTTGCTGGTTTTACTTAAGTCTTTTTGTTTTTATAATTGATTGTTTGCCTTCAATTTCTTGTTTGTTCATGAAGTAATCATTTTGTTCCAACTGATATCATGGGTTACTTCCCCATTACCAGCTTTCAATAAGATTACTTAAAAGAGCTTATTTCAGTAATACAAACAGGGTGAATCAGAACAATCACAGTGTTATAATAAAATAAACATTCTCTTAGGAATGACCAGTTGAAGACCCAGAGGTCACCAGAGTCCTTAAAAACGTTATACTTTTACAGCTCCCTGTACACCTCTCTTTTCCTGGGATAAGATGTTTTTTCTCACAATTTGTGATACCAACTCTATTCTCCCCAGAAGTTTCCAGTTCTCTTGTATTAGAGGTGAGGTGTTAGAGGTGAGCTCCCAATTGCAAGTGGGGATCTGACACTTGTTCCCATGGGTGACCAAGCTCTATAATAAAGAGTATTTAAATTCAGATTTGTATTTTAACTTTGGTGTGAGGTTCAAAATTAATACCACTTGTGTACCTATCATACAATAAAAACCTCTCCGTACCTAAGCAATAACTCTGTTACTAAAATGTGTAGAGTGAACGTATTCACCCAGTCACAGTAACTATAAAACAGTCTGTCAATTACTCAGACCATTAAAAAGTAGCACAGTACCTTCTAAAATTAGCTTCTTTGTTTGGCACTCCCAGGTCCACTCAAGTGTTTCGAATAATTTTCTAAAATTTCCACTTGAGGTGCTTTGATTACTTTGCAGATCTCTCCTCCACTGTTTAGCATCCAACATCTAAAATAAATTACTTTTAGGTTACAACTGTGGTATTTAGTACGGGGCTCCTTTACTTCGATTAACAATCATATTACTAATTTACCTTCTCCTTTGTCTCGGAGTACTCTTAAGGGACTGCATTCTTTTGGCCTTCTAACTGGTCCCAGATCGGGTACACTATGCTGCAAGTCCACTTGCTGTTGCTATTGCTTGCCGAGTTTCTGGAGTCAAAATAGTGAACTGTCCGCCTAGAACGTCATGCATGTGCACTTTGTCTCCTGGTTAGGAGCACATGACTTTATCATGTGACTACCTCCTCTTCCTCTATTTTTAACTTTCTCTGTTCTATAGTTAACTTATTTTAGCTTTATTATTTCATAGGTTTCATAGGTAGGTTCAGAGCAGAGAAGACGTTAGTCCATGTAGCTCGCCTTTTCCTTAGTTGTGATACCCAGCTATATTTTCTTGTCCGCAATATTTGTCCAGGTCCCTTTTAAATCTTGTCATGCTGTTACATGTGTTGATTTCCTCTGGTAAGCTATTCCAAACTGGTATAACCCTCACACTAAACCAGTGTTTCCTCTTCATTGTTTTAAACTGTTGTCCTTTTAGCTGCATCAAATGCGCCCTGGTATTATAATGCTGCTCCCTGAAAGTTAGTCCAAGTTTAGCCCCAAATACTGGGTCCCTCGTTGCCCTATAGACCAGACACATGCCCCTTCTCAGTCTTCTATATTCCAGTGTATACATTTCCAGCTCACCCAATCTCTCTGCATAGTTTTTATTTCTTATTTCAACAATTAACCTTGTTGCTCTCCTCTGAACCCCCTCCATTCTCTTGATATTGGTCTTAAATCCATGTGACCAAAACTGGGCACAAAACTCCAGCTTTGGTCTCACCAGTGAGTTGTAAAGTGGCATGACCACCTCCCTCCTCCTACTTTTTATGTACCTACTAATACTGTTTAATATGCCACCTGCAGCCTTTATCATCTGACCACAGTGCTGGTTAAACGTAAGGTCATTTGATACCCTAATTCCCAGATCCCTTTCATCAGTTACCTTCCCTAGCTGTACTCCATTTAACACATAGTCTCCCAAGATGTTATGAATACCAAAGTGCATTACTGCACATTTATCTGTATTAAAGAATAGCTTAGCCTCCCTTGCCCATGTTTCCATCCTATTTAGTGCTTTTTGTAATTTCTGTATATCCCGGTGTCATCAGTGGTAAAGCCAATCCTGATATCATCCGTAAATTTAGACTCCCAGACTTCCCCTCCTCCTGTCAATGATTGTGTGTGTGTGTATATATAGGGCCTCAAGCCCGATCCCTGGGGGACTCCACTCTCCCCAGTCAACCAATCTGTTTTCTGTCTCTCAGCCATGCATTTACTTATGGAGTAATATGCCCAGGGATATTATGGTCTATTAAAGCGTCGATTAGTTCCCTGTGAGGGACTTTATCGAACGCTTTTGAGAAGTCTAAGAATATAAAATCAGCTGCCCTGCCTTCATCCAGTGCCTTACTTATGTGCTCGTAAAATTCCAATAAGTTCATTTGGCATGAAAAGCCTTTCTTGAAGCCATGCTGTACCTCCTCTGTATCCCCAGACATCTCCATGAACTTCACAATGTACTCCTTAATTATGGTCTCTAATATCTTCCCCCAGGATGGTGATCAGACTTACAGGTCTATAATTTTCCACCTGTTGTCTAGATCCCTTTGTATGTATAGGTATGACGTTTACCCTTCGCCAGACTTCTACCATCTCCTCCTTATCCAAAGAGGTTTGGAAGATTTCTGTCACAGGATCAGCCAGGACAACTGCTAATTCCCTAAGGACTCTAGAGTGAATTCCATCAGGTCTTTGTGATTTACTGGGGTCTAATTTTAGTAACCTCTCTAATATCTATGCTATTTAGTTTGATCTTAATACCCTCTTTCTCTAGATGTTCCGTATTCCTTGTTGATTTGACATTAAATACTGATGAGAAATATTTATTAAAATAGCCCGCCATTTTCTTGTTATCATTTAGTAGTTCCTCATCCTGATCCTTAATGGGTCCAACAGTAGTTTTGCCCCCTCTTTTATAATTTGTGTAGTTACAGAATGATTTATGGTAATCCTTTACTTTGTTGACTAAATTTAACTCCTGTTTTTTTCTCGCTTGACCTATTGCCCTCTTGGTTTTTCTTAACAGATTTTTATACACTTCCCAGTTATTTACATTCCCGCTTTTTCTGGCTTTAGTGTGGGCCTTTCTTTTGTTGTTTATGACTTTTTTTAATTTTAGGGGTCATCCATATGGGGATTTTACCTGCACTGTTGTACTTCTTCCTAACTGGTACATGTTCATTTACTAAAAGTGTAAATTTAGTAACCAGGCAGTCCCATTTCTCATTTAATGATTTATTTTCAAACTCCTTTTTCCGATCCCATTTTAGAGCTTCATTTCTTAGCTCTTCAAAATTGGCCTCATCATAGGTCTTTGCCTCTGTTGAGCCTAACAACTTTGTTTTCTGTCCTACAATATTGAAGGTAATCATGCAGTGGTCACTAGAGCCAAGGGGTGTGGTTACCCTGAATTGTTGAATTGTGTCCCCCATGTTGCTCAATAGAAGATCCAAAATGTTATCCCCTCTAGTACCACTTGATATATGCTGTTCCAGTCCAGTTAACAGAAATGTAGCCAAATGTCTGGATTCAGTATGGTTCCTTGCAATTTGTTTTTTCCAGTCTATAGTGGGGAGATTGTAGTCACCTAAAAGAATGATCCTGTCAGCTGGATCTAGGGAGTCTAGGAGGTTAAAGCAGCAGTGCAACGAAAAAAGTTATTCCCAAAAGCTAATTTTCTGCTATGGTTATAGAAAATATTGGCATAGCTGTTGATTTAGGTTTTCTGGGTGCCTCCTATGCTGTGTACTGTACCTCTGCATTTTTGTCTGGACCCATACCCTCCTCTGGTCCTCAGTATTATTTCTATGCAAAAATGAGTCGGCCATCTTTTTTTCTGGAGAAATAATTACTTTAAAACTTTCATAAAATCCTTAAATGTTAATGAAAACTGAAAATTTTACCACCAAAATAAACTGGAAGACATATGGCACAAATTAGGAAGAAAAAAGGTGGGGTCAAATTTTAACCCACTTTCGTTACACTGCTGCTTTAAGAACACTTTCATCTTCCTGAGGTGATATTGAGGGAGGTCTATATATAACCCCAATTTGAATATTCGGGCTACATGCTGGCATTAACTTGACCCAAACATGTTCAATTCCGGGTAAAGGGGGGATTTTAATGGCTTCTGATGGAATGTTGTCAGATATATAAAGGGCTACTCCTCCTCCTCCCTTTTTATTTTCTCTGTCCATATAGTATAAGCCATAGCCAGGTATATGACAGTCCCAGGTATCCATAGGTGACCACCATGTCTCGGTTATGGCGTAAAGCTGGATCTTCTCCGTGTTTGACAGATACACCAGCTCGTCAAATTTGTGAATAAGGCTCCTTGCACTTAGGGACAGGCATTTCCAGTTTGTATTTGCCTTTGATTCTGTAGGGCATTTAGGTATTCCCCCGGTGCCTGGGTGGCCTGAGAATCATCCCCTTCCCCCACTCCACCTAGTTTAAAAGGTTAGATGCTTGGTATTATATTACCTTAGCTAATTGTCTGCTACCATGTTTATTTAAATGCAGACCATCATTTCCAAACAGTTTAGGGTCCCTAAAGGTGTCCCAATGTTGAATGAATGTAAAATCTTTTCTGTGGCACCATCTCCTCAACCATCCATTTATCTGCCTTATATCACGAGTTCTTTCTGCCCCTGCCCTAGGAACAGGAAGAATTTCAGATCAAATGTTTTATGTTTTATCTCTGGTGATGAGATTATCTGTCTCTTGCAAAAGTACAAATATTTACAGCAGTAAATCCCCTCTACAGACACGCTGTGTTGGCCAACTATGGCCTCTGCTGTTTCCCTCGCTAGGACTCAAAGCTTGTCCACCTTGTGGAAAATAGAAGTTACCTTTGTACCCACTCTGAACTTTCCAGCTTAACACATAATTATAGCTTCACTCATAACCAGCCTAAATAAAACAAACAGAATGTTTGCTCCATCTCATAAAATGTAACAAAGCTAGCAGTCAGACAACAGTCTATCAGTATCCTCCTCAGTGTGTCTTACCGGGCCTACAACATGCTCTTTTCAGAGATCAAGCTCCAGGCTCCATCCCCCAGGCTTAGGCTCCTCCAACACACTAAATTTTCTCCCAAATTTTCTTCTTTTCAGCTCTCTCTTCAGCTCCCGGCCTCTCTGTTTTCTAAATTCTGCTCTTTCTGCTCCACTTGTTCGCACTCCAAGGCCAGCACTCTCTGGTTGTACCAGACTCTGCCATGTTTTTCCGCAAGACATACCTTTGTTACCACTCGCTGCTTTTCGATGCTGGCTCCTTCATCGCACAGACTCCACTCCACCTGCAGCGGGGTAAACAGAACGGACAAGGCAGTACCGCTTCCAAGAAGGGTGCACACCAGATAGCCTGGACAGAATTGCATGCAACACAGATAAGGCAACAGTGATATACCTGTTTTAACTTTATAGAGTGCTTTATGCAATTCCTGCTAGAGCTGAATCCTCCTCACTCAGCTGTGTGCAGCAGCCATCTTGGACAGGAAGAGGCAAAGAAGTATCACATCTGTCAGCAGATTGAGGCCTCTGTGAGGGTGTCTTTTTTCACTGTTTTGTTATATTTTTCCTTAGCCTTGTGCCTTCAGGTAAGTGAATTTGGTTTTGTTTCTGTGTCCTCCCCCTTGTGACTTTCAGCTCGGTTTCCCTCAACTTTACTTCATAAGGTTGTTTCATGTGGAGGTCCCTCTATATGAGGGCTCTTATTTTGTGGCTTATTTGTAGTATTTATTTTTTATTAGTTTCCCCTTATAGCCCTTTTGGTGTGTATGGCTACAGAAGCTGCTGAGTGGTAGCCGATGTAACTTTGGAGGCAGTTACTGTGTTTGTTTCTTGCAAAATACCTTCCAGCCTCTTATGGTCACTGTTGGAGAGGGTGCAACTACACTTGGCTGATCTAGGCCATATATTTTGGTTTTGCCCTAGACTGACACCTCTTTGGTGTGTCCTTCAACAGGAACTGAGGGAGTGCCTGAGAAAAGATATTGAATTAACAGTAGAAGTGGTCCTTTTATCCATCTACCCTCCCCATAGAGCATGATGGGATTGCACCTTACTCTCACTTTATATGTTAGCAGCTAAAAAAGCTATAACCCGAAAGTGGATGACCGCAGTGGTACCCTCAGTCACAGAATGGTGTCAAATAATAATGGAAATTTATAGGCTGGAACACCTCACAGCTAAATTGCATAATAAACCTGACACTTTTGGAACAAAATGGCATAGATGGATATTCTACCTATCTTCGGAAGACCCAGAATGTGTTCCCTGAATGAAAAGGGGAAACCAAAATAAATAATTTTTCAGAACCCTGTCGCTCCGTGTTGCGGGGGGGGGGGGTGGCAATGGGAGGGTATTAAGGGATAGAGAGCCCCATTTGGCCCTAAGAGTATGCTGAAGTCGAACTGCCTGCCTTAGATAGAAAGAATTGAAATCCACTGGAGGGTCTAGCTTTAGGTCACATAAAAAAGACTGGTGTGTGATACAACTTAAAATAATTTCATTTATATGATGTATAATCAGTATCAACTGGCTATCTTGTACATGGCATTAACAAAACCTGCACTATGTATTACTAAGTCTCTTTTAATAAAAAAGAAATAAAAAAAAAGACCTAGAGTCGTCCATCTTGCTGTTTGACATCACCATGTCAACGATCTTTCATGCATGCACATGTCCCCTCATTAATGACCATGAATGCTTAGCACACCTGGCTGAGCCACTCCCTCCAGGTCTCTGGTGCTCATCATGTTGATGACAACATGCGCTCTGTGCGCAGGACCAAAATGGTCCCTCCAGGTCTCTGGTGCTCATAATGCCGGTGTTAGCGCTGAGGTTCCAGCATTTTTTTCCTTTGGGTTCCCTGTCATTTTTTCTCCCTTGTTTGGAGGACAGCTGCAATGCTGGGGATGTGGTGCATCAAATGGACCACCTTACTGGTGAGCAGAGAAAATGTTTTTGATTCAGGGACGGTCCTAGTTTCATTGTCAGTGTCCCTCATCCTGGGAGTCAGGGAGATTTCGTACATTGATCATTTTTTTTGAAGGAAGTACCACCAAGCTAGCTAAGTGTCAGTGTCTCTTTCTTTGCGAGTCGGGGAGATTCTCCTTTCAAAGGATGGTGGCCTTTTTTACTTTGTTCTCAGTGGCTCTTAGGATGGAGAAGGGGGCAGCATACCATTTCCTCCAAAAGAACTTCTCGTGTTTTCACTTGATTCAAGCAGTATATCAGTGGCATAAGAAAGTAAGATAGTGGGTCATTTCACTGTCAAGTAATTATTTACCTTTCTTGAAGTTCGACGTAGTGTTTATTCGGTGGCACCATGGCTTATTGCAGAAAAATATAGTGTTACTAAGACCATTATTATTTTTTGAAATGTAAGTCCTGCTGCAGGACTATGGGATCCTTGTATTAGTCTTCAGTTGTAATGTATTTTAATATAACGGTTTTCAGTCCCCACCAGTCGGACCCTTGCATTGGGGGGGCGCATCTGAGGACCATCTGGCAGTGGTAAAGCTGAGTCATGCGAGTCTGTTTCATTGGCATAGGATGCTGCATGCTGGTGAATTGGAGTGGCAGTGGCAGTCTGCGAAGACACTCACCCCAAACATGGACTTGTTCAGGTTGGGAGGGTCCATACAGGAATATCCAGGTGTGCCAGAGCAGCTTGACCCTACTCACCCGGTTGTGCATGTTACCTCTGACCATGGTGCGTGGAAGGCCAGAAGGATGAAGCAGGGGGTTTGGGGGAAGAGTACTGACCTGGCAGACTATGGTTCACCAGATGAGGATTCACCAGATGAGGAAATGTCCCTCTGAGGAGGAGGAAGTAGAGTAGACAGAACCTCCAAGGAGGATTCTGATTCCCCCCATCGTTTGGTTCACAATGCTGGTCTAGTGAATGGCTGAGGCTTGCAGGATCAAGGAGGTTCAGTACATGGGTACTGTAGATGTGATCCCAGTTTTTGTCTTCTGTCCTTGGTTATTACTGTTCATTTCATGAACTTCTGTCCTGTTAGCAAATCATTAGTCAGGAATGGGCCTGGGTTGAAATGTAGATCAGCTGCTGCTTATGTTATCCCTGTTAGGAGGAAAGAAGTGGACATTCTCTTCACTGATAGATGAGACCATGTGTGGTGTTGCGAAGTTCACCGCTCATTCTTTAAAATGGTCGTGATAGGAAGAAAGAAAGGACAAAAAAAAGTTGTTGTAGCATGCAGACGAGCCTGTAGTTTGGAGGACATCAGTTGGTGAGCAGTGTTTGCCTACTCCTTTTTCTTAAGGGAGTTAGGTTCCTGGTTTCTGTATTGAGATAGGTCCACCCCACAAAATTTGATAGGGGAGGATATTTAGCAGCTCGTTTTCATGACCTTTTTCTTACCAGGACAGTATGGCCAAAGGCAGCGGTGCAGTTAGGCTAATGCAACCTGCTCTAAGTGGAAGCCATGCAAGGCATGTGGTTGTACCTCTGGCCTACAGATCTGCCATCTAACACAAATTGGTTATTTATGCCCTTTTGCTGGGGTTTGAATTGTTGGCACTGACCTCCACATGGTTTCTAGGATGTCCAGACAAGGAAGGGTAATCACCAGCTCCTAAGCAGCAATGGAAACCCATCTCAGCTTTGAGAGGGCAGGGGTTTGCCTCCCCCAAAAGAGTCGAGAGGCGAACCTTGATAATCAGGGAAGCAGTGTACCTTACTTTGCAGTGTCAAGCAACTGCACAAGGGGTGACTTCTGTGCTTGTTTACACAGTGGAGGTGCAGGCAGAAGAGGTGGCTAGTCACTACAAAGTCACATAGATAACTTGCTGCTTCCCTTCATTTTGGGAGGCCTGCAGAACTTTTACCAGCAAAAGCAAAGCCAACTACTAATGCATAGGTGATGCTAAATAGGGCTTGCAATGTTATGTAGATCTCTTTTCTGTGTCCACAAGAGTTTTTGCCTTTTTTCCTGGTCCCTGTGTTTCAGGTGGTAGAGCAGACAGTGGACCCGACTTTGATCTGACAGATGCAGGTGAAGGTGATTACCAGCTTCCCCGTGGGAGAGGGTGAGGGGGCTTCTTAATTTTTTGTCTTGGTTTTTAGACTGTGCCGGCCCCTGAACATTGCAGACAGAGTACTCAGGCTCATGCAGCTCTCAGTGGAGTCTCAGCATTTCACCTTCATGCATCCCAGCAGGGTGCCCTCCTGGTACTCATGGATTTACAGGATGTTGTTATGATCCATGAACTACATACATGTAAGGGCTTGGAAGCCCTGGAGGTGCACAGTTGGCACATCAACAGGAAAGGGAGTTCTCTGACTTCACTGTGGAGATGGAACTCTTAATGGTGTTCTGAAGTGATTTTAATTTTATTTTTTTATTTAAAATTTTGTTGACTCTGTAGAAAAGCACTGGGCAACTTTTTACAGCCTTGACCTGGAAATACATTAATAAAACAGAAAGCAAACAAATTACAACTAAACACGATTTAAAATAAAATAACATCATAACTAAAACATTAAGAAAGATAATTACAATAATATTGAGATGAGCAGAAGATGGTCAGGGAGATCAGTGGTTCAGCTCCTGCATGATCTTCTTGTATTCAAACTACTCTGAGGATTGAGCTGGTGACAGCAGAGATGGCACTGGTGATGTGGGCCAGTTTTCATGTGAGTCACATTCAAAGCAGGCTGCTGTCAGGGTATTTCCTGTTCTTGGGAACTTCAGGGCCCAATCCTGTTTTACAGACGCAGGTTACTATCGCTTGCATGGTGAGAGCATCCCAACAACCCTTTTCAGGGAGACTCGCTTCATGTCACAAACTGATCCCTGAAGCAAACCTGCCAGGCTGGTGGGGCGATTCTGGACCAGACTTGGTTCAGGGAGTTTGAGTCCTTAGGAACACTGCCTACAGATTAATGATTTTGAAATGAGGGCAGTGTATTTTGCCTTTCTGTTTTTCAGGGCTGAGTTGGGTCTCGTGGCAAGTGTGAAATCGGACAGTGCCGTCCTCATGGCATACATAATAAACAGTAAAGGGGACACGAGAAATGCAAGACTGCCAACAGAAATGACCAGCATGCTTCAGTGGGCATGAGCCAGTCCCGTGTGTTTCACAGTAGTTTGACTAATGGGGGAACTGAATGTCAAAATGACTAAGTTGTGAGAGAGTGTCCAGGGAGATTGATCTTGAATACAGAAGTATTTAATCTGCCATGCAGAAGGTTAGGCGACTGCGAACTGATTTATTTGTATTACTATAGAACCCTCAGGTGTTGGCATCCCGTAGTCTTTTTTTCAGTGTCCATTGGTGAAAGTGATAGATAATGGGTTTTCAGCATAGGGTCCTGTTTCTGTTGCTTTTACTGTTGCCTGAGGTACTGCCAAAAGATTCATCAGTCAGGTTTTTTTTCCTTTGATTGTTCTGAAGTGGGCAAGAAAACTGTGGTTCTTGGATCTGATTAATTTGACAATGCAGACATTGCTTTGGGTCTCACATTCGTGGAGACCTGTGCAGCCAGACACCAGTCAGCACCCAAAAACAGGTGATGCAGTTGGCAGCTTGGTTCCTGAGAAGAGGCTCTGAAGGCAGGGGTCTGTGAACAGGTGGTACACACCTAATGGCCTCTAGGAGACATCATTGTAGTGACCTCTCCAGAGTATTAGGCCCACCAAAAGGTCTAGTGTGTGCACTGTACAAGGTCTGGTGTTTGTATTCGATACAGTGTTAGGACCAGCTGTGGGCATTATTATTTGGGGCCATTGCAGATGTCTTTGTTCTTTCTCAGAGCACTCAGCAGAACCATCCAGCATGTCAGTTGTCATCTCTCAGTAGTAGTTGATCGGGCTGGTGCAGTGCTTTGTTTGAACTTCTGATCACTGGTTATATTGGATTTTACTTTAGAGACTGTGTCCTAATCACAGTTTGTTCAGCCAGCAGGATTGGTGGACTCCGGGCTCCTTTCATAAGAAGCTTGTTTCTTTGCAGTACATAGGGATAGGGCAGTGCATGCCTCAGGAGAGCAGAGGAATGAAGAAAGGCATAAGTGCATCTTTCTCTTCCTGTCTCTTGTCCGTTGCTTCTTTTGGAGCAGCAAGTTGGACAAAAGGACATGGAAGTCTTCTTAGCTAGGTGGCTAGAATTCTGTTTTGCAGACTGGCTTGGTGGAAAAGGAAAGGTCTATTCTGAGCAGAACATCTTCTTCCAGGACGTTTATGGCACCCGAGCTGAGAGGGTAAGGCCTTGATGCAGTATTCTGCAAGCAGTGTGTTGTAGCCATCAAGTCATACATTTTCAGGGTTCCATAGAACTGATGTCCAGAGTGACACTGCTGTGGCTGTTGAATTTGATAAGTGGTAGTTGTCAGATGAATACATTAGCTGCCTGTCAAGGTTATATATGGGACAGTATTCTCTCCTGCCGTACTTAGGATGAGTACTGCTTTTTAGAACCCATACGTGTTAACCATCTTCCCTCCTAATGATGTGGAGCAATACAGAAAGGAAAAATTCCTTCATACTTAATGTAATTTCCTTTTGAGACAAACTGACAGACAAACGAGAAAAACTGACAGACAGACTAAAAATTCCATTCTTTTCACCTGCCTGCTTCCTCGACTACAGCTGGGTAACACTTCTCCCCCTGAAGGCACACTCCCTTAACTAATGGCTGACTGTTAGCTTTATTAGCTTTATGTACGTTTGTTAATTTATTTCTTTAGTTGAAATACTTTTCAGGTTACAAGACACAGTAATCAAACCTGGAAGTCCATGACTGGTCATCTGTAAAACAAACAGCAGCACTGTAACTACTCTAAGTAAAGATATAACTAAAGACATTAATAAACTAGCAAACTTACATAATGGTAATAATCGGCCATCAGCTACGGTAGTGTGCAGTCTGGGCCAGAACTGTTACCAAACCGCAGTCAGGTGAGCATCTGGGAGAACAGAAAGGATTTTTGAGGCTGCCTGTCAGTTAATCTCTTTTGGTTGCATTATTATTGCATAAAATCCTGTTGTCTGATGCTATCGACAGGCTACTATCAGGTATTTTTATTAAATCTTTATAATATCCAGAGTCTCTCCTGAAATGAAGGAGGAGAGCGGTAGAGGCATACTGTTACTATAAACAGAGTGCAAACAGCACGTTACTGTAGTGTGAAAGTACCCTGATTGTTTGGCATCCCAAACGCTAGTTAATTTTAAGCTTTCAACTTATAAGCTCTATAAGCTATAAAACATGCCATTGTATACACAGAACATACAGTGGTGTGTTTTTAGTGATTTTATTATTGTTTGTCAGATGTGTCCTTGTTTTTTTAATCAATATACAGTTGTATGAAGCTTTTCTTGTGGACTGGTTATAGCCATTTCACTGTGTAATGTTAGTTAAATTGCTGTTTACCATCTTCAATAAAGAAGTATAAAAAATATGGCATTCATTTCCATTTTTGAGGGGCAGGAATTTCATAACTCACCCGTGGTTTCGCTATTCATGAGTTATGTTCCCGACACCTCACTCTTGGAAATAAATGCCATATTTTAATACAGACCATTGTATATCATATGTACGCATTGGTTTTTAGTTGTGGGATTGAGGATTCGTCAGCTAGTTCCAGACATCTCGGTACACAAGTTTCAGATTCTTGCAGTGAACCAATGGAGTATAAGACAGTGACTCATGAAGTCAGGTTAGTGAAACCGGCATGGATCAACACCACTCATTAATGAGCAGCTGACACCATTAGGACAGCTTTAACAAAACATAATATTTTAGATGCAGTTCAGCTTGTATTTCACATTAAGTTTGTATTTCTGCTCCCCATTGTTTGTTACTGAGGCCATTTGCATGAAAATGGGATCTTTGCTCCTGAAGAGTACATCCATTCCTGTTGCTTTCTCCCTACCTGAGGTCATAACAGTTTGCTTGTGACATCACAATTACTCCCATGGCAACAGATTGTGATGTCTCAACAGAGGACTATGACATGCAGTAGGGAGTAAACAAAAGAGGCAGGTGAACTCTAAGTGATATAGAGCATGTTTCCATGCAAATGTATCAGTAATGAGTAACGGGGAGGAGAAATCTATAGAATGCAAGCTAAATTGTACCTAAATATTATGTTTTTCAAAGGTTTTTTTAAGGCGTCAGCAGCTCTTTAAGTGTCCAGCCATTTTTGTTTTTTCCACTAAACATTATCTGCTATGTGTGTTTGAGACGGCCATCAAGATTTGGCAGTTCACAAGACTGAATGGTGATTGGGTCGACTGGGTCTGGTTGTTGTCTTCAGAGAAGAGATCTGACTTTTTGATGGCAAATACTTCTTCCAAGACAAGTTAGGCCTGCATTTTGCTTTTTTATGGGAGCTTGACTGGGGATGTGGCATTGATCGTTGGGTATGTTTACTGTAATATCTGTATATGCTTATCCTGCTACATGGACAGAAGTAAACTGAGGAATCTGCTGTATTCGTAATTGTAATGTTCATCTCCATTGAGTTCTATGCTAAGATCACAGCTTTTGGGCTGTACCACTACCTCAGTAGGGGAGCACATTACCCACCTTCCCCATTGTCAGTGCTGGAGCTAACAGAAAAGGAAATTCCAGTAAGTATAAAGGAATTACTCTTTTTAAAACTGAGACAAAAGAGTTTTCAAACTACTTAAGACTCTTGAAATAAGTGAGCGTTTGGTAGGTCTGATTGGTTAGAATGTGAATCTCAGTAAGATGGCTTGACAAATATATTAAAAAATGCACTGAAGTTCTTTATCTTTTAAATTGACATATATGCATTCTGTTTCTAGGGAGCATGATAAAGACCCAGAGATGTTTTTCAAAGTTTTACTGAAGCTTAAGGAGAGAGGACTAATATTTAAATTGTCGGTTCTTGGTGAGACCTTTACTGATGTGCCAGGTACTACTTTTCATTTTGTGCGTAATATAATATCAATAATAATTTTAAAGGAAAGCTGTCCAAAGCGTTAGCTCCGGCCCCTGGACAGCTTACCCTCTGGTTTATATTTTAACAGCATGTGTGACATTTTTCTCACGCTGCAACTTGCTGTATTTTAATTTTAAAAACTCCGGAACCCAGAAATATGGAAGAGGCAGGGAATGCTTCATTTGCTGAAAAGGTGCGGCAATGCACCGCTCGCATCAGTACTTTTGTATTGAAGTGAGCGGTGCATCGCCACACCTTTTCAGCAAATGGAGCATCCACTGCCTCTTCCATACTTCCGGGTTCCAGAGTTTTTAAAATTAAATTACAGCAAGTTGCGGCGCATGAGAAAAATGCCGCTCTTGCTGTTAAAATCTAAACCAGAGGATAAGCTGTCCGGAGGAGGGAGCCCATGTTTTGGACAACTTTCCTTTAATAGCTCCTCATTCCTGAGCTATTCTGTAAATGAAGTTCCTTTTTTGCCCAAAGCTGGTTTGGACAGGTCCCTGCTTCCAGTGTTGGTCATTCTTCCTGTTAGACTGATTATGGCTGTCTATGGAGATCAATCTGGAGAATTATTAGCCAGCCCGGTGCGTGGAGTGTTGAATCACTGGACATCACTCCTCTACCCATGCCAGTGACCCAGGTTTGGTGAGCGAACTCAGGTTCCGGGATTGGCTGGAGAAGGAGAGGACTGAAAATTCGGAGGACTGCTTTCTTCTACCAGGGAAAGGGTTCTTGCCATACTGCCTTCAGACTCTTAGCACATGGGGGCAGGGTGGCAAGGCAGCGGGTGCAAGATATTGGGGAAGGACAGCATCAGAGTGCGTGGTGCATGCGTGCCTCCACACACAAGCACCTTGGCACTCATTGCGTACTGCCAGGTGGGGGGAAAAGGGAAGCAGCCAGCAGGTGATGCCAGGCTTGTCCTCTGGCCTGGGCCATCACCCTGTGACTCTCTACAGATCTGGATATGTGCTTCGGGTGGGGAGCAGACCTCCCTCTCCTGGCCCTGCCATGGGGGAGTAGTCTGTGGGGGAATTACTGCAGGTGAAACCCAGAAGAGTGGGGGAGATGGTAGTTGGCAGCAGATGAACTAGGGCAGAGCATGGCTGACTGGCTGGGAAAGAAAAACCTTGGTGAGGGAAAAAAAATTGGCGAATCACAGAAACAAAAGCTGTGCAAGACTAAATCAGACCAACAGTCCATCCAGTCTGGCTTCTGTAATGTCCATTGTAACCATGCTATTTTGGAATTCAGCTTAATTGTGCCCTGCTGTTACTTGTTAAGCTTTATATCCATTGAACTGCTGCCTCTGTGAGTGCCCCTCTGTCCAGCCTTTGGACTCAGGATACCTCTAGGACTGGGTCTCCTTCCAGTGAAAGTATTGGTTTTCCTCCCTTGCCTCCTACCTCCTGTCTCTTCTCTCCCCATTTCTCCTCCTCCTACTCACTCTAAACCTCTGACTCTTGTACCTTCTCTGTCCACTATTGCCAGGCCTTGGCTGTTCAAACCATGTTCTCTATATGCCTACCCTACATGTAGAATAATCTTTCTAGTCCTTGATCCAAGTCATTTAAAATATGTTGAACTAGAGTGGTTCCATAACCAACCTCTGTGATACTTCACAAGTGACCTCTCTCAACTTGTATGGGCTCCCATTGATCATTGCCCTTTGCTACCTGTTCTTTAGTCAGTTTCTGACCAACCTTTCAATGTTCTCTCTGTGCCACATATTCTTACTTTAACAGATTCTAATGAGAGTACCATATCAAAGGCCTTGCTAAAGTCCAGGGGCTGGATTCACAAAGGGCAGTACAGGGCTTGTGTCAAGCCTTGTGCCAAACCCGGTAGCCAGCGCAGCTGCGCTGAAAACTTTGCCATACACTGCGCCCAATTCAAGAAGATCATGGGCATTTATGACAGTTTTCCGAATTTACAGCAGCTTGTACCAAATATTTGGTGCAAGCCCCGTAAAAAGGTTATCCGAGATTACTGCAAGCTAGACCAGAAAAAGCTGATCTGACTTGCGGCAGTCGTCGCACAGTATTGAGAATCCCAGTCGCCAGCCGAGGAATGCAGCAAGCCCCATGTGCCACATGGTTGGTACACCCGGGACTTGTGGCATTCTCAGCCCTTTTGTGAAACTGGCCCCCAGGTATGTAAAACCCACTGCTCCCTCCAACAAAAGCATTTGGAAACATGCGCAAGGTCCATCTACTCTGCCTAAGAATCTCCCTGGTGCTATTCCCCCTCCCCTTCTTTGCCTGTCCATATGCTACCTTTATGTCTATCCCATGCATTCTTGAACTCACTTAACGTTTTGGGCCCCACTACCTCCTTGGGTTGGCTATTCTATAGGTCCACCTCCCTCTCTGTAAAGAACTACTACCTTGTATTGCTCCTGAACCTCCCTCACTTCAGCTTCATGTCATGCCCTCTCGTTCTCCCGCTCTCTTTCAACTGGAAAAGCTCCTGAATGTTAACCTTATTTATACCCCTCATAATAAATAAACTGTCTAGCTCCTTGGTTAACCCTTCAAAGAAACGTGCCAGATTAGTTGGGCATGACTTCCTTTTGTTAGGCCGTGCTGACTTTCTGTTATCAGATTACGTTTTTCTAGATACTCTACTATACAAGATGTAACCCCTAGGTGGCACTATCCCAAGGGCTACTACCCCTGCCTGTTTGACTATGGACAGGTTGAGGGGCCTAGGTCCACCCAGAGGTCAGGGTTTGAAGTGGTTAGACTAGCTTGGTCACAGCCCTCTGGGACACTGAGACCCCCTGTTATTCCCTCTAGAGGCTCACACAGTACACCAGAGTAACAGCCCCAATACCCCACATATACACACTGTTCACTCATATAGATACCACTTACCCTCGAGACTGATTCTGCAGCACGTTCCTGAGGACCCCCTGTAAAATAAGGTTAAACAACATACACAGCAAAACACTATACTGTTTCCATAAGTACCACACCACAGACAGTGTATAGTATAACAACAACAAATCTGATTTATTTAGGGGGCAGTAACACGGGAGGGGGAAAGCAGGTTAATTGGTGGCATTAAATCACAGTACTGTGCACACATACAGGGTCTGAAAAGTCACACTCTGGGTACCCAGGTTGGGGGGGTTAGCCAGGTCCGTTGCCCGGGGTTGGCCGGCTGGTGCAGATGGATGGGGCCCTGTAGAAGAAAATATATGCACAACACCCAGTTATAATCCGGAGCCGGATGGCTCAGTCCATGAAGCAGGGAAACAACAAGAATTAGATGACACACTTGTGATTGAAAACTGACTGCGGAGGAATACCCTGATTTGTACTCACAATACCCAAGCTGAGGACCGGATGGTAGATGGTCTTCTGGATTGCCCGATCAACAGGGCTTGGAGACAAGGTCCTTGTGACTGGACCCCACTGCAGTCAATTGCAAACGTATTTAGTCCAAGCTAAGCTGGGGTTTGCTTCCAGCTTCAGCACACAGCATGGGGGATTGGAAATAGTGATTCCCCACAAGCACTACGCACATTCATATGTAAAAGGAAAGTACTATGCCAGGCAGGCTGCTCCTCGATCCTGATCGCAATTACTGTAAAATACCCGGGAGCACACACAGCAGCTTCAATTCCTACCAGACCGAGCGTGATTCAGCAATTTCTCCAGTCTTCTACAGGGTGAGCCTGGTTTCCACTCTTCAGACTTCCTTCTTTCTCCTCACAATCGGATTCAGTCCAAACTGGCACTTGCAACGGCTGCAGGCCGAACCTCAGGGCCTTACACGCGTTTCCTGCGTGAAACTATACACCGCAGAAGCACAGAGCTCCTTCTGTCTTCACGGTCACAACTGATCTGAGCTTTCCAGTCACAGAGCAGGGCATTTCCTTTAGCTCTACACCATTCTGTTGCTAGGTTCGGCTGTCACTTACAATAAGACTCCCTCTGTTGGTGGAAAAAGGCGCCAAAGTCAAAACTACATTTCCCGGAGTCACTGCCCATACAGTCCCCTTGTGGCTGGCTCAAAATTAAGAGTCCAAGTTCTTATTCGTCCACAGGCTCCATTTTAGAGCTCCCTTAACCCAACTGGCCCAGCACAGCAGTTCAGGACCAAAATGAAAGAGCTGCACTGAAACAGTTCATGGTAAAATAAAGACAGGTTAGACAAACTGCATTTTCTCAGTCACTCTAAATAATTTCTGGCAAACAGTTATATCTTTCAACAATGCTCCCTCTGCACATGTAGCGACGGCAGAAATGGAGCGAATTGGCAGCAGCTCGGCCGGGATTCGAGCATTAAATACACAGTCCCCCCATACAAACTAATTAAGTCTGCAAGCAGACAGCTCTTAAAGAGACAGTACATGGAGGCTCAAATAGCACTCACTTGGAACCACATTTAAACAGCTGAGACACCGAACACCGCCCAGACTTGGAGCATTCAGGCAAGCTCCTGGAAGACTTTTGGGAACCCCCATTTGCTGGGGGGTTACACCCTTCTTGGCCTGGAAAACTTGGCATCCTCATCAAGTAAATACCCCCATAAATTTCAATATAACCATATACATTTATATCAATATCACATTAGGCTTATACATGTAATTATCAGTCAACATATCACCTTACCAGAAACACATTTCTGAAACTTTTCAGTACATCATTTATTTTCACAGTATTATACACACATTGTACCATAACTCAGGTTATTACCTCCTGTACATGAAACCTGAAGAGAGAGGGCCCTTCCCTATCAGCTACCTTGGGGCTGGATGGGGCAGGGGCACTATACCTAGAAGACAACACAAGCAACTTGGAGTTAGCGCTGATGTTCAGTTTGGGCAATGAGCTCGGGAACACATATACTCCTTTATGGACAACATTGAGAGGCAAGTCCACAGGCCTTCCAGGGGAATCATAACTGAGTTGCACCGAAGGCTTTACAGCTCGACCAGTTTTTCTAGGGGGAACTGTTACAGTCTCTGCACCCTGAGCCTCATTTTCAGCATTGTCCTCACTTGTCAGGGGAGTCTCCATTGGGGTAGAGAGGCTAGAACTTGGGGCACTTTCAGCTCCAGGAGTTACAGTCTCTGAGTCCACAACACTTGGCTCACATGGGGAGTTTTCTGACACTGACAGTGAATTATCGAGGCACTCAACACACTCTTCTTCTTCTTCTGGTATATCACCAGTTTGTCTCAGTCCATCATTTTCCTCCTGTGAAAACTCAAGACAGCTCAACCATACACAATGATTCCATATCATCTGACGTGATGCTTTGCACTTCACTTTCTGAGAGCATTGGTTCCAGGGACAAAGCTGGAGGCTTAGACACTCCAGAAGGGCCAGCTTCATCTCCAGGATTGACTAGGGGATTGCCCCGAAACAATTGACTCAGTTCGTAAGAAGAGTAGTATTCAAAGCCACACTCACTTTCCTCTGACATGGACTGACAGTCACGTTCAGCTGGGACTTGTGGAGGGGAACACTTTAACTCAGCTTCTGTAGGTGCAGGCTTTCTTGATTTTTGCTTAGCAGCAGCTCTAGTCACTGGTCCAGAGGGGGCATTTTCTGGGGGCTCAGACTCAATCAAGATTTGTCCAATGGGCAGTAAATAATTTCTATGCATTGCTTTAACATCTTTTGAATTATTCTCAGGCCTTACTTTGTACACAGGCAGATCTTCTAGTTTGCCCACTACAATGTGAGGGAGATGGTGCCATGTGTCAGCAATCTTATGTTTGCCGTGCAGTCCCAGATTTCTTAGCAATACCCGATCTCCCTCCTGGAGTTCCTGTGCTTTCACCTTTTTATCATACCTTTCTTTGTTGGCCAGATTTCTTTTGGCAGCCATGGTTTTAGCCAGTTGGTATGCATGATTTAGCTTAGCCTTGAACTTTTGCAGATACTGTAAAGAGTTGTCAGCTCGAACCCCATCAGGAGAAACTCCAAAACATACATCTACCGGCAGTCGAGCTTCTCTTCCAAACATCAGGCAGTAGGGGGAGAACCCAGTGGCATCACTTTTGGTGCAGTTGTAGGCATGTACCAGGGTGCTAATTTGTTGGCTCCATCTAGGCTTGTACTTTGGGTGGAGGGTGCCTAGCATATCTAGCAAAGTGCGGTTGAAACGTTCAGGCTGCGGGTCCCACTCGGGGTGGTAAAGGGTGGCTCTGGACTTTCGCACTCCCCACAGAGAAAGCATCTCTTTGATCAGACGACTCTCAAAGTCTCTCCCTTGATCAGAATGGATTCTTTGTGGAGCCCCATAGTGAAACAAAAATGTTTTCTACGTGTACTTTTGCCACAGTGGATGCCTTCTGA
Source organism: Neoceratodus forsteri (assembly GCA_016271365.2). Taxonomy (NCBI): domain Eukaryota; kingdom Metazoa; phylum Chordata; order Ceratodontiformes; family Ceratodontidae; genus Neoceratodus; species Neoceratodus forsteri. Next base: position 988,906,961 of record CM028132.1, read on the forward strand.
TCCTTGCTGGGGAAAGCTTGGACATATCTCGTAAAATGGTCAGTGACCACCAGCACATTACTAATATTTCTTTGATTTGACTCCAGACTCAGGAAATCAATACAGACCAGTTCCATTGGTGCACTGGTGGTGATGTTAACAGTAGGGGCAGCCCTCTGGGGCAGGACTTTCCTCTGTAAACAGTGACTACAAGTTTGAATGTGTTGCTCAACATCATCCCCCATCTTAGGCCAATAGAATCTGGATTATACCAAGGTGCCCCATGTGGTTGTGTAAGGACCTCAGTACTGAGTCTCGAAAGGCAGTGGGCAGCACTAGTTGTTGTTTGTCTATTTGTCCCCCTCTGTCTACTGTTTCTCTGTATAACAGTCTATTGGTCAGTTTCAACTTAGGACCTTCCTTGTATAACAATGCAGTTCTCAGATCAGTGGAGCATAATTTGGACACATCTTTCCCTGCGTAGAGGGCTTCTAAAGCTGATTTGATCATGGGATCTTGGTATTGAGCCCGCTGGATACTGTCATTGTCCAGCTGAGGCAGTGCACCAATGTCTGTTGCATCAAAGTGGCAATAAGCAGCAGGTATGCAATTCTCAGAGGGCCCCAAACAATACACCATACAGTCCACTGCATCCGTGGGCATTTGTTCCTCACTGTCAAACTTCTGGCAGAGTGTTCGAATATCAGGTTCTGACAGTCTGACCCAGTCATTCCAGGGAACAGGCCTCCGGAGAGAGCATCAGCATTTGTGTGGTTCAGGCCTGCTCATTATTCAACAGTATAGTTGTATGTAGATAATGCAGAAAGCCACCTATGACCAGTGGCATCCAACTTAGCTGAAGTCTGCACATAGGTCAAAGGATTACTGTCAGTTTTTACTAGTATCTTAGCCCCATATAGGTACTCGTGGAACTGGTCAACAGTGGCCCATTTCAAAGCTAGGAACTCTAACTTATGTACAGGATAGTTCTTTTTGGATGGGGTCAGGCTTCTGCTGGCAAAGGCCACTGGTCTCAGGCCATTCTCATGCTCTTGGTACAAAACAGCCACCAAGCCTTGCAGGCTAGCATCAGTGTGCAAGACATAGGGCTTCGCTGGATCTGCATAGGCAAGGACAGGAGCATGGGTAAGTTAATATATAATCTCATGAAAAGCAGCTTCACACTCATGTGTCCATCTGGGTCCAAATACTTCATTAGGATGGAAGTACACTTTCTCAGGCTCAGAAGAAATGGACCTCTTATGTTTTTTGTTAGTGGGAGGGTAACCTTGAGTAAGATTAAGTAAAGGACAAATCACTCTTGAATAGTCCTTGGTGAACCGGCGATAGTAACCACAGAATCCCAGGAATCTTTGCAGTTCTTTTAGATTGTGGGGATGTGGCCAAGTGGTCAAGGCCTCAAGTTTACTTGGGTCTGTTTCTATTCCCTCGTTGGATACTATGTGTCCCACGTACTTTACAGAGGTTTGGAAGAACTGACATTTATTGATGGATAGTTTAAGGCCATAGTCTTCCAGTCGGTCCAACACCTTGAACAATCTGCTCTCATGTTCCTCCAGTGAGCTGCCAAACACAATAACATCATCTAGGTATACCAGGCACTCTAACGTGTTCATGTCCCCCACCGCATGCTCCATCAGTCATTGAAAAGTGGCTGGAGCACCTGAAAACCCTTGAGGCATCCTCATGAATTCATAGAAACCAAGCGGACAGATAAAGTTTGTCTTTTCACGGTCTTTTGGGGCCATCGGGATATGGTAGTACCCACTGTGAAGATCCAACACTGAGAACCACTTACTGCCGTTCAGGCAGACTGAGGCATCCTGAATATGGGGCATTGTGTGCTGATCAGGAATAGTCCACCGGTTCAAGGTGCGGTAATCTACACACATTCTTACTGTCCCATTCTTTTTCCTCACTACCACGATAGGTGAAGCATATGGGCTTCTGGATTCTTGTATTACACCAGCAGCAAGCATCTCTTGCAGATGCTGTCTCACATCATCTATGTCAGCAGGTGCCAGGCGTCGAGACCTCTCACGAAATGGCCTTTCATCATGCAGCCGTATATGGTGCTCAGCTCCTTGCACGCATCCTACGTCTCATTTCTTTAAAGAAAACACCTGGTCTCCCTGGGCAAGCTTCTCACTGATCCTCACTTTCCATTCAGCTGGCAACGGGGAGTCACCAAAATCAAACAAGTCAGGCGTTACTCTGTCATTCTTCCCCGAACTCTTGCTACTGAGTAGCACTGCAGTGTCTGCACAATGCACATTAGCCAGGGTGCAACCTCTATTTACTCGAGTCTCTCAGACACATTATGAACTTGAACCATTACCCTTCTGGCATAAGCATAGGCTCTAGCAGGCAAAATACTAGGCTTGACCAGCTGTCCCTCCGGCAATTTTCCATCGCCTGGTGCATCCAACATTAATATTTTATTCTTGACATCCTTTCTGATACGGACCTCTCCCTGTAAGGTACACTGGGCATTTGGCACCAGGATCAGAGACTCGGGATCCTTTTTCCAGACAACTCCAACCGGTTCCTCTGGTTCCACTTTGTCAGCATCTCTCTGGGCATCGTAGGCCTTCCTGATCAAGGCCGGAATTCTTAGAGCTCTACCAGTCCAGGACCCCTGTTTTTCATAACACAACTGTGCCAGCCGTCCAAACATATGTGCATTAGTCCCAGTTAGTAGAGGAACCCCATCATATAGTCCAGTAGGGGGACACACTAAGGCCAGGGTCTCTACTTGCTCGGCCACTCCAGCCACAGAGGTGGGAAAAGACAGCCAAATTCGGATATATGCAGAGTAGGGGTAGGCCTTCTCACTTAACCCCCAGACATGCAGCCCCCGAATGGTTGTAAGGGTACATCAGGCAAAAGCATCTGATACCAGTCTTGGAACATAATTGTCACTTGGAGCCACTGTCTAATATAGCTCTTGTAGACACTCCATTCACCTTTACAGTGGTTCCCATGGAGGAACCCACTACTCTGGACCAGTCTGGAGAGGTGGTAGCGGGGGCCTGGGCAACCGACCTTGCCACAAAGAGACACGAGTTAGCATTTTGGGGGCCCTCACTGGGATCATTTTGTGTACCTCTTAACCACTGATTTGTTCTCCGAAGCTCTCCTTGTAGCCTTTATGCAACTTTGTCTGTGTCTTTTGGGGACTGGCATTCTCTCTTCATGTGCCCATCCTTCCCACAATTATAGCAAAACATACTTTCTGGAGTTTGAGCTGGACGAGGTGTCACACTGGGAGCCAGGGCAGGGGTACTACTAACTGGAAACCTTGGTGCCATCTCTGTCTGTGGTGTGATAAGCATTTGGAGATATCTCGTCAATTTCTCCACTTCCATGGTAAAGACATCAAGTTTTGAGCTGTTGACAGCAGGAGATGCATGGGTGGGTACCCCCGCCCCCCCCCAGCAGATGCAGTTGGATGAGGGTCTGGGCCTGTACTTGCAGGAGCGGCCTTCATAAAGAGACTGTTTTTTATTTCCCTGAACTCTCTCAGCAGTTCACCCCATGGTGGCACACCCTCATTGGTCCCCACTTCACAAAGACCTTCCGATGCTGTGATCACTTGGGCTGTGCTCACCCCAGAATTAAAATTCTCCTCCTCATCTTCAACCTCCCAAAGTTCCTTTATTAAGTCACAGTAGTCCGGTGAGTTACCCCTTCTGTCTGGGAGCCTTAATTGAAGGAGCTGCAATTCAGAATGCTTTGCATGTTGTAGTAGGTGCTCCAAACTTACACGGTTTAAGTCACTGGCGGCCACCCCACCTTTTCCGTAAGCCTTCTGCAGAGCTCTTTCCAGACAGGTAACATATGTAGAAAAACTTTCCCCTGGCCACTGTTTTGTACCTTGAAATTTCCACAACAAACTCTACCCTGACTCAGTGCTCCCAAAATTGCCTTCAAGTGCAGATAGGTACTTCTGGGCAGATGCATCAGGATTTGTGGACCTCAAAAATTTAATGGCCTCTAGGGCAGGATCACTCAGACTTTCTATGATTCTTTTTCGTTTCTCAGCCTCCGCACACTGCCATTCAGGTATTGGGTGGCAACACAATCTATTCAGGTGTCCCAATCATCCTCCCACTGGGGAGTGGGGAGGATGCCAGAGAAGATCCTCAACCTTCGGTAAGAGTCGTGACTAATGGCAGGTGCAGAAATAGGAGCCTGCATTGGTTCAGCCACAGAAAGAGGGGCAATAATGGGTGCTGGAGCGGGAGGGGGTGTTGGGGGAGGAACACCCCCAGGTGGCAGAAATAACTCCTTTAAGTCCTCCACAGTTTTCCTTTCCTCCAGCAACAACTTAGCAAATTTCTCCTCAAAAGTTTCAGATAGTGGGAGGGGCTCATTTCCCCCCGGGTCTTTACTGTCCTTAGTTATCACTCTCCAGGCAGAGAGGGCTCCCTCTGGGGTAATAGTCTGTGGCACTTTGGAGCTATCTCTGGGGTCCTTATACTCTACTAGGGCCATGAAAGTGTGGGTGAGCAGATCAGCATGTCGACCCACCACCACAGGGTTTTGTAAACCCTCCACCTTGGATAGTACTCCCTATACAGTGTCTGTATTGATACCCAGAGGGATGTCCAGGGTAAGCATAGCATTTTGGGGGTTGATCTCCTCCCTAGTACACCACTCCACCAACCGGTGCACAGCAACTTCTGTCAGGGTACCCATTTATTTTTTTTAACAGTGGTTCGTAAATGTGGCCACTAGAGGACACAAAATCTCAGTGGTGAGCCTCCAAAATGTAACCTCTAGGTGGCGCTATCCCATGGGCCACTGCCCCTGCCTGTTTGACTACGGACAGGTTGAGGGGCCTAGGTCCAATGGTGGGTGCCTCCACCCAGAGGTCAGGGTTTGTAGTGGTTAGACTAGCTTGGTCACAGCCTTCTGGGACACTGAGACACCCTTTTATTCCCTCTAATGGCTCACACAGTACACCGGAGTTACAGCCCCAATACCCCACATATTCACACTGTTCACTCATATAGATACCACTTACCCTCGAGATTGATTCTGCAGCACGTCTCTGAGGACCCCATGTAAAATAAGCTTAAACAACATACACAACAAAACACAATACTGTTTCTGTAAGTACCACACCACAGACAGTATATAGTATAACAACAACAAATCTGATTTATTTAGGGGGCAGTAACACGGGAGGGGGAAAGCAGGTTAATTGGTGGCATTAAATCACAGTACTGTGCACACATCAGGGTCTGAAAAGTCACACTCTGGGTACCCAGGTTTTGGGGGGGGGGGGCTAGCCAGGTCCGTTGACCGGGGTTGGCTGGCTGGTGCAGATGGATGGGGCCCTGTAGAAGAAAATATATGCACAACACCCAATTGTAATCCGCAGCAGGATGGCTCAGTCCGTGAAACAGGGAAACAACAAGAATTAGATGACACACTTGTGATTGAAAAAAGACTGCAGGGGAATACCCTGATTTGTACTCACAATACTCAAGCTGCAGACCACGATGGTAGATGTTCTTCTGGACTGCCAGAACAACAGGGCATGGAGACAAGGTGCTTGTGACTGGACCCCACTGCAGTTGATAGCAAACGTATTTAGTCCAAGCTAAGCTGGGGTTTGCTTCCAGCTACAGCACACAGCACACAGCATGGGGGATTGGAAATAGCGATTCCCCACAAGCACTCCGCACATTCATATGTAAAAGGAAAGTACTATACCAGGCAGGCTGCTCCTTGTTCCCGATTGCATTACTGTAAAATACCCGGGAGCACACACAGCAGCTTCAGTTCCTCCACAGACCCGGAGCGATTCAGCAATTTCTCCAGTCTTCTACAGGGTGAGCCTGGTTTCCACTCTTCAGACTTCCTTCTTTCTCCTCACAATCGGATTCAGTCCGAACTGGCTCTTGCAATGGCTGCAGGCCGAACCTCCGGGCCTCACACGCGCTTCCCTCGCAAAACTACACACCTCGGAAGCACAGAGCTCCTTCTCTCTTCACGGTCACAACTGATCTGAGCTTTCCAGTCACAGAGCAGGGCATTTCCTTTAGCTCCACACCATTCTGTTGGTTGGTTCAGCTGTCACTCACAATAAGACTCCCTCTGTTGGTGGAAAAAGGCGCCAAGGTCAAAACTACATTTCCCAGAGTCACTGCCCATACAATCCCCTTGTGGCTGGCTCAAAATTAAGAGTCCAAGCTCTGATTCGTCCACAGGCTCCATTTTAGGGCTCCCTTAACCCAACTGGCCCAGCACAGCAGTTCAGGACCAAAATGAAAGAGCTACACTGAAACAGTTCGTGCTAAAATAAAGACAGGTTAGACAAACTACATTTTCTCAGTCACTCTAAATGATTTCTGGCAAACAGTTATATCTTTCAACAAGGCCCCTCTGCACATGTAACGATGGCAGAAACGGAGCGAATTGGCAGCAGCTCGGGCGGGATTCGAACATTAAATACACAGTCCCCCCATACAAACTAATTAAGTCTGCAAGCAGACAGCTCTTAAAGAGACAGTACATGGAGGCTCAAATAGCACTCACTTGGAACCACATTTAAACAGCTGAGATACCGAACACCGCCCAGACTTGGAGCATTCAGGCAAGCTCCTGGAAGACTTTTGGGAACCCCCATTTGCTGGGGGGGGGGGTTACATATCCTTTCCTTGATTGTTAACCCCAGCATTTTACTTAAGGTCAGGCTGATTGGCCCGTAATTTCCCATGTCAACCTTTCTTTTTTTCTTAAAGGTATGCCTTCCCTATTTTTAAGGATTTGTGGAAACTTTCTTTCTTTCTTTTATTTATTTATTTATTTTTTTTTATTTTCAATATTGCAAAATAGTGCAACAGGCAATACAGAGATGTATTCAGAGTCAGCATATATTGAACAGGGCAATGACAATGATACATTAGCCAGGTCCACAGTGAACAGCTAACAGCAATATATATCTTCTTATAGCTGCTGGGAGAGGAGTCATCTATAAAATCAAGGCACATAATTAATACCCCCATTATAGCCCATACGTATACTCAGCCCATTGAGCCCATTATGGTCTCCCCCACCCCAGTCGGATTTGTAAAAACTTTCTGATTTTTTCACAGTCTTATTTTTCAACTCCTTGAGTATCCTAGGATGTAACTCATCATGTCCCTGTTTTGTTCACCTTAATATTGTCTTTATGATTATTATTAAGCTTTTATCCTCTACCACTGTCAGCTTGGGTTTTGAAACATACCCCCATGGTGGTCCCCCCTTAATCCCACTGTTGCTAGCACCCCATCTCCTGGCAGTGGGGGATGCATAGTGAAGGGACCATGGAGCCACCAGCCACCATCAGGATGTCAGCATGTATTTTTTTCTACCAAATGTTTTCTTCTCCCACTCCTGATATTGGGCATAGCCTGCTGGGAGCCTCAGACATCACTGTACATTCTGGGTGTAAATGCCACTCTTTGCGAGGTAGCATTTTTTTCTGTCCTACTGTAAGAGGCCACAGGGTCACCAGAACATGGATGTCTCCCTCCCTGGACTGGCTTGGCAGCCTTCCCCAGCCCTCTGAGCTATAAACACAGCTCCCAGAATCCACTCCTGAACCTGAGTTGCTGGCATGGAAGTGTGGTGTGCTTCTGCTAGGTCATCAGGCAAGCCTGCACCTTGAAATTCTTTAATGGCTGTGTTATGGTGTTACCCGAGATCCCAACATCACAGAAGCTATCCTGCATTCTTCCTGTATATTCCTACTCTATTGGAGATGTTTCCTGGTTTTGCCCTGGTAAATACCAATGTGAAGTACCCATACCAGCTTATGTAGGAAACTCTTAGGATTTCCTAGAAAGGAATTGTCTTGGAATTGCTTGGACTTCCTGATAAGTTTTGTTTTTTACTTGAACGTAAATAACAAGGAAATGCTTAAAAAAGTTATCATGGTATTGACACTCAAACGTTCTAAGATTGTGTTGGACGGTTTGCTCTAAGTTTCAGGCCAAATTTTGCCTACCTAGTGTAGTGTCTTGAAGGAAAATGTTTACTGCAGCTTGCATTACCTAGGATTTCCTTGGGCAAGAAGGTTTTTGTTTCTATATAGACTTGAGCCTGTGAACTCTTGATATAGGTCTTACCCTCTGGACTAGTTGGACATATGTAAGCAATAACCCATGACAGGGTGTGGGGTTATAGGGATTCAGTGCACGCCTCGGGTGTGTTGAGGCATGAGGCACATCAGAGTGCCCTCACAGCATCCGAGACATGCATTATATCCTTATAACCTCATACCCTGGAGTGGGTTATTGCCCTTACAGGATATGTGGACCATGGGGTACAAATACCCGCCCCGCAAAAGGTGTTTTCCCCCTGTTTCAAGACAATAAAGATACTATATCCTGCCACCTTGGGAAATAGTCCGTAAGCACATAGAATTGTCACAGACACACTACTGACATGGTTTGTGACATTTCTTCTGCAGATTTATCCTGGACTCCCTTCAGGGTGCCTTCCTCAAGCAACTGGTCATGGAACCAACTCGGCAGAAGGCAATACTGGACCTTGTGCTCACAAACAGGGACAGTGTGATGGGGGTAACAGTGGGGGAGCACCTGGCTAACAGTGACCACCAGTCATTGTGGTTTGAAATCACAGAAAGAGCAGAACCAAACCACACAAAAACACGTATCCTGGATTTTAGGGGGGCAGACTTTGGGAAAATGGGGAGATACTTGAAAGAGGCATTAAGGGGAATGGGACAGGAATCAGGGGTTGAGGAACAGTGGGCAGTATTTAAAATGGGGATTACAAGAACAACAGAATTATGCATTAAACAGGTTAGCAAGAGGAAAAGGAAGAGGAGACCATTATGGTTTTCCAAAGAGGTAGCAAAGAAAGTGAAAGCAAAAGATTGCATTCAGGCAATACAAAAGACACAGGCAGAAGGGGATAGGGAGAAGTACCAGGAGAAGCAAAGGGAGGCAGGGAAGTCAGTAAGGGAAGCCAAAGCTCAGACAGAGGAACACATTGCAAAATCAGTGGGTAAAGGGACAAAACCTTTACAGGTACATAAGTGGAAAAGAAAGACAAAGGAGGGATAGTGAGACTGAAGGGAGGATGGGAGCCGCGTGGAGGATGACAACAGTAAAGCTGACATATTGAACAGGTATTTCTGCTCAGTCTTTACAGAGGAAGTGGGGGTAATGGGTCTGAAGGGGAGCACAAGGTGAGAATGGTGCAGAATGGACACAAGTCCCTTTACACGAGAAAGGGTCCTGAAGGAACTGGAAGTAATAAGAGTTGATAAGCAATGGGGCCAGGCGGGTGACCCAGGTCCTTAAAGAACTAAGAGAGGTGGTGCGAACTCTCGCTATCCTGTTTAGCTGATCACTGGAAACAGGGAGGTACCCAAAGACTGGAGGACAGCAGATGTAGTCCCCTTATACAAAAGTGGGAACAAAGAGGAAGCAGGGAACTACAGACCAGTCAGCCTCACCTCGGTAGTGGGGAAGATCATGGAAGCACTACTGAAGGAGAGATTGGTGGAACATCTGGTTGTCAATGGACTACAGGACCCAAGGCAGCATGGTTTCACCAGGGGGAGGTCGTGTCAGACCAACCTCATTGAATTTTTTGACTGGGTGACTAGGGAGGTGGATCAGGGGAGGGCAGTGGACATGGCCTATCTGGACTTCAGCAAGGCCTTTGACACTGTGCCACATAGAAGACTATTACACAAACTGGAGAATATGGGTGTGGGCAGGACAGTAGTGTGGTGGGTAGGTAACTGGCTGGGTGGCAGGACACAGAGGGTGGTGGTAAATGGCTGTCACTCCACAGAGGAAGAGTGACCAGTGGGGTACCACAGGGATCAGTGCTGGACTGGTCCTATTCAACATCTTCATCAGTGACATTATGCAGGATCTAGAAGGCAGAATTTCACTGTTCGCTGATGACACAAAGCTCTAGTAGAGTAGACACACCAGAGGGTGTAGACAGAATGAGAAGCGACCTGCAGAAACTTGAAGAATGGTCAGGGGTTTGGCAGTTGAAATTCAATGCAAAAATGCAAGATAATGCATATGGGGCACAAAAACCGGCACAATATATCAGTTGGGGGGTGAGGATATAGCTGCACCAAGCAGGAAAGGGATCTTGGGGTTGTCATCTCTGATGACCTCAAGGTAGGGAAACAGTGTGACAAGGCAGCAGGTAAAGCAAATAGGATGCTGGGATGTGTAGGCAGGGGCATCACCAGCAGGAAAAGGAGGTCATAATTCCGCTATACAAGACACTAGTGAGGCCCCACCTGGAGTACAGTGTACAGTTCTGGAGACCATACCTACGTAAGGACATAGACAGGGTAGAAGGTTCAGAGGAGGGCAACAAAGATGGTGATGGATTGCATCACAAGTCCTATGAAGACAGGTTGAAGGAACTGAACATGTACTCCCTGGAGGAGAGGAGGGAGAGGGGAATGATAGAGACATACAAGTATCTTACAGGGAGGAACAGGGTGCAGGAAAACACTATTTTAGCGAAAATATGTTCCAGGACTAGAGGGCATGGGATGAAGTTGGAGGAGGACGATTCAGAGGAAACATGAAAAGAATTTCTTCACAGAGCGGGTGGTGGACAAGTGGAACACCCTGCCAAAGGAAGTGGTGGGGGCTGAAACAATCACAGGATTTAAGAATGCATGGGGTAGACATAAAGGAATTCTAGAGGTCAGGGGTAAGGGGAAACAGACTTCTAGGAAAACAAACTGAACTTACAAGCTCAAATGGGCAGACTGGGTGGGCCATAGGCCCTTATCTGCTGACACTGTCTATGTATCTATGTATAACAATGTGTGGTACCGCACCTGTCATGTTTTCTTTATTTTATTTTTTTTATTTATTTAGTATGCTTTTTTAGTCAGCGGACCCACCTAGAGATCTGCACCTGCCCAGTCTGGTCCCCCTGTTCTTCCCCGGGACTTGCCTCCATCCAGGTTAATACCCCCTGGATTGCCCCCCAGGGTGGGGCTACCACACCAAGTGCGAACCCGCACAACTATGGGATAAGGTTGCTGGTGGGGCACCCACTGGCATAGCCTCCCTGGATTGCCCCCCAGGGTGGGGTGTGGAGTTGGGCCAGATACAGAAGATGTCAGATTAGGTCGACTGCCAGGGAGTGCCACAGGACAACCGGGGACCAGAGAAGCATGGCATTATGTATGGCGGCCACTATTTCAAATTATACCTTGAAGGAGGAGGTGTGATGTGCAATAACGGCAGCGTTCGTATGCCTCCTGAGTGATCTAAGCGCTGGTCGCTACGAGACCACCAGCCTTCGCTAGGGGTCCGACTTGCACCGGACACACAACCTCCGCCCAGAGAAGAAGAGCCATCCCTTGGATGCTCAGTCCTTTTCCCCCAAGCCTGCCCTCTGACTTCCTGGGTCTGTTCCCGAACCTGGGATGTCTGTGTATGCTATGTTTAATTCCACTCCTCACTCCCCCAATGGAACAGGCACATACTGACATGCAGCTCACAGACACTGAGAAAGAGCGAGAAACACAATAATTATACTGCACGTATTCTGAATGAAATAGTCACCCTGTCTGTGTTCCCTTCTCTCTCTCTCGGAAACAGGAGGTGCAGGGCTCCGTGTGGCTGCTCAGCGCATGGGGGGCACTAGCGGAGTCCCACTCTTTCTCCACTCGCACTACAGCTTCCCAGTGAAACTGCTGCAGAAATGTTACATGTCCTGCAAGCTACACAGAATGATCACTCGCTCCAGACTCGAGACACACACACACACACACACACACATACTCTGTTGGAATTCTGCAGTGCCTGTCCCGACCGCATTGTCACTATTGTGTTTGTCTCTCTGTTTCTCTCAGCACTGGCTAGGGTCTTATGTGGGATGTGGGTTTAGCTCTCTCTGGTGAATCATCCGCTCGCTGTCTGTCCCCTGCTCGCTTTTGGTCTCTCCATCTCTTTCTCTCTCACCCATGCCGGGTGACACTGCCTGAGATGATTGGGGTGGGGGTGCAATGCAATGTATGGGGACATGGCTGCTAGATTTCAGCACCGGTCGACCTGACCTACTTGGCTGCCATTCTTTCCAAATGTGCAGAACGGAACTAGAGGATGGCACATTCCCCAAGTCACTCCGGCAAGCTGTCCTGCTTGATGAACATTGCTGCCTCTCGGTTTTACTGTCTGTAGGAGGCAACGAGTCCCAATGGCACTTGGCCCGAGTTACTCCATGCAATTGTGCATTAAAAATGGAAGTTAATGCATGGCCACATGCAGAGTGACTCCACCAATGGGGTTGCACATTTTTCGCAACCCATGTTATAAGTGTTGATCATAGCTTAGTTACAAATGTCATACTTTCACTGTTCATCCCAGTTTTCTGAAACTTTCCCATCTTCAGCATCAGTTCTTTTTGGCTGGTTTTGTCTAGCTATTTTGCCTATGGCATCAGTAGTTCAAAGCTTCTCTGCTCAAGCATTAACTTTCAAGATACAGAACAAACTGGAACAGCCAAAGAGTGAATTTGAGATGTTTTATTAGTGTGACCTAGAACATCAATGATAAGGAAGGAGCAAGAAAAACTGGGAAGTGTAGGGGAAGGGGGGGGAATCAATAAGAAAGGGATGAGTATATGAAGGAGAAATTGGGCAATATGAGGTCGGGAGTTCAAGTTCAAGTATGGAGAATAAGAAATGCAGCGAACGGGAGAAAAAGAAAGGGGCACTGGTGAGAACACAAGGACCAGAGAATGCAGAAAATGTTATGGTCTTTGGGGACTCCATCAGTAAGAGAGTTCACTGGCTGAGAAAGGGAGTAGCCTATAAAAGGAGGATGGCTTTCTGCAAGCCTCGGATTGAGGCAGGAAGGGTGCTGCCAAAAATAAGAGAGTGTATTAGGACTCTGGGGGGTAAGTCACACCTAGTCCTACACCTAGGGACAAATGACCTGGCAGGTGACGATGTAGAGGAAGTACAAACAAGGTTCATAGAGTTAGCTAGGGAATGTAGAGAGGAGGTTAGCTCTCTGGCTTTCTCGGAGGTCTTGCGAGTGCATTGCGCTTACACTGTTAGACAGTTGAGAATGAGGGACTTCAACCACAGAAAGGAAGGATAAGCTGGGATCAGTGGAGGTCCTCTGGTCACGTTAGCCAAGAGAAATGGTGGGAAAATACACTTGGGAGTGGTTTACAGGTCGCCAAATCAAGGGGAGGATGTGGATGTAGAAATAATGAAGGAAGTTCAAAGGATGGCTAGCAAAGGTGAACTTCCACTGGTAGGGGATTTTAATCTCCTAAATGTAGACTGGGAGATTCCAACAGCATAATCAGCAAGGAGTAGGGTGATACTGTAAGAAATGCAGGAAGCACTCCTGCAACAGCTGGTCAGGGAACCAACTAGGGGTGGGGCTACACTGGACTTAATCCTGACAAATGGGGACAGTGTAGCAGGGGTCACAGTGGGGAACATTGAGGGGCAAGTGATCACAGAGCAGTTAGGTTTAGCCTTAGGACGGAGGCAGACAGGAGTCAAACCACCACTAAGGTGTTGGACTTTCAGAGGGTGGATTTCTATAAAATGAGGCAGTTTTTCAGGGCTGAAAAGGAGGGCAAGGAAAAGCTGAAGGACGTAGAATAACTTTTGGGGGGCAATAAAAGGAAGAATTTTGAGTGCAACAGAGAGGCACCTTAGAAAGGTGGGATAGAACAAAAGAGGAAGGAGACTCCTTTAGTTCTCTCAAGAGGTGGCAAGGGCAATAGGTGGGAGAAAAGAGGGCTTTCAGGGCATACAAAAAAACAGGGAATGGAGGAAAGGGAGGAATACAGGGAAAAGCTTACGGTGGCAGGGCAGACAATCAGGAGGGCAAAGGTGGTGGCAGAGGAGAAGATAGTGAAAGAGGCAAGAAGGGGGGACAAAAAGTTCTTCATAAGCGAAAGAAGGAAAAGTAAGCAGGGTATAATGAAACATAAAGGGGAGGGAGGAGCTGTGGTTGAGAGGGACAAGGAAAAAGCAAACTTACTAAATAGGTACTTCTGCTCAGTTTTCACAGTGGAAAAGGAGGGGAGGAGACTAAAATTGAGGGGGAAGGGGATAGAAGCTAGGAAGGTGGACACGAGCCCTTTCATGGAGAGCAGGATATTGGAGGAATTGGGTAAGTTAAGGGTAGACAAGGCAATGGGGCCGGATGCCATACATCCCAGGGTGTTCCGGGAGCTTAGGGAGGAGCTGGTGGTACCACTAACGAGGCTATTTAACTTGTCGCTGGAAACGGGAAGAGTTCCAGGGTACTGGAAAAGAGTGATTCTAGGAGCGTGGATATGTTGTTCATCCACACTCTCTGGCATGTCCCTTTCCCCTTTAAATCTTGCCGGAAGTCTTCAGGCTGGCTCCTCCCACCCACCGGAGTGGTATATACCTCGGCTGTGCCCCATGACACCAGATCTTCCTTTCCACTGGAAGATTCAGGTTCCCTCATGCTATTTCTACAAGTACCATAGGCCCTGGTGTCTAATCGACGGTTTTCGCCACATTTGCTTTCTTTGAAACTCGTAAGAGTTTACGATTTTGATCCGCGCGCATTGGACATGGAGGACAAGTCATCCTCCGGTTTTCGCCGATGTCCTTGTGGACAGAAAATGTCTCGCACCAATCCCCACCTCTCATGTGTTTATTGCTTGGGTGCCGTGCATGACACCACCACTTGCACCATCTGTCTGGCCTTCCATCCCAACATCCTGGACGACTGCAAGGCGTGCCTACAGCTAGAGAGACCTGAACTTCGTAATCCACTGGTGAAATCGAAGGAGGCCAGGTAGGTGGTTTCTGCAGCCGCGGGATCCGCCGAGCAGCTCGAACAGATGGCAGCTTGCGAAGAGGAAGCTGCTCAAGCCTCGGCCAGCCAAATCTTTTTTGTGCTGCTTAACCTGGACTCCACCTTTACTGGGTCCTTTTGGGAGAGGTGCCAGTCTGTCCCTACGAAGGACGAGGCGCCCTCGGGCTTGCACGCCTCCTGTCCTAAGAAAAGGCACAAGGACCCTAAATCATCTTCTGGCCAAAGAAGACATTCCTGGGACTGAGAGCGGTCCGATTCACAGGACCTGGCAGTCTTGACTTCGGTCGAGATCGCTTTCTCGGCCGCCGGCTTCTTGGACCTTCCGTCAGGCCAAGGCGCCGAGGATATGGCAGAACCGGCCGAGATTTCTCTCAACCCGATCGAACCATTGTCACTGACCCCGCTCGATGACTCTTTGGAAAGGACACCCATCCTTTCTTTCCCCGATGAGGAGACCCGTCCTTCGGGTATCCTGATTGAGGGACAGGAGCTGGAGCCTCGGTTTTCACTGAATCCGGCCTCTCCCGCTCGACAGAGCAGACATCGTCGGTCTCGATCGAGGAGTAGGACCCTGTCAGTCGAAAAAATGGAAAAGGGTCACAAACACTCCTGGAAGAGGCGCCGCCATTGTTCCTCATCCTCCTCGGACGAGGAGAGACTTCGACGGAAGCTCCGTCGACGTTTTGAGGACCTCATTTGGCAACAACTAATTCTGATCGGTCAAAAGCCGGCTACACCGGCCATTACTTGGCCCCAGCCTCTTCGACCGACACTGACTCCTCCGGTTCCAAGGACTCAGGTTCTTCCTCCAGTAGGACCGGCACGCATTCCTGCTCGGCCTGTTCCAGTCTCCCCACCAACTTTGGTGGAGTCACCACCTAAGCAGCCTCAGGGAGGGGCCCCCTCGAAGGAGGATCGGACAGATACAGGCTTGCCCCGTCATCTGTCCATCACTGTTGCTCCTGATCGCCCTCGGTGTATTTTATTTATTTAGTTTTTGTTGACCGTGTAAGTGCACTAGACAAATCCTGCCTATTTTCAGGCATGACCCGGGGGAGGGGGATACAGACGAAAGCCAACTGACCTTGAACCAGATTAAGCTGTGGGTGGTATTTTTAGTGAATTCCACCAGTATTGAAGGGGACATAGGCAGCAGACCCCTGTATCCTGACTCTTCAGACTCGGATACCACTGGTCTTCACTCACACCCTGATGATGAGTTGTCAGTGACGGGCCTGGAGGAAGGTCCTTCCTCTTTGTAGGGCATCCTTCAACTTATTTCTGAGTCCACTGGTATGCCCTTGCACCCTATCCAAAAGAAGGCGGAATATCCTCTCACGGATATCCTTAAGGGGGGGGGATACCCAGATGGAGGCCTTCCCAGTGGTCGAAGCCATTGTTGGCCCGGCCCTTGAGCTATGGCAGTCCTGCCTCTTGCCCAGCTCCGTCTGCCCGCATGGCTCACAAGTACACTGTACTCATGGGGTCCTTGGCGGGCTTCACTGAGCATACCTCAGCCGAGAGCCTTGTGACTGCCTCAGTGCTTCAGCGCCCGGGTAGCTCAGTGGATACTGACCGCCCTCCTGACAAGGAGTCCAAAAATATGGACCATTCTGCCCGGAAGGTATATGCGGCCTCATCCTTGGGCCTTCGACAGGCCAGCTCGGCAGTGATCATGGCACACTTCTCTGACGCTCTCTTGGGGTCACTAGATGAAGTCTTCTCTCATCTCCCAGTGGACATGCAGACCATAGTTAAGCAAGTCCATGACCAGGGCCGTGCTATTGCAAAACAGCAGCTCCAGATGGCTCTGGACATTGGAGATTCCTGTGCCCGTTCACTAGCAGCCGCAGTGGCCACTCACCGCAGGGCCTGGCTGAGATTATCCTCCTTTCCGGCGGATACTCAGTACAAGCTAGCGACGTGCCCTTCCTTGGCACCAACCTTTTCAGTACGGGAGTGGCAGGTCACCTCCAGCACATAGAGCAGTCCAGTGACATCTTGGATGCCACTTCTGCAAAGGGTTCTTCGGGCAAGAACCAGCAGAAGTGCAAGAAGAAGCCTTTTCGGCACTCTTCCCTTGCAGTTAGGCAACCCCTCTTTCAGGGAGGTCAGCAGCAACAGCAGGCTCATGCTTGACACTTTAGGCCCAAGCAGGGTCCCCAACAGCCCCGCAAAGGAGGCTGGGGTGCTGGTCCAGGAGCCTGCTCCTCCTCTAAGCCTGCGCAGTGATGGGTCAAGGGTGGCCACCTCTACTCCCGTCATGCCGGTTCTGGGTCCTCCCGTGGGGGGCCAGCTCCACCACTTTCTTTCCGCCTGGTCTGGTATCACTTTGGACAGGTGGGTCCTGGAAGTGGTCAGTCGGGGACTGCCTCTAGAGTTCGAGCAGTACCTTCCTTGCCAAGTCCGTGCCCCACGGGAGGAAAGGATCTCGGTTGGTGCTCAGTCGGCCCTTTGGGACGACATCGCTCAGCTCCTCCGCAAGGAGGCAGTAGCTGCAGTGCCGGATCCTCCTACAGACCCAGGCTTCGTGTCCAGGTACTTCCTGGTGCCCAAGCGGATGGGGGGTTGATGCCCCATCCTAGATCTCCACGACCTGAATTAATATCTCAGGTCTTGCACCTTCCAGATGGTAACTCTGAACCAAATTATACCATTTCTGGAGCAAAATATGTGGTTCTGTTCACTGGATCTGCAGGATGCGTTCTTTCATGTCCCAATCCGTCCATTCCCACCAGCGGTTCCTCTGCTTCAGGGTCGGAGGGACCCTGTACGAGTTCCGAGCCATGCTGTTCGGCTAGTCATCGGCCCCTTGGGTCTTCACCAAATGCATTGCAGTGGTGGCAGCCCATCTACGGCGTCAAGGGGTTCGCATATACCCCTACCTCGACGATTGGTTCCTGGCGGGTTCCTCCCTGCAGGAGGTGGAGAGGTCCTGGGACCTGGCCCTCCGAACCTGTTCCCAATTAGGCCTCCTGATCAATGAGGGCAGTCGGAACTTGTGCCCTCTCAGGTGATGGGCTTTATCGGGGCAGAGCTCGACTCTCATCAAGCCAGAGCTTGGTTTCCGGCGGACAGGGCAGAGGTTCTTTCCTCCTTTGCCCAGTCATTTGTGGTTGGGCGCTTGCGCCCTGCCCAGGACTTTCTGCACCTTCTGGGGTACATGGTGGCATGCACCTCAGTGGTCCGTTGGGCCAGGTTGCACATGCGTCCCCTCCAGTGGGAGCTGGCCGCTCAGTGGACTCAGCATCAGGGTCTTTTCGACCAATTGGTCGCTGTCACCCAGAAGATATGGGATGCTCTCCAGTAGTGGACCGTCCCAAGTCGTCTGCAGGAAAGGAACCCATTTGTCCACCACGAGCCTATGGTCATCCTCACGACCGATGCCTCTCTCATGGGCTGGGGAGCCCATATGGGGGACCACAGAGCCCACAGGTTCTGGACCCCTGAGGAGTCCCATTGTCACATCAACCTGTTGGAGCTCAGAGCAGTCAGACTGGCACTGTCAACTTTCACTCCTCAGCTCCGGGGTCAAGTGGTTCAAGTCCAGATGGATAATACCAAGACCATGTACTACCTTAACAAACAGGGTGGCATGCACTCCCATCTGCTGTGCAAGGAGGCGCTCCGGATCTGGACCTTCGTCAGCCAGTTGGAGGCGGATCTCCTTGCCATCCATGTGGCAGGGGTCTCAAACCAACTGGCGGATGCTGTCAGCCGCATAGGCCAGACATCCCACGAGTGGTCTCTCTATCCAGAGGTAGCTTACAATGTGTTCTCCCGTTGGGGCAAGCTGTTGGTGGACCTGTTTGCCTCCAGGGAGAACACCAAGCTGGGGCTGTACCATGCCCGCCCCCCCCCAGCAGGGCTCGCTGCAGGGGGATGCCTTTTCGAGGCCGTGGACCCCAGGCCTTCTGTACGCCTTCCCTCCATTTCCCTTGATCCACAAGGTGTTACTCAAGGTGAGGAGGGACAAGGCGAAGGTGATCCTGGCAGCCCCAGATTGGCCCCACCAGTTCTGGTATCCAGATCTCCTCAGCCTCAGCTGCAGGGCCCCGATGCGGCTTTGTACACGCCCGGACCTGATATCATTGAACCAGGGGAAGGTATTCCACCTGGACCTTCATTCCCTGCACATCACAGCCTGGTACCTGAGCAGCTAGAGTTCCAGACTCTGTGTCTTTCCGAGGATGTCTACACCGTGGTGGAGGCATCTCGTAAGAAATCAACCAGGAAATGTTACGCCTTCAAAAGAAAAAGGTTTTCCATTTGGTGTCAGGGTAAGAGTCTGGACCCCTTATCCTTCTCTGTGGCTAAAATTTTCGACTACCTTTGGTCTCTCTTCAAAGGGGGTCTTCAGTCATCGACCCTTAGGGCGCACCTGGCAACCATCTCTGCTTATCGTGCGCAGGCCGGTCAGTCGACATTGGCACAGAAGACTGTGGTCGGGCACTTTTTCAAAGGCCTGAATCACATATCCCCTCCGGTGTGTGAACCTCCACCTCCGCGGGATCTCTTGCTGGTTTTGGCAAAGCTCATGGGCAAGACATTCGAACCCATGCACAAGTGTGAACTCTCACACTTGTGGAAGACTGCCTTCCTGGTGGCTATCACGTCAGTCAGAAGGACGGGAGCTCCAGGTGCTTTCAGTGGACTCCCGTTATCTGGTCTTTCACAGGGACAAAGTTGTCCTGCGCCCCCACCTGAAATTCCTTCCAAAGGTGGTGTCAGAGTTTCACCTTAACCAGGTGTTGACTCTACCAGTATATTACCCTAACTACACTCGGACGCCGAGTACAGGCTTCATACCCTGGACTTTAGACGTGCTGTCTCCTAATACAAGGAGAGGACGGCAGAAATTCGGAGAGAGGTTCGCCAGCTGTTTGTCACCTACGCTGAAGCCGCTTCTGGCAGACCTGCAGCCAAACGGACTATTGCAAGATGGATTACATCGTGCATAGGTCTGTGCTATGAGTTGGTGGGCAAGGAGCCTCCCAGAGGGATAAGAGCTCATTCTACCCACCATACTGCCACTTCGATGGCTACTTCCAGGGACATCCCTATCTAGGAAATCTGTCGGGCTGCTACCTGGAAGTTAGCGAACACCTTCATTACCCATTACCACATCGACCATGAGTCACGTTGCGATGCTGGTTTTGGGGCCTCGGTTCTCCAATCTCTGTTTCCTAAGTAGAGGGTGTGCGCCTTGACTCCCTCCTCCTGGAGAACTGCTAGGAGTCTGCCAGAGAGTGTGGATGTAAAACATATCCACACTCCTAGAAAAACAGGTTACTCACCTGTAACAGTAGTTCTAGGAGTGGTATATGTTGTTCATCCACACGCACCCACCCGATCTCCCCAGCTTTAGGCGCATCACCTTGCTTCCAGTGGGCTACGATTTGGTGTCATGGGGCGGAGCCGAGGTATATACCACCTGGGTGGGTGGGAGGAGCCAGCGTGAAGACTTCCAGCAAGATTTAAAGGGGAAAGGGACATGCCAGAGAGTGTGGATGAACAACATATACCACTCCTAGAACTACTGTTACATGTGAGTAACCTGTTTATGTGGTGTCACTGCACAAGAGCGGAGGGTAGGAGGAGCCAGGCAACTATCGCCCGGTCAGTCTTACCTCAGTGGTGAGTAAGCTTATGGAGACACTCATTAAAGAAAGGTTAGTATGTTACGTAGTGGAATGTGGTCTTCAGGATCACACAGGTTCACGGAGGGAAGATCATGCCAGATGAACCTGATCGAATTCGTCGACTGGGTGACGAGGGTGAGCGATCAAGGGAGGGGCAGTGGACATGTCCTATCTGGATTTCAGCAAGGCCTTTGACACCGTCCCTCACAGGAGTTTGGCAAGCAAGTTGGAAGGCTTGGGGGTAGGGAAGAAAATAATAAATTGGGTGGAAAATTGGCTTGAGGGTAGAGACCAAAGGGTAGCTGTAAATGGAGTTCACTCAAGGGAGGAAAGGGTGACAAGTGGGGTACCCCAGGGGTCAGTACTGGGGCGGATACTGTTTAACATTTACGCTGGAGACATAGTGGCAGGACTAGATGGAAAGGTGTGCTTATTCACGGTCGTTACGAAAATCTGCAGTAGGGTGGACACACCAGATGGGGTGGAGTAAATCAGAAAGAAGCTGATTAAGCTAGAAAGATGGTCAGAGAGTTGGCAATTGAAATTTAATGCTAAGAAATGCAAAATAATGCACACAGGGCACAAGAATCCGAAGGTCACTTATACACTGGTAGGAGAGGAGGTTCAAGTAACGCAGCAGGAGAGGCATCTGGGGATTATCATATCGGAGAACTTAAAGGAGACGAATCAGTACAATAAAGTGGTGGGTAAGGCAAATTGAATGCTGGCTTGCATAGAGAGGGGAAATACAAGTAGAAGAAGAGAAGCATTATGCCTCTATACAGGTCAGTGGTTCGTCCACATCTGGAGTATGGGATGCAGTTTTGGGGACCTTGATCTACAAAAATACATAGTTAAGGTGGAGAGAGTCCAGAGGAGAGTGACCAAAATGGTGCAGGGCATGCACAACCGGACATGTGAAGAGAGGATGGAGGAGTTCAACCTGTATTCATTGGAAACTAAGGAGAGAGGGGATATGATAGAAACGTTTAAATATCTGAATAAACAATGTGAAGGAAGGGGGCATCTCTAAGATGCAAGAGAATACAAAAGCTAGAGGACATAGCTTAAAACTAGATGGTGGAAAGTTCAAAGGAAACAGGAGGGGGCACTACTTTACAGAGAGGGTGGTGGGACCATGGCATACACTACCGGAGAGGGTGGTGGATGCAGAATGAGTGGGAGAGTTCAAGAGGGCATGGGATTAAGCAATAAAGGGAGGGACAGTTACTCATAGGGCAAAGGGGAGGGTAGCTACTTGGGGGTGGGCCTTAGGGTGGGGAATAGGGTGAAAGGAATGAAGAAACAAATGGAGAGGGAATAGGGACAAACTAGATGGACCGATAGTCCTTTTCTGCTGACACATTTCTGTGTTTCTATAAGAAAGTCGATAAAAAAAATTGTAGTTCATTATCTGCTGCCCAGCAAAATGAACTTCCTACAGTTTCTGTGTCACACCACGTTGTCAGTGAGTAATCATTACACATGGACATATATACACCCGAGGTGTCACTGGAACAGGTATAGCTTTAAGAAGCTGTGCCTGCAGCTCAGAATGTTGGTGTCTTCTGTGTTCTGAAACTTCAAGTTCCTCAGTCTTTCTGTACAGGGGTTGCAGCTCCAGAGTAAGCTCTCCACTGCAAGTATTATCTTCGTCTTTTTCTTTATTGTTTTTGAAGATTTAAGTAACTCAGCAGGCAAGGGCTACTTGGGATCCATGTAGTCCCTTGAAATTTAAATTGTTCCTGTTTTAAGCAAAGAGGGCATCCTTCTGATTGGCAAGCCTGCTTTTTTTTCTCCATTGCAGCTCCAGTTCTGGAGGTCTGAATGGGACTTTGCCACTAAAACATATATTGGAAGGGGTTGTGTTTTCCTCCATGGTTTTGTGTTTTCTTATTTTATTTCAGCCGGTCTGATGCCTCAGATAAGTGATATATTTGTCCTGTATGTCTGGTGCCCCCCCCCCACCAAGAAGGCTCGGGTCTTCCTTGGTGCTTCCTGAGGTGACTGGTCAGGATTGTTAGTTGTTTATTGCATAGGGCTGTGTTAGGAAATTTTCTTTTGAAAGGGTGCACAGTTTTATTACTCCGTCTGCCTCAGTTTTTACTTTGTGCTAGGTTCTGTCTCTGGGATTTTCCCCTCTAGACTGGGAAAATCACTTTTTCAGTGTCTTCTGGTGATCTAAAAGTATGTTGTGTATTAATATGCATGTGCTGTACCTATTAAGGTGCTATACTGATGAGGCTTACTTTCAGTACACTGAGTCACTTCCTCATGGTGACTCGAACCTTTTTACGTTCACTTGCACGCATGCGCAAGGAACGTCTTGGGAGAATGGGACACTTTGGAGGTGTGCCCCTCCCCTGCAGTCCCCTGCTCCATTGAGCAGGCGTGGCAGTCCTGCACCAATTGGATGCGGTGCTGTGTATGACAGCGGTGGTCTTCTCTTCAAAGAAAACCACAGCTGTCATACAACACCGCGTCACCCGCCGCCTGTTTGCTGCCACGCTGGGAGTCCACCCCAGCGGCCAACATCCACGTCGTCTGCCGACGGGTGCCCAATCCCCCATCGGCTCCAGGCCCCCCCCCAGCCATCCTTCTGCCACGCTGGGAGCCCACCCCAGCGTGGCAAACATCCCATCTCGCGTCGTCTGCCGACGGGGGTGCCCAATCCCCCATTGGCTCCACGGCCACCCACAGCCATCCTTCTGCCACACTGGGAGCCCACCCCAGCGTGGCAAACGTCCCACGTCATCTTTTTTTTTAACCTGTAAATTGAAAACGGTCCCACGGGCGCTTCTCCCAGGCCCCTCCCAAACCCACCCACCCACTCGCGCACCCCGCTCCCCACACCCCCACTTTATACTTACCTCCGAGCTCAGCGACGATCTTCGTGGACTGGGAACACGTCTGCACTCTTCAAAGCCGACTGCGAACTGAGGAAATGCTGGTAAGCTGTATAATGGGCTAGATAGGGGTTTCAACTTTATTGACAAGTTTCAGTATTTTTTGATTTTGCACCAATTAACATGATTGGATCTCTTCATGATGATGTACACTGTCATGGCGCTAGTTCGACTGCAGGGTGATTTCGCAGTCACGGCGCCAAATCACCTTGGCCCTAATAATGCCATGACAGTGACATATTCATGAGAAGAGGTCCCAAAACCCCATGTTGAAAATCTGTCAAAATTCCAAAATGACTGTTTACGAGCCGCATTATGCAGTTCCTATGCAGGCTCGTAAGTTTGTGAATTTTCAATATTTCCACTCCAGATTTTCAACATTGCCATTTTACCACACCACCTTATGAGCAGTACAGCTGACATTTTCACATCTCACCCAAAACGTGTTTCTGCCCATGTAGCGCACAATGGCGCAGTCGGTGTGCGAAATCAATGTATGGGACACATTAAGAAAATCACAGTGACACTGGTCATGAGCAGAGATCTTAAAATGGCTATGTTGAAAATTGCAGAAAAATTCAAAATGACTGTTTTATAAGCATGCTATGCAGTTCCTACGCATGCTCGTACGCTTGTGAATTTTCAATATTTTCACTCCAGATTTTCAACATTGCCATTTTACCAAACCTCCTCATGAGCAGTACAGCTGTCATTTTTCACATCCTGCCCAAAACGTGTTTCCGCCCATGTAGCGCACAATGGCGCAGTCAGTGTGCGAACTCAATGTATGGGACACATTAAGAAAATCACAGTGACACTGTTCATGAGCAGAGGTCTTAAAATGGCTGTGTTGAAAATGTGGTGAAAAAATTCCTAAAAATGACTTTTACGTGTGTGCGTTGCGCAGTTGCTATGCGCTCGTAAGTTCGCGAATTTTCAATATTTTCACTCCAGATTTTCAACACTGCCATTTTAACACACCTCCTTATGAGCAGTACAGCTGTCATTTTTCACATCCTGCCTACAACGTGTTTCCGCCCATGTAGCGCACAATGGCGCAGTCGGTGTGCGAAATCAATGTATGGGACACATTAAGAAAATCACAGTGACACTGTTCATGAGTAGAGGTCTTAAAATGGCTATGTTGAAAATTTGGTGAAAAAATTCCTAAAAATGATTGTTTTACAAGCGTGTGTTGTGCAGTTCCTATGCACGCTCATAAGTTCGCGAATTTTCAGTATTTGCACTCCAGTGACTTCCAAATACCTAAACAGCACATAGAAGCAAGCAACATTTGGCATTGACAAATGCTTGTACTTCTTTGTCATTGATTTTTTTAAGCCATGTCCAAGTGCCAAATACCACTGCAAATACCTGCAAGCGAACGTTCAGCATTGACAAATGCTTGTTTGATTATATGCAACTTGGCCTTAGGTGGCAGCTTCTTGTGCAGAACTTGTTCTTTTATTGTTTAAAAACAAATCCTGTAAATAATGCCTGTCATAAGACATTTGGGTCATTACAGATATGACTCACTCTGTCCACTTGTGCATACAATGTAAAGATATTTAGCTTTGTTAGTTTCCCATTACCCAGAGCTATAGGTTACTGGGGAGTTGTCATCTGGCAATTGAAGGTAGGAGTAGCAAAGATGAAGTTACAAAGCTCTATGAAATTGTCTTCGGACCAATGTGTTCCCATGATGACAGAATTTCAGACTGCAAGAATACATTGGAAGTTTTAAAAAAGGGGGGAGGGAAGAAGAATCCTTGAGGCAGCCCCAGTGACCATGGGGACTCGCAACAGACACGCCCAGATGTATATGTGCATGGCCAGGATGCCCTGCCCATAGGGTTGCCATTCAAGGCATCTGCCATGATGTCATCAAGGTGAAAGAATATATGAATAAATATGGAAGGTCCTTTTGAGCCACCGGACTGTTGAGAACAGTTTTCTTTACAGTGGTAGAAAGTAATGGTTTGGGAGCCTTGGAGCTCCCCTTTCCCTTGTCTGTTGGGCCCACAATTATCTATAATGATGGCCAGATTATGCAGATATTGAATGAGGACAAATGGTTCATGGTTTAAGATTAAGGAGAACATCAGAGAGGTGGCACTATTAATTGTCCGGGGTTGGTTGTCAAGGTGGAAACCTGGTTTGTTATTGATGTTAGCTTAACTCTAAAAATCTTGAGCACGATAAAGTCTACAGGAGTCAAAATACTTTTTTTTTTGTTTTGTAATATTTACATTTGACAATCTTTGGTACCTTTTCATTCTTATTAAAGAGTACCTTTTCTGGTACTCACATTGGCACCACAGAATTGCCTTTATGGTCCTCTGAGTTGCAGACAGCATTAAAAAAATTTAATAGTTGACTTTAGGAGCGAAAAGGATCCTATTTTGGCTCCACAGATCCCAGAACCCAGTCCCTTCCACTTCCCTGTTCAGAAACATGCCCCGTGCGCTAACGTAACGTAACCTTACCTTACGTAATGTAACCTTACATAACCACCTTATTAACACCCGATGCTGTAACTGCCACTAGTCAAAGCCGTACTCAATACTTATGACAAAGCTTATTACTAAGCTGCTAAGGACGACATAACTCTGGTATTGTTTGCATCCATCCTACCTGTACCAGCTTATTTGTATCTATGTCTTAATTTACTGTTATACTTATGTGTTGTATTGCTATACTGTGTATTTTGGTTTGTCTTACTGTGACAAGGTACTTTGTAAATGAGCCTATGGCTCAAAGGTTTTCAAACTGCTGTTTAAATAAAAAAAAAAAAAAAAACGCTTTGTGATGTAATAGTCGGGGAGTGTGGGCAAACTCATTGATTTAGTGGCTCCTTTTTCAGTTGTGGTTTTCGATATTCTAAATGCCTGATTTTTACAAATCAAGGCCACTGCTCAATAGAAGGCCATTCTTAGTTGAGCGGTGGCCTTGATTTGTTCAAATTGGGCATTTAGAATATTGAAAACCACGACTGAAAAATGAGCCCTATTCAAATCACGGGAGCGCACCCCCATGCTCTCCTGACTATTGCAACACAAACGGTGAGCACGCGGGAGTGTGTCTCCGAATGTGGAAGGGATCGAGCACATGATTCCACGGAGCCAAAATACCATCCCTTCCACCCCTAAAGCTAGCTTATTAAAAAAAAATTTAAACGCAGCCTGCAGCTCCAAGTACCGTAAATGTAATTCTGTTGTTTGGTGAGTGGTAAGGGATTCCAGAAAGAGCATGAAAGGTGCTCTTTGAGCTCAGGACCTTCATCAGCAACAGTTCTGGGAGCAGGCTAGATTTCAAGGATCTTGGTTATTTCCTTTCCGTATCACAAACAGTAGGAGATTTCATGAAGTCTGTAGGCTCCATTGCCGTGCTCAGGAGGTGGAAAAGGACCCTCTTCCACTTTCTGGGTGAGGGGAACGAGGATCTGAAGTATGCCTTGTGTGCCTTCCCAAAAGAGGGTTTGTTTCTGCTGCTTTCTTAGTGGGTGGCAGACTTTCTTGCTCTCTCCTCCTCCAGGGAAGGGAACCCCTTAAATGTACTTAATATCGTTTTAAGTGTAATTGTTGCAATCATTGAGGTAAGGCTGAATTTCTATCTTCAATCCTTTAATATAATAAATTATCTTACTGCAAGGGAGGCTCTTGCAGCAGTCAGTCATCAGTAGGACTAAGCCGCCAGGCACCAGGACAACACAGAAACCTTCCTAGCTAGCATTGTACCACGGGGGACTGCCCACCCCTGACGTTACTCCGCTGACATCGGCCTATTCTATAAAGGCAGGCGGTCCCCCAACCCTCCTCAGTTCTTTCCTGCCGTTGATCTGCGCACGTCCGACTACTGACACCGCCACAGCTACAGTCGACCGCCATTTCCTGCACTTCACCCCTTTTTGAGTTTGTTGTGGCACGCAGGCGCAGGTGAACTCATTGCTATAAGAGGTGCTGTACAGGGGTGTGACCATTGGAGAGCTCCGTTTCTAGGGGCGGGTCAGCGGCAGGCGAATCAGTTGGCAGGCTGGTGATGACTCACTTTCATCTGTTCGGGCTGAGTTGGACAACTTTTCAAAGGATGGAGCTGCACCAATAGTGGCACGGTTCAGTCTTTTGAAGTTGCATTCCTGGTTACGCGTTCACACCACTGCAGCTTACAGCAGTGTGAACACACTGAGCCCAGGCCTTCCGCATGCCCCCTTGCAGTTAAAAACAACCGACGGGATGCCCAATCCCTGTTGGCATGCCCCTCACAGTTCATTTTGCCGATGGAGAAGCACACTCCCGATGGGGCATAATGTCCCCAATTTGTTGTGTGCTGAGGGGTGCCCAATCCCCTGGGCTCTTGCCCCCCACTTGGTATGTGCCACGGGATGCCCAACCCCTGTCTGCTACAGCCTCCCCCAAAAAACACTCAGCTGGCATGCTTGGAGCCCACCCCAGCGTCTCAAAAGACGTGTGAACATTTTTTTTTTAAACCTGTAAATTAGAAAACGGTCCCTCGTTGAGTCTCTTCCCTCCTCCCCTAACCCGCACCCACCCACTGCACACCCCACACCCCTCCTCACCCCATACTTCCCTCCGGAGCATGGGGCAACGATCTTCGGTGGACGGGGAACACGTCTACACTCTTCAAAGCCGACTGCAAATTGACGAAATGCCAATAAGCTGTATAATGGCATTAATGTTTTTCCTTTTTTCAACTTTTGGTGCATATCTTGGCCATTTTTGCACCAAATTTTCAGCATGGGGTTTTTGGGACCCCACTTCATGAATTCAGTCACTGTCATGGTTATTTGGTCCTGGAAGGTGATTTCATGGTCACTGTGTGGAATCACTTTTCGTGACCGATTAACAAAACAACAGTGTTACTGTTCATGAGGTGGGCTCCCAGAAAGCCTATGTTGAAAATTTGGTGGCAACATTTCAAAAAAATGACTGTGTTACGAGCGTGTGTTGCGCAGTTTCAATGCACTCTTGTAACATCGCGAATATGTAATATTTTCACTACAGATTTTCAACGTTGGTATTTTTTTTTACACCTCCTCATGAACACTGTAGCTGTCATCTTCAACATACTGGCCGAAATGTGTTTTCACACTTCCGGCGCAGACTAGCGCGGTCACTGTGGGAAATCAGTGTTCGGGACAGATTACGAAAGTCACAGTGACACTGTTCATGAGCAGAGGTCTAAAAATACTTATGTTGAAAACTTGATGATGAAAGTCCATATAATGACTGTTACATGCGTTGCGCAGTTTCCACACACACACACACGTAACTTCGTGAATTTGTAATATTTTCACTCCAGATTTTCAACTTTAGCATTTTTTACACCTCCTTATGAACAGTACAGCTGTCATTTTGCACATCCTGGCCGAAATGTGTTTTCGTACTTCCAGCACAGAATAGCACCGTCGCTGTGGGAAATCAGTGTCCTGGACAGATTACTAAAGCATTTGCGCAGTTTCCACGCACACTCATAATGTCAAGGATTTGTAATATTTTCACTCAAGAGTTTCAACATTGTCAGTTTTGCACACCTCATGAACAGTACAGCTGTCATTGTTAGGGATGTAAGTTTGTTATGGCAGTCATACACATCTTTGATTCCATGACGTTTGATCTTTATTCAGGACTTCCATGACCTTCACTAGTGTCATCAGAATGTAGCAATGATGACAGTGCCACAACATTTACTACTGTTTGCTAATGTTTTCATGAACAAACAATGAGTCATTAAAACCTAATCCAGGGCCGGCTTGTCGGCGCAGCGGCTGGATTTCCACTTGCGACGCCGGCGACCCGGGTTTGGGAATGGATTCGGGTCGTGGGAGAGCCAGCCAGGGGAGAAGGTTGGAGCGTCCGTAGACAGCTCACCTTCTCCGGGGGGAGGGTGGGGATGTGAGCCGGGCACCTGCTGGCCCCTGGCGGAGGCCTGAAGCATGGCAGAATGTTAGGGGCTCAAATTTCCGGGGGAGTGACAGACGTCGGCGTTTGCCATGACATCAGGTACGCCACTCTCCGTGGGGAGAAAACCAGAAAATGGCTCTCTGGTGAGCCAGATGATGGCTCTCTGGTCCCCTCACTGCCATCACGGCCCCGCAACCTCCCACCCCAGCAGCACCTGGAGCCGATGCCACAGTGCGCTGGATGACCCCCACCGGTACCTTCCCTTTCGGAGGAGGGGACCCACCTGGCAAAGGGTTACGCCGGGCTACCTCCAGGGGGCTGCGATTTGGGGTTGAGGCAGGTCGTGGGGATGGCGGACAGACGGGGCACATTGAGGGCCCGAAGGAGGTGCTCGCCAGATGGAGCAAGAGGAGCATATAAAAAAAAAAAAAAACTAATCCATGACAAACATACATCTCTAGTCATTGTTCACATCCTGCCCGAAATGTTTTCTCACATCTGGCGCACAGTGGTGTGGTCGCTGTGGGAGATCAACCTTCAGGACAGAGTAAGAAAATCATAGTGACAGTGTTCATGAGTAGTGGTCACAAAATGCCTAAGTTGAAAATTTGGTGAAATAATTCCACTAAATGACTGTTATGAGCGTGCGTTGTGTAGTTTCCACATATGCTCGTACGTTCGAGCATTTTTAATATTTTCACTCCAGATGTTCAGCACTGCCTTCTCTTCAGATCTCCCTATGAATGGTACAGCTGTAATTTTTCATATCCTTCCCGAACTGTGTTTTTGCACATCTGGTGCATAATGGTGACGTCAGACATCAGCGTTCGGGACAGATTAACAAAATCACAGTGTTCATGAGCAGAGATCCCAAATGCGTTCATGAGGTGCGGGTCACAAAGGGCCACGTTGAAAATTTGTAGTGCAAATACCAACAGATGCCCGGGGCATTAGGGTTTCTAACCATAACATCCCCCCCCCAACCCATGGTGGGGTTACAGTGCCCTCATCTTCTCTGAACCGCAGATACATCGTCACTCTTCAAAGCTAGATCAGGAATTTAGGAAACAGGCATGCACTTCACTGTATTTCAACGGGAATGTGAACTTGGTGGCATAACTTGTTCTTTCTGCTGGGAACTGTAGTCCTGCCAATCTGTGCGTACCAACAGCAGTCCCAACGACGAACTCTGGCATTGACAAATGCTTGTTATTTTCCTTTTCTTTAAAGTATTAACATCGTTTTTTTGGTGTTACCGGATGTCTTCTCAACCTACCTCGTCTTCCGACTGCTCCACATAGTGTGCCTGCGGCAACAGATTCCAGAAAAAGATGGACATTCTGCTTGCATCCTGTGTCTAGGCCCCAGTCACGCCACTGAAGCCTGTCAGTTTTGCCAGAAATTTAACCAGGCCACATGGAGACGATGCCAGAAAATTCTGGAGAGTCATCTCCTTAAGCTGAAACTCGTCGCAATGGAACAGGAGCTGCAGGTCAGGAGCTCTTCGACTTCTCCTCATTCTTCTGGGGCTTCCTCATCTCCTCTTCTCTTCTCTTCCTGGTAAAAAGTCTAGTGGGAAGCATAAACACTGAGATAAAGACTGGGACCGGGCCCAGTCCACTTCCTGCTTGTGGTCTCCCCGTACGCCTTCGACCATGTCTGAGTCTTCCTCCCACCGGAGGTCAGTCTTTTTGGTCCAGCCAACCCTCAGTCCCTCCGGGCTACTGGTGGCCCTGCTACCCACTCTTATCTTGGTGGCGGGTAGCAGCTCCATGGAGCAGGGGACTTCATCTCCTGCCCCCAGCCCCAGGCCCCAGGCCCCTTTCTTATGTGGGCTGTCAGGCAGGTGGCTCAGCCAGTGATGGTTTTTCGGGAGCAGGTCTCTCAGCAGCCACCTCTCCCCCCTGGCCATTGCACTGCCTGTGCCAGGGGTTCCCCACCCCACCCTCACGGGGGGCTGGCGCCAATCCTAGGCAGTGCCCGCTGCTGGCACTTTCCCACGTCTGGTCTCACCTCAGCCTTCACATGTGAGGTCTCTGTCCCCACCCGCCCCCGGTGCTGGTTTCTCCTCTGCTGGCACCTGTGGACACCCCTCCCAGGCTCCTGTGACCTGCGCCCACTGGGCCACCTCCAGTGTTGCCTCAACCAAACCCAGTGCCGGCTCCAGTGCCCGTAGAACCTACACCATGGTACCTGATGCCAGCTCTGGCTGGTCCAGTTCTGGGTTGCCCTTGCCCAGCACTGGCCTACCCTTATCCTTCAGTCTACAGTTACCCTCCACTGGTCAATATAAATGTCCCGTTTACCTAATGGTGGGCCCTGGTGCAGATGCCAACAGCAGTGGGCCCGCCGCCCTCCTCGGACCCAGCTGTCTCTGGATCCTGTTAGACTGGGTCCCAGTAATGATCAAACGATGAGCACGAGGTGTGACGCCAGTTTGGGTGGACACGTGGACCGAAGTCCGTCCCCAGAAAGTGAGCCAGATGACAACAGTGAAGAGGGCCTTAATTATTCGGACTCTTGTTCTCTGGCAGGGGACTCATGTAGGGAAGAGGAGCACCTCAAGGCAGTCCCCAAGTTGTCTCCTGATGATTCCTCTTTCTGGGTCACCATGAGGCATATTCTGACCACCATAGGCTGGAAGATAGAAGAGCAGGACCCTGAGCATTGCTGGCTGGTCATTTACGTATGCTACCCTGATGCCTTTCCTTTGGTGGTCCTTCCCCTGATTGACTCCTAGGACGATGTCACTATGGCATCTTGGAATCACCCCTCTACTACCCCAGTGGTGCCCAAAAAGGGAGACCGCCTCTACCATAACCCCCACCAGTAAGCCCTTTAGGAGGCAGCCAAAGGCTGACTCGGTGGTTATCAGTGCTCCCCACAACTGCACCAAGAAACTTAAGCACCTCAGTGCTCTCCCGCCGGACAAGGAGTCCAGGCAGTTTAATCACCTGGGTAAGAGGGTCTACTTCTCGGCTACTCTGGCCATTATGGCCATTAATTGTCTGGTCCATATAAACCAGTACCAGAATATGTTGTGGGACCAAGCCAGGGACTTAGTACAGACTCTGCCCAATGATCCCACTAAGAAACAGCTAGCCCAGATCCTTAAGACAGGCTCGGACACTGGCATTCACGGGCAGTCACATTCTGCGGGCCGCCTATGTTGTCATTGATGCCGTGGGCAGAGTGGCAGCCTCAGGCATTTGTCCCTGGTGCCACTTTTGGCTCAGGATGTCCGGCTTCACCTCAGATGTGCAGTCCAGCATTCTGGACACCCTCTTCCGGGGTTCTGTCCTCTTTGGAGGAGATGTGCAGGACTTGATTTCATCCCTCCAGAAATCGGGCCGTGCTCTCCAGTGCATCCATTCCTTGTACTATACCCAGCCAAAGTCTGGCCAGCGGCTGCCTTTCTGCCTCTCATCTCATAGGCAGCCCCACCCTCCTGCGAAGGCCAGGGCAAGTGGAAACAGGTGTCAGCCCCTGCAGCCGCCACCACTAGGGCTCCCCAGGCGGCCACCCCGACACTCCTGGCAGCTGCCCCTACTGTGACTCCTTGCCAGACCCCCCCCCCAATTAGAGACCCTTGGGAGGCAGTAGGGGGTTGCTTCTCCCTCCACCTCAATGGTTGGAGGGAGCTCACCTCAGACAACTGGGTTCTGCAGCTGATAGAACATGGCCACACTCTAGAACTCCTCGAGTGGCCTCCCGACAACCCTCCGGGCAACTCCTTCTACCCTCCAGATCATCTGCCTCTCACCTGGGAGAAAATTGATGCTCTGCTGCAAAAACAAGCCACAGAGCCCATCCCTCAGGCTTAGCCGGGCAGGGGGTACTACTCCCACTTCTTCCTGGTCCCCCAAAAGACCAGGGACCTCAGGCCCATTCTAGACTTGAGCAGTCTGAGTCTGTCCATAGAGTACAAATGCTTTGGATCATCATCATCCTTCAGGGGCTCCTGCTCCTCCTACACTGGGGGGGACTAGCTCTCCTCTCTGGACATGCAGGATGCCTACCTGCATATCAGGATTTTCCCTTCCCACCGACACTTCATCCGCTTCCATTTCCGGGGTGCTCATTTTCAGTTCTGGGCTCTACCTTTTGGCCTTTTCTTGGTCCCCAGGGTGTTCAGCAAGTGCCTGGCAGTGGTGACAGCTGCCCTCAGGAGGCAGGGCTTCTATGTCTTTCCCTACCTGGACGACTGGCTTCTAGTGACCCCATCCTAGGAACGCCTTCTCTGGACCCTGGAGCATACCTTCAGTATCTTCCAGGCCCTGGGGATCACTATCAGCATGCTGAAATCCTGTCTGTTACCCTGCCAGTGGCTCCAGTTTGTAGGGGCCATCCTGGACACATCCCAGGGCATGGCCTTCTTGCCCACGAACAGGGTAGAGCATCTGGTGGAACAGGCCAATCTGGTCTCCTTCAGCCGTCAGGTCCCAGCTTGGGTTTTCCTACATCTTCTAAGTCACATGGCCACAGAGTCTCTAGCCCATCTACATATGATGATTCCCCAGTGGACGTTGCTGATCCAGTGGGACCAGTACACGGGCGACCTGGACCAACTGATCGTGGTCTCCAATCCAGTCCGATGGGTTCTATCCTGGTGGTTACAGCCAGCCAGCCAGTCTCTTTCGGGGTTCCCTTTGCTATTCCGACCCCTCACCTGGTTCTGACATCGGATGCCTCGGGGCTCAGCTGGGGAGCCCACATGGGAGCTTACCAGACTCGGGACATTTCGACAGACGTGAAACAGGGCCTCCACGTCAATATCCTGGAGATGCGGTCTGTCCTGCATGCTCTTCAGGCCTTCCAGTCTCATCTCCTCCTGGGTCCACTGTTAGTGCAGATGGACAACACGTGCATGGTTCATTACATAAACAAGCAGGGGGGAATGCATTCTTGCCTCCTGTGCAGGGTGGCAGTGAGGTTTTGGCATTGGACCGTGGAGCACCGTCTGGAGCTCTTCACGGTCCATGTTCCAGGTGTCCAGAATGTCCTGGTGGACAGCTTAAACTGCTCCCGCTCGAGGGCTAATGAGTGAGAACTTCTGACCGCAGTAGTTGAAGACCTCTTTGACAGGTGGGGGCATCCACAGCTGGACCTTTTTGCATCCCCACTCAACGTATAACTGCGACTTTTCTGCTCGCTTAATCCCAGGCCTGGAGTTTTCTGGTGAGACGCAGTGCCCCTCTGCTGGAAGGGTAGGTTTCTGTACCCTTTTCCTTCCTTCTCGGTCCTTCAGTGGGTTCTGCTGAAGCTTCAGATGGAGGGGGCTGAAATTATCCTCATAACTCCCTTTTGGCCTCATCAGATCTGGTTCCCCTTACTGCAACAGCTGGTGGTGGAACCTCCAGCGCCATTGTCCCTGTGCACCCGGCTTGCTATCCCAGGAGCGGGGGGCCCTGGTCCATCCAGATTTCAAATCTCTGCATCTCCATGTGTGGCTCCTAAGGATGTAGCCATCGCCTGGTTTGGAGTCTTGCCTAGGGTCGCTGACGTACTGGTGGCTGCCAGTAAGCCCTCCTAGGCGATCTGTGCTATGAAGTGGAAGCATTTTTCCCTTTGGGCCGCTTCCCACCAGTTGGATCCCTTCACCTGCCCGGTGGATCAGGTGTTGGAGTATCTTTTGTCCCTCTCTGATTCCGGATTGAGGTACTTCTCCATCAAGGTGCATCTTTCTGCTATCTCTGCGTACTTTGTACCTGTTGAGGGCAGAGCTGTGGCCCTGCTTGATGTGTCTTCCAGTTTTCTGTGAGGCATTCTTCATCTCAAACCTCCCATTTGAGATCCAGTTCCTCCTTGGGACCTCAGTTTTTTGTTGGAAAACTCATGTTGCCTCCCTTCGACCGGCCACAAGTTGCGAGCTGCGCCATCTGTTGTGGAAAGAGCTCTTTTTAGTTGTTACTTCTGCTCAAAGAATTTCCGAGCTTCAGGCTCTCATGTGTAAGGAGCTTTATTTGGTCTTTCACAAAGACAGGGTGGCTTTGCCTACCAATCCTAAGTTTCTTCCTAAGGTGGTGTCAGAGTTTACTTTGAATCAGTCCATCCACCTTCTTGTTTATTTTCCAGAATATTCTAATGGGGGGGGGGGGGTATAATTTGCTCCATACTTTGGATGTGCATCGAATCTTGCATCACTATGCATACCAGACTGACTGTGAAGAAGTCTAATCAGTTGTTTCATTTGCCCCAAAGAGAGAGGGCGCTCTGATGTCCAAACAGTGTTTGTCTAAGTGGTTAGCCAATTGCATTGTTTTCTGTTACTGTAAGTATAACAAGGAACTTCCAAGAGCTGTTAGGGGTCATTCCACTTGGGATATGGCTGCTTCCACTGCTTGTTTCAGGAATGTGTCTGCTGCAGACATCTGTGCAGCTGCCACTTCGAGCTCTGTCCATACCGTCACCAAACACTACAGCCTGGACATTGCTTCTAGGCGTAGGGCTAACTTCGGCCTGGCTGTACTCCAGGGCCTTCTCTCTTGAGCCTGTGGCTGCTGTGTCTCCTCCTCCTGCTGCTGTTTCATTTGATAATCGAAACTGCTTGAGACTCAGTCCTACTGGTGATTGCCTGCTGCAAGAGCCTCCCTCGAAGTAAGATACTACAGTTATGTAAGAACTTACCATAACAGTAGATCTTTGAGAGGAGCTCTTGCAACAGGCCCTAATTTTCCCTACCTGCTTCCCTCTGCTCTCTGTCTGCCTTTCTCCCCTGCCATGTGAGTGAGTCTTCTGCTCTCTCGCTCTCTTTTTCTTTGTTTTGGCTCTTGGGGAAACCTCCTTTGTTTCTTCTTCCGCTGCCCATTCCGGGTCTCTGGTGGTCGAACTGAGGAGGGTGTGGAGGACTTGCCCGCCTTTATAGGATAGGCCGACGTCAGCGGAGTTACGTCAGTGGTGGGCGGTCCCCCGTAGTACACTACTAGCTAGAAAGGTTTCCGTGTGATCCTGGCAGCTTAGTCCTACCGGTGATTGCCTACTGCAAGAGCTTCTTCCGAAGATCTACTGTTATGGTAAGTTCTTACATAACTGTCCTTTATTGCAGACGCACTTTTGCAACAAGCATTAGTACTTATATTGAAGCATCTAACAGGTTATTCCGTTGAAGTAGCCTGGGACATATTTATAAAGGTTCTGCCTAGTGCTATGAGGTGTCCAGCAGAGAGAACAGTTCCCTCTCCATGCTTCTCAATGGAACTGTTTTTTTCCTAATCTTGAAGTATTGTCCTTTGCTAAGGAGGCAGATTACATTTTCAGCCACCAAGAAGGTGTTAAGTCTTCCTTCACAGGTTCAGACCCAGGCTCATGTCAGTATTTCTTTGGAACTCCCATATGGTAACAGAAATTATGCAAGTTATCTAGATTTAGTTGATTTGGGCAATCTCATGTCTTGCTTATGATACAGCTGACATTTGGAACATTTTGGCAGTTTGCATGCTAAAATCCACTGCCTTCCAGTCTCTCTGGGATGTGGCTTCATCTTATTATGTTCTTTCATAGGATCTCTTAAGAGCTCAGGTCCTACTCTAACAGGTATTCACCCAAGAGAATGGCTTCCCTAATGTTTGACTATGGTACAATAGGAATATGAGAATCGCGTGTCCTCCACCCTTCCTGTCTGTTGGAGTGGGTAGACTGCTCTGTGTCTGTGCTTCCTGAACTTTAGCAAACTTCCAAGCCTGACTGAATTCCATGCCTGGGTACCTTGGAAATCAGTACAGATTTTCCCTAAAGATTGTCTGTGGTGCATCTCCATCTGGTGTTTTTTTTTATACTGTTTTTTTGTTTTCTTCGGGATCTGTGATCCTCTAAGATAAAAGATCAGAGATGGGTACTAAGATTACCATCTCTAAGACAGGTTGTGGCAACAAGTTCAAACCTTCTCATTTGAGTTCCACTCCATTTAGAGCCTAGGGCAGGGCATCTGAAACAGTAAATCTTAATGTTTCCTCCTTTTATTTCTGTGTAGATAGGACCACAGTTTAGATTCTCTCCCCATCCCCATGCTGATAGATAGTCATGTATTTGTTAGAAGGGTAGTCTAAAGTTCCCTGGATGTTTCTACCCCAGGTGCTCATTCAGAGGGTTTTTGGATTTCTTCATAGAATTGGTGGTTCTAAATTTTCCTTTCACTTACAGTCTCGACTTGGGATCTGATAGCAATGTTCAGTGTTCCCTACATGCCATCTTTATTGGATCCTTGTTAGCAGTTCCCAAGGATATACTACTTTACTATGCTCATAAGTATGTGTTTAAAAAAAAGTCAAAGGAGATTGGCGGGATCCTGTCGCTCAGACAGTCCTTAGTTCTCCATGGGGCAAGAAAGAAAGTCCAAAAGATTCCAAGGCATTCTTGGCTTGGTGGATCAGACCAGGCATGGTAAAAGGCAGATGTGGTGACCAATTCTGAATCCACCGGCATGGCTTAGGGCCCATTTCTACAAGTATCCCTATCATAGGACAGAGGGGCAGAAGCTTTTGATCCAGAGTCTTGTAGGATGCTATCTTAGTCCTCCTTACTCTCCTTGGTGAAGCACCACAGGTTTGGCATACGCAGTTAGCATCAAGCAGGTTTTAGGCACAGCGAACTTCATGCAGGTCTAAATGGTGTTTGTAAAAAAAATATATGTACATATATCTGTAGTCTTTGTGGGGTCACATACGGACCAGTATCCCTCCCCCCCTTAGTTTCCCGGAGGGGTACTGCTTTTTAGAATCCATTTATAATGATTACCCATTGACAACATGGAGCAACACAGAAAGAAGAAATTTTGTCAGCCTTAGCATCATTTCTTTTTCTGTTGGCTCCAGTGTTGTCTGTGGGTCTACTCCTGAGATTATTTATTACTTTCCTGGAGAATATTGTCCTACAGGGATTGGAGAATGCTGCAAAACTGGATATTACAAGAGTCACAGCCTTAGCTGTTGTCATTGGCTACGAATAGGCAGTGGATCAGTTGTTTGCTGCTGTTCTGTAAAACCATTTCATTCTTTAGTTTAGAAACTTAAGTGGATAAAAAATAGAAGGGATCTTCCTTTACATGTTCCAAATCGGATATAGTATAGAACAATTGGACACGCCTCTCAGACTATACCCCTATGCAGAGTCTTATGAAAGGAATCTGGTGACTAGGCCTTTAGCAAGGTAAGTCTATTTATTTATTTATTTATTGCAATTGTTTCACCAGGAAGGGCACACTGAGCAACAAGATGCTAGTCTCTTGTGCGACTTGAGAGGGCGGGTACATGGATATGATAACACACAGGTTATCAAGTGAACAGTTAACAGAAGCAAATAAAAAGGAGCATAAGGATACACGATTGCATGAATATACAAGCAGCACACATTGAATGCTTAGGATATTATAGTATCAAATAAAATTTTTTGTGACAAGAAGCAGCAGACAAGGTAAATAGCACAGTAGTAACAGCTGTAACAACAGAGGACGTATATCAATTATACAGTTATACACAGTACATAGGGCAAGACAGACATCTTTTTCTTTTATTCTTGGTATATAAGTTTGAGAACTGGTTGCTGTTCCTAGTAGCTGTTTGTTTTGACTTTGTAATATGTGTTGACTGAGGAACTTGGAGTCTCAGAACACAGAAGACACCAACATTCTGAGCTGCTGGCACAACTCCTTCAAGCTATAGCTGTATCAGTAATCCGTAGTCGGGGTGCATATAAACCCACATGTAATGATTGCCCACTGATAACGTTGGAGCTAACAGAAAAATAAATCATGGTAAGTCTGATAGAATTTCCTTTTTACTGCACATGACAAAATTGCAACCTATCTTAAAAAATACACAACATCTTATTTCAAAGACCTATTCCTAAATGAGTTAGCAGTCATAAACTACTTGCGACTGGTTTATAACAACTTATATTTTAAAAATTAAAGTGTTTGAGGCTAATTAGAAAGCAGAAGAATATAGTGAGGAACCCATAAAGCAGGATGCTGAGACAGATGGCACTATTTAATGTTACAGATAAAATGTTCTCAGCCGTACACCCCAAGTCTACTCTGTACCTCTCATGAACGTTACCCATACAGTATTTTTATTCCTATAATGTTTTCATTTTTGGCTCCTTGCACCAAGTATCTCACTGTGTTGCTGTGTATCTGAAGTGCAAAATATCTAGTCCAATCTCTTCCTTGCAAATCCTACCTTTTAGCAGTCTTTTAAGAAGGCTGACTTTTCCTAGGATAAATGGTTGTCCTCAGTGGTGTTTACCATTATAACAGAAATGCTGGGAGTCCCAAGATTTTATAACCCTGACAGAAATACAAGTGGACAGCTTGCATGCCACATGCTTAATAGTTTGCTTGCAGATGGTTAGAATACACAAAGTCATTTTTATGTTTGCCATGCGCACCTGTGCACAGCAAACATCGTGCTGTGATGGTGCCTTTTAAGGGGTGTGACACTATCCCTCCAATGCAGAGCAGTGTTTAAGGGGCAAGTCAGTAGTGCACCAATTATCAGCCAGCCTAATTATGTATTTATTTATTTATTGAATTTTGTTGACCTGGTAATCCCACTGGGCCTAGAAGTCCCTTTTTCAGGGGCGACTTGGGGGGGGGGCGCGGGATACAGATGGTAAGCAACTGAAATTGAACCAGATTAAGCTGTTGGTGGTATTTTTAGTGAATGGGAGAAATTTGGCCAGGACACTGGGGAAATTCCCCTACTGCGTTGCTGCCAGTAGGGGGACAGGCCATCGTCGGGATGGCCACTCTGTGCGGGACACCGAAGGAGGAAGATGTCCGTGTGGTGGGAGTTCTGGCCTCTGCTCCCACTACTTGCAACAGGGAGGCTTTTTCTTCTGTTATCGTGGAAATGGAGTCGGACATTGAATTTCACAACGCACCTGTGGATCTGGAAGAGCTAAGTAGATTTGTAGTTACCTCTGAGAAACAGTTTGCAATGGTGTTTCAAGTTATGGGAGAACAGGTTGTCGGTAAAACAGAGTACGGGCTTCACACAAGCCCAGCAGTAGAACACCTACAAGCAAGTCTGCCTTTACCTCTTGTCAACAGCGCGGCTGCTTCTGACATTTTCACAACTATATTGGACGAGGTAGGAGAGCCCGCGGAGAGCGGTGAGTCATTCCCTCTGCATACCTCTAACATTTGTTTGCCACAAGACATGATTGCCATAGTTTGCAATGAAGTTACATTAAATAGTGAATGTTTCTGGAGTTCGGGGAACCTACCTTTGATGCAACCAGCCCCTGCTGCAATTTTAGAGGGGAAAATTAAAGCGACTCACTCTCCTACAAGCTGTCTGGAGAGTTCAACGGTGTACAGAGATTCGGCTGGCAAATGTCAGTGGGGGGAGTTACTGGCTGACAGCAGTAACACTACCTCTGTCATTCTCCTGGCTGCGGCGAACACCTCTGAAGGCCCTGAAGGGTGCAGTCAGATTCCGCTGAACATTCCCGCAGACCCAGATGCATCCAACACTACAGAGGTCACTACACAGGCTGGCAGTAAAATCGTAAATAGTTACAAGTGCCTACAGCCTGCTACTCCATTAATGGGGCCAAAAGTAAAAGCTTTGCCTACGATTTTACAAAATGACAGTTCACGTAAACCATTTAAACCTGCATTTGTTCAGAGTGGGACTGCTACTTTGGATAAAGTAACAGGTTTTGTTTTAAAAAAAAATCCTGTTATCAAGGGATTGCAAGTACAGCCTCCAGTAACCTGTCAGTCAACTGCAGTTTCACAAGAGGGGGCTACTGAATTTTTTTTCCCATGTAAAAAAGAAACACCACAGACATCCATACGTCCTGCTGTAGCAGGGGCTGCCTCACTAGCTCAGGAAGCCTGGTCTCCAGATAAAGCTCTTTTAGGGGCAGGCTGGAAGCAGGTTTCGTCAGGCGTCTGGAAGCCTGACCCATCTTGGGATTCGGATTTCCCCTTTACACAGCATTCCCCTGAGTGGAAACCTGACTTTACACAGAAGGTTCAGACTGACAGTTTGTGCAGAAATAAAGTACTAATTGAGCCGGCACAGTCTTCTTCTATTCTCGTGGCTTCTGAGGTGCAGGTATTACCACCTGCCTCACCTAAACCAGCCTTAGACCCTCCTCTCCTGGATGGTATTTCTCCAGTAAAAGACTCTACCGTGCCTAAATCCCCTCCACAAAAACCTTTGATGTCTGATCTTTTTAATACTGCAAAGAGGGAAGCAGCGCCACGCCGAAATGCGGTTCAGATACGCTACAAAGGGGGTTTGGAAAACAGGCCGGACAGATACTATGTGGGGAGAACTCTGTTAAAAGACTTGCTTCATTTTCCTCCCCAGGAAGTCTTCGCTTTCATCAACATTTCGGGAGAGGACAACTATGATATCAGTTTTCGGACTTTGCATGCATTGGACTTATTTTGGGACCGTTATGGGCAGGTGAAATTTTCTCCCACATGGACCCCCTTTTTGGTCATTCCTTTAACCAAGCCACTAATAAAATATGTAACGGTCATGTTTCAGAATGAGGGGGTCCATGTGGAAGATATCACCTTTTGGTTGTCCCAGAAATGAGAGGTGTTGAGTGCCCCTGAACCCATCTTGGATTCAGAGCAGTTCTGGACTGGGGGTTGGAAGTATAAAATTAAATTGAGGCAATCTGACTCAGGGGTAGAACACATACCTAATTCATTTTTGTTAGGCAGGGATAGGGGGGTCTGCTTTTATAGCTGCCAGCCGAGAGCATGTTATAAATGTGGATCCCGGACACATCTTTCTAGCGTATGTGACCAGCCACATTGTGACAATTGTGGGGAAGTGTGTCACATCACTATGCAATGTGCCAATCACTCTAGGTGCGATCTTTGTGAGGAAAACGGGCATGTTTTTCGAGAATGTCCTGGGGCCGCTAAGAATAAGGCATCTTGTATTAGCCCAGAGTTATTAATACAGAAGGCTCAGGACGCTGCTAGCACTCCTCCCCCCCCCTTGTTCCTTCCCCTCTTCCCCTTCATACCCTTCCTCCTTTTCTCCACCTCCTCTTTCTAAAAATAAGACTACTACTGCAGACCCCTCTGCCAGGAAGCCTTCTACTGAGCTTGGTAAAACTGACCAAATCCTTGGTTCAGGTTCGTCGAAGGATATAGTACCTTGTATGGGTCCACCTGACCCCTTGGAGTTTACTCCAGTGTGCTATACTGATAATACGTCAGCAGTTTCTGGGAACGAGACCAAGAACTTGATCACTGGGTCCCCTTTGCCTTGACGCAGATCATCGAGACATCTACATCCCAAAACTCCACCTGTTGTCCCTACTCTAGAAACCAGTAATTCCTATGCGGCCTTGTTTACCCCATGGGGGGACACAGAGATGGAGCTGGGGGACTCGGACTCCCAAAAATCCTCATTATCTACTCTGTCGCAACCAGTAGATAACTATAAAGAGAAGAAAAAGAAAAAAAGGAAAAAATAGAGGCCAGTTTGACATTTCTATAGTTTGCAATGCGGTTATCCTGGGGTTCCCTTAATACCCATAGCTTGCTGAATACCATGAAACGGCAAGCACTCTTCCATCATATACAGATTTCAGTTTGCTTTTTACAAGAAACTTGGATGCACTCGATAGAACAGCTAAACTCTTTCAAATGGGATTGGGTGTGGGGTTCTTCTTTTTGGTCTTTTGGAATGGATAGGGCTAATGGTATAGGCATATTATGTACCTCTTTTGCATTTACATTACATAATTTAATTGACCTAATACCAGGTAGAGTTTTGATATTGGACGGGAAATGGCATAATATTTGTTATAGGTTTATTAACATATATAATCCGCAAACCAAGGCCGATAGAGTGGCCTGTTTAAAAGCTATTCAGCCTTTCTCAGTAACAGCAGTAAAAATATTATGGCATGGAGACTTCAATTGTACAATCATTGACTCACCAAAACAGAATAAAAAAAATTATTGTGATTCAAATGCGCTGGTCAAAATTGTAAAACTGGCTGGACTTATTAATTGCATTACTTTTTCCTCTCGTGGGCCCCAATATTCCTTTATAAAAGGGAAAATGTTTTTCTTAATAGACTATATGTTAGTCTCCCCTTCTATGAAGGTATATTCCTTTGAAATTATTCCCAGTGAATTTTCGGACCATTCATTTTTATTATGCACTTTTCAGTCTTTAGGCTTTCCCGAATTTAGGCAGGTGAGGTGGAAGCTTAAGACCTCAATTCTAGAGTTACCTCATATCCAGCTAGGGGTAACAAGTATCTTAAAAGCCAGGTTATCAGTAGCCTTCCTTTATACTAATCTAGGGGACTGGTGGTTGGAGACCAAGAAGGACTTACGGAATTGGTTTAAA
This sequence comes from Neoceratodus forsteri, assembly GCA_016271365.2. Classification (NCBI taxonomy): domain Eukaryota; kingdom Metazoa; phylum Chordata; order Ceratodontiformes; family Ceratodontidae; genus Neoceratodus; species Neoceratodus forsteri. The sequence goes on from CM028132.1 coordinate 988,950,615, forward strand.
AAACAAGGGGTAAGGGCTAAAAACCATAATTTTCTGAAATACCTGTCGCTAAGGCAGCAGCTTCAGAGACTTACATCAGTAGCATATACCTCTAGATATGACTATTCTGAGCAAATTACCAAACTTAAAGAGAGCATGAAGTTTTATCAGTATGATAGGGCTAAGACCCTATAGGCGATCCTTACCAATGGTATAAAAAAATACCCTATAGGGTATCCCTTCGAGATGTGCAAAACTTTGAAGGATTCTTCCACTCTTGGCTCTTTAAAAAGGCCTGATGGCTCTTTAGCCACATCTGAGATACAGCTAAGGGCATTAATTATCGACCACTTCCGGTCTTTAGAACCCTCTTTCCCAATCCTAGATAAATCTATGACTTCATATTTAAGTAGGATTCCCTCCCATTCTGAGTTGGCAGAAACTTCCATGTTATTGGAACCTATATCTCAGGAGGAAATTGTAAATGTCATTCGGACTCTAAAATCAAATATATCTCCAGGCATGGATGGCCTCTTTAATTCTTTATATAAAGTTTTTTCTGTTGAATTGAGTCAATGTCTTTGTATTTTGTTTGAATATCTTATTCAGAACCCAGTTATTTTTCCTTCATTTTCAAATGGATTATTAATCTACATTTTCAAATCAGGGGATAGACAAGACATTAAGAATTGGCGGCCTATTACTCTCCTAAATTCCGACTATAAGATTTTTACTACTATATTGAACAATAGGTTAAAATATCATGCCAAATTAGTAATTTCTCCCTACCAATTCTGTGGAATTCCGGATAGACAGATACAATCAGCATTATTCAGGGTTTTAAATAATTGATTAGCAGTTTTTTTTCTTGGGACGATACTAACTATACAGAAAGTATTTATATAGATTTTTTAGAAGTGCTGTGTTTGTTAAACACAGTGAGGCAAGAGCTATGGATTTTTACAAAGTTTTAGCACTTTTATGAGCAAAACGCTTATCAATCTTTAGAGTTAAATAAAACCCTGTAATTGGTTATAAGTGTTGTTACTGAGCATCTTTCTTCAACAAGTATTTTAAGCTGTATGGTTATTGCAGATTTTGACAAAGCATTTGATAGGGTACATTTACCCTTTCTATTTTTAACTCTGGAGCATTATGGGATCCCAATGCAACTGGTTCAGTTAATTAAGACACTTTATAAACATAATATAGTGTTTCCTTTTTTGAATGGACACACTGTGGAAAGTTTTCATCTTTCTACAGGGGTACGGCAGGGTTGTCCCCTAAGCCCTCTCCTTTACATATTTGCATTGGATCCTTTTTTGCAGCACTTAATTACATTCCAGCACTGGACTGGAATTTTGGATAATTTGGCTGAAGATCATCACCTTGTCTTACAGGCTTATGCAGATGATTTGTATTAAATTTTTCAGATCAGTCATCTGTTCCCATGTTTTTGAAAGTCTTTGATTCTTTTTCGAAAGTCTCCAATGCAAAATTAAATCTACAAAAAACAAAAGGGTTGTTCATTGGAGCAGCTGGGCCAGTTGCAGTCATACAAAAAGGTATTTACATTTCCCGAACCCCCTGTAAAATTTTGGGTATTTTGTTTGGTCCCCAAAACATGCCAGTGGATAACTGGGAAATGGGCCTCCAGGCAATGGAAAATAAGGTAACTAGGTGGAGGCAGTGGAAACTTTCAAAGTTAAAATGAATACAGTTGATTAAACGGTTTCTGTTACCTGGACTACAGCATGTAGCCATGTTTTTTCCTCTTCCCAGCTCACTTAGAAACCAGGATTTATAGTCTGTGCTTTCAAATGCTGTGGGGCAACCGTTTGAACCCTGTTAAGAGGTGTTATACTTATTTAGGTGCAAAATCAGGAGGCCTTGGGATGATGGATCCCGTGGTCTTTGTACATAGTTTATTTTTCATGAGTTCAGTTAAAAGTGTTTTAGGTTCAAGGGACGGGATTGAAATAAATTGGATCTCTAGGTCACTGGGGAAATACATTTTGAATTGGCACATCTTGGCCCTGAAATTGAATCCTCATATTTATATTCCACAGTATTTTCGGTCTGCTGCCCAAAAATTATATAGATGGGAATTACGAAAGAGATGATTTTAAATAATAACGTAAAACGGTTTTACCAGTTAGTAATGGGACATTTGTACCCTCAAGAGCCATGCTTTAAAAATTGTCCTTCTGCCCTCAGTCCCAAGGTATTAGCACAGTTGAATTGCATCAGATTGCCTCAATCGCAATGGGAAACACAGTGGTTGATTTTCTATGGCCGCCTAAATGTTAGGGGTAATGCTAAGTATAAGGCAATAGAAGAGCGAAATTGTCCCTATTTAGATTGTACTAATATTGAAGAATCAATGGATCATTTGTTCTTTCAATGTTCTTATTCAAAGGGGTTGTGGGCTTATTTGGCAGCCTTATAGGGTTTTAAATGGCTAACCTTGATTACGTGTGATGTGTTAATTCTTGGGCTTTATTCAGGAAATCTTAAGTATTTTCACGAGGGGACATTGTCGTTATTTTTTTGTTGCTTAAGATATTATTTATGGCAAGCTAGGTGCCAATGGGTGATATACCAAAGGAAAATGCCCTATCCTTGTGTCAGTGTATTGATCTCAAATGAACTTTCAAGAATTTATTCTCAGGATGCACAGAGGTTGGCTCCGGCTAAACTTCGGAGGTGGTGGAAAGGGTTTCATCATTTTATAAAGTTCAAGTAATTTGGTGGTTATTCCCTGTTTTTTCATTATTTCATTAAGGTTTATGTGATTTTGCTTTTGGAACCTGGATTTACTTTGATTTTTTCTTGTTTTCTGTGATTTTACTGTGTTGTTGTTTATGTTTAATTTTCCAATAAAAACTCCCCTACTCTTTTTCGATAAATGCCATGGGATCTTTAGCATCCACCTGAACTACTACCAATCCAGGCAGATGGGACCTCGGTTTAACGCCTCATCCGAGTTTTAGCTTGGTGGGTGGAAACTGCATCTAGTTCAAAACAAAAAGCCGACCCAATTATGGCTTTGCTGTTTCCTTTGATGTAGCTGCCCAGCATGCTGACCTTACCTTATCAGCCAGGCTCAGGAATTCAAAACATCCAGAGCCCTGTGATCTCATCCATCTCTGTCCCAGCTCTGCCTGGTGCTGTGGTTAACCCATGATTGTCTCATGTATTAACTAACCAGCACAACAGATATGCAACAAGTCAATATTAAAGTGCTCATCCATTCCCTGTACTACTCAGGCTGTATTTAATGGAATGCTCCCCTGAGTTATACTGTCGGCAGTGAGTCAGTTAAAGGATACCTAAACACAGTTCACTTAAGTTACAGTGTTTTTTTTTTTTTTTAATTGTGGAGGTTTGAAGTGTTCTATTCATATGCATAGTTAGATTTTCTTTTGGAATAGTCAAAAATCTTTTTAAGTAGCTATGAGGACTTGTACTAGAAAAGATAATATTTCAGTAAGTACATCAGCTGGGTCAACAGAAATGTCTATGGAGCTAGTGGATTTTCCAAGTCGCTAGCCCTGCTGGCTGGTGCTAGTGGAGTCAAAACAGGCAGACCGGAATATAATACAAATGTTAAGAAGTAGTCAGTGGTAACTATCTACTTCTGAAGTATTTTTCTTTTGCTCATTAGAAAGTATTCTATGTGATAATATTCTGCTGGATGTGGTAGAACAGCTCTTGGCCTGTCAGCTGACATATCTATCTGTATCGCCCCCCCACATCATCAGCATGGTGATCTCACTGAAAGTGACATCACAGGTGAATGACCTGGCAGTCACTTAATTACTGATCTTACTTCGACAGGGTTCCTGCAGTAGGTCTTCACATATAAGACTGCGCCACCTGGTGTCAGGACCGCACAGCAGACTTGTAGCTAGCAATCATCAGTGGGGATTGCCCCCGGCATGAGGTGATGTGATGTCAGCGTGACTATAAAAGGGGCAGTCCTCCGCCCACCCTCCAGTTCTTTCCTGCTGTTGCATGGTATCATTCGACAAATGCGGTAGAACAGCTTTCAGTTACCCACCATTTTCTATTGCGAATTTCTTTGTTTTTCCCGTGTTTGATCTAAAAAACATTACGGTGTATGTCGTCTGGTCGGACCAAGAAAAAGTGCTGCAAGTCCTGTGGGCAAATCCCGCACGGGGACGATCATTCCCGGTGTGTCCTCTGCCTGGGGCCTGGGCACAACTCTTCGGAGTGTACCATCTGCCAGAGCTTCAACCAAGCCACGCGCACCTGTCGCAAGAGGACCCTCAATGCCCACCTCCTCACCCAGAGACTGGCTTCGATGGGGAAGGCGCTCCAGGAATTGAGGGAAAGATCGTTATCATCATCCCCTGAAAAGAAGAAAAAGAAAGATAAGGAGAGACATCAGGAGCAGAGTTGTTCTCCTCAAGGGAAGTCCAGCCAGACAGCCAATGCTGACAAGGGTGGGCCCTCCACTTTCGTGAGTACCCCACCTATGGGGCCTTCTTCCATGCCGGCGGACCAAACGCCCTCTTTCCCTCTCCCCCCGCTGAGGTTAGTGGGTAGTCGGGGGTCTCCTCTTCGGAGGTTCCTTTAGGGTCTCCTGCTCTGTGCTCCACTGATAAGTTGCCCTCTGGCTCCATCACCAGGCGCCCGGCCCAGACCGATCAGTTTGACACTAGCCGGCCGGCTCTTGTCAGCCTGGCTGCAAACAGTAAGTCGCTCGACGGCTCCTCCGTCGACCACGTGAATGCATCTTTTCTCCTGTTGGACTCCCTTGTGGTCTCCGATGTTGCACAGAGAGAGCTCACAGATACCCCTTCATCCCCTCAGGATTCTCCCTCCGGGGATTCACTACTGGTATCCGTTCTTCCCGGGTCAATGCTCCCATCAGATACCCTCCCAGACCTGTCACTGGGGGACCTCCCGGACCTCCCCCCTTCTCCGGGTTCTCTTACGCCGACGGATCCTCATCTTTGGCCGGATCCCTCAACGGATTTATTCGGGGACAATATGGAGCTCCCTCCTGCAGGATCTGCAGTTCCTCCGTCTGCACCATCATCGGACCCACTTCCTAGCGGTCCTTCGGCACCCTCTCCAGCTGGGTCTTTGGCTCCTCCTTCGGGGCCTTCTGGGTATTTCCCTAGGAACCCTCTGCTTCCGCAGTATCCAACACCGGAGGGTCCGTCACGGGCTACAACCCGCTGACGGTGGGCTACCCAACTCCGGGCTACCCGGAGCCGGGTTAACCAACGCCAGGCCATCCAACGCCAGGCTATCAGGTGCCAGGACAGGCATATTACCATAATCCTTACTGGTACCAGCATCCCAGCTACCCTTCCCATGCAAGGTACCCAGGTTACCCACCTCCTCCATCTCCCCCACATTCCTGCGAGGTGGAAGGATGCCAGGTCCCATTTGCTTTTAGACCTGGGCCAGCCTCGGGTCGCAGTTAGGTCCATCCCTCCTATCAGGGTGCCCCACCTATTCCAACACCCTCTAGCCAAGTCTCTGAGGGAGACTTGGGTGCTCTGCTCCAAGGAGATATTAGACCCTGGTCACATCCTATAGAGGCTTCCTTGCCCAGTAGACTGGACACTTCGGACTCAGAGGCAGGCTTGGAACCAGATCAGTCCAAGCCTCATTTCCCCAGTGGAACCTCAACCCAAAAGAATCCCCTAAGTCTCCTCGAGGACCCCTTCTTTGGGGAGCTCCTCAGGACCATTCAGAATTCATGTGGATGGGCCTCCAAGAATTTGGACCCCATGTGCAAAAGGCTGGCAGAGCACTTGGACCTGGTTAGCGTGGACCACCTCCCCATTCCACCTTGGATGGGGCCACATGAGGACCTCGCATCCACTATTTGGAAGCATCCTTCATCCACACCGGCCGTATCAAAAAAGGCTGATAGGACGTATTTTCCCCCAGAAGGGGTCTCCCAACTAACTGCACAACCTAAGGCCAATTCTATGGTTATCACGGCTGCCCACGATAGATCAGCCCAGCCGAAACATCTTAGTGCCTCCCCACCAGATAAGGAGTCCAAGCAGGTGGACCAGTATGGTAGGAAAATCTACTCATCGTCTACCTGCGCCATCCGTTCCCTGAACTATGTAGCCGATATGGGGGCTTTCCCAAAATCCTCGCTCTCGGATTTGGAAAAAAACCTCCAGGAGATTCCTGATGAGCAGTTATGGAATATATTCCTGGAGAATGTCAGGATGAATAAATCTTCCTGCTGCCATGCCCTACGCACCACATGTGATTCAGTGGACTCTGTGGCTCAAGGGGCAGCTACGGGTTTCTGTCTCAGATGTCTAGCCTGGCTTCGTCTGGCGGGATTGGCACAGGATGTTCAGAGCTCGCTTTTGGACTCTCCTTTTAGGAGTCCAGTTCTGTTTGGCGGCGACGCCAAAGATATCATTACCGAGCTGCAGGAGAGTGGCAAATCCCTCAAGGCTGTATACCATTCTGGTCAAAGACAACGGCAGCAGCCATTTCGTCACCAATGGAAATGGAACAAACAGAATCAGGGCAAACGACAGAACAAGCATCATGCCCCGGGTTGTGGTGCCCAGACCCCCCAGGCCAAGTTCTCCAAAGCTGCCTTGGGGGTGGGGGGAGGCGCCCTTCCCCTCTGCATCCTGACTCCCTTCCCTTCCCTCTGACCGTTTCGGAGGAATCGGTGGGGGGCAGATTCGGCCTCCACCTGAACGCGTGGAAAGCCATTGCCGCAGATGCATGGGTTCTTCAACTCAGAAAGAGGTCACTTGATAGAGTTCCTGGAGAGACCTCCTCCCAACCCACCAGGAAGGTCGTTCAACGCATCACACTTACTAACATCGGGTAAACAATCTTCTGAGTAAACAAAGGGAAAAGAGAAAGTACCTAAGATATAAAAGGCAATGGTCGGTTCCTTTTAAAATCTAATATTACTTTTAGGTAGTACACTAGGCTCTTTAATTTTGACCCCTGCATGGATCAGCCTGAGATGGGTCTCTTTTTTTTTTTTTTTTTATTTATTCTCCCCTAGCCGGCAGCTCTGTGCTCCTTGGTCCCCAGATACATCGGCCCTCCACACCACTTGATGGGAGAAAGCTGTAACCTGTACAGTGGGACCCCTTATAGGGATCATGACAGGTAGTAGGGAAGAGTATGCATATGTATACAGTGAACAGTGTACTCCAAATTCCTGTCATTTTGGTTGTGCTGTCCATTTCTGTGCCATCACTTTGGTGACCACATGTCGTGATGCAGGGATCAGTATGACAAGTTGACGTTTTATTGTTACCTGTTGTAGGCTGGGTGCGTCAGGTATGCGCAGTGATGTTGTGCATTTGTTGTTTTTTGTTCCCATTACTAATGTGGGTAAGCCACATCCACCACTCCTACCCCATCTAATTCTTTGATTATCCAGACAAAGGAACGTATTGGATTTGTCTCAAAAACACATTATCTGTGTTATACAGGAATACTGCCCTTCATCAAATTCTTTTGCTCCATCTTCACCAAGGAAATGGACAGGCCTATGCCACAAGGGAAAATTGGGAAGCTCCTTAAAGGGGGGGAGTAGATAGGGGTAGACAGGGTCTTAAGAGGGCTGAGGGAACTGAGGGTGGACAAGGCACCTGGCCCAGATGGGGTACATCTGAGGGTCCTGAGAGAACTGGCAGAGATTTTAGCAGCACCACTAACTGATCTGTTCAACACCTCACCAGAGAAGGGGTGTGTACCTCTGGACTGGAGGACAGCTCATGTGGTACCTCTCCACAAGTGTGAACCCAGGGACGACCTAGGTAATTACAGACCAGTTAGCTAAACCTCTATAGCTGGTAAGTTAATTGAGGCCATTCTAAAAGGAAGGCTGGTGTCCTTCCTTGAGGGAAGTGGTCTCCAGAATGACAGACAGCATGGGTTTTTCGGGGTGGGGTGGGGGGAGTCATGTCAAACGAACATGTTGGATTTCTTTGACTGGGTTACAAGGACCTTGGACAGGGACCAGGCGGTTGATAAATACAGTATGTACCTGGACGTCTGCAAGGCATTCAACTCAGTGCCACATGGCAGGCTGATCAGCAAGTTGGGGGACCTGAGACTCGGAGAAAAAAAAATGCAGGTGTGGGTCAAGAGTTGGCTAGGGGACGGGAACCAAACAATGGTGTGGGGGAGCTCTCCAGGCCTTCACCCTCAGTACTCAGTCCCGTGTTGTTCAATATATTTATAGGTGACATTACAGAGGGGGTCAAAAGCAACATCTGCCTCTTTGCTGATGATACTAAGCTCTATGGGAGGGTGGAGGAGGGGGGCACAGGATTTAAGGGAGGACCTGGCTAAGCTGGAGGAATGGTCGGGCATTTGGCAGTTGGACTTTAATGCTAAGAAATGTAAAGTAATGCACATGGGAGCCAGAAACCCAGAGGCCAGTTACTGGTTAGGGGGAATACAGGTGTTCATATCAGAGGATGAAAGGGACCTGGGAGTAATGGTCAGGGTGATATGAGACACACAGTGCAGTGCCAAAAGGCAGCAGCCAGGGCAAGTAAAATGCTGGGCTGCATCACCAGGGGAATCACCTCTAGGAGGGAGGAAGTTATTCTGCCACTGTACAGGTCACCAGTGAGACCACACCTGGAGTACTGTGTTCAGTTTTGGTGCCCTTACCTGAAGAAGGATATCAGACTACTAGATGGGGTCCAGCGGAGGGCAACCAAAATGATCAGGGGCATGGGGGACAGAATATATGAGGAGAGGCTGAGAGAACTGAACATGTACTCCCAGGAGGACAGAAGGGAGAGGGGGGGATATGATCAAAACCTTCAAGTACCTTAAGGGCATGAAAAGGGTTGGTAGGAAGGGCATCCTTAACTTAAGAAAGGAGGGTACAACAAGGGGGCCTTTCCTGAAATTGGTGGGGGGTAGATTCAAGAAGGAAATGAGGAGGAACTTTTTCACTGAAAGGGTGGTGAAGCAGTGGAATGAGCTACCGGAGGAAGTGGTGGCAGCAAAGACAGTGGCCAGTTTCAAGAGGGTGGGATGGGGTGACGAAGAGGACTAGAACTGAAGGGAGCTCTACTAGGAAGGGATTAGGGGAGGGGAACAGAAAGGTGGAGGATGACTCCAGGTGGAGTTGGGGGGGGGGGGTGCAGCCCCAGGGAAGTAACTGAGCTGCACACTCGAGCAGACTTGCCTTTTTTCTGCTGGCAATTTCATATCTACATATGTAAATTCGGCCATATAGCATTAACCTTGTGGCAGCATAAACATTCTAGTGCTGTGTCCATGATAGCACAATGATTACAGAAGCCCCAATATAAGCAAAAAGAGATCAAGGAAAAGAAGTTTACATGCTGTTAAAGCACACACAGAAGCAAAACCAGCAACCACAAATAGTATATATAACATGTGAAGCAACAAAAGTGACGTGCATCTATCATGTCCTTATGAAATTGCTGTAAAAAATTTTGTTTTACTACAGTCTCACCCTAATTCCACAAGCTTCTGTTTAGTCATACCCGATGGGAGCTGGGAAGACATGACTGCCCTGATGGAGGTGGGGAACCTTGGTGAACACTGGCTGGCAGGTAGGTGCCGTTGTTTGTTAGGGTATCAGAACTGTGGCATTTGGAAGATGTGGGACCGTCTGGTAAGGGAGAATTAAAATTAACAGGAACCAAAAGCAACAAATGCACAATATCATTGCGCATACCTGACGCACCTAGCCAACAACAGTTAACAATGAAGTGTCAACTTGTCATACTGATCCCAGCACCATCACATGTGATCACCAAGGTGATGGCACAGAAATGAACAGCCCAGCCAGCATAGCAGGGATTTGGAGTACACTGTACTCTGTATACATATGTATACTGTCTCTACTGCCTGTCATGATCCTCAGAGGGGGGCACACCATGCTGGTTATGGCTGTCTCCCGTGAAGTGTGTGGGGGGAAGGGCAATGTGTCTGTAGGCCAGAGACCAGCCAGCTAGGGGAGAATAAACAGAATAAAAAAAAAAAAAGAAAAATCCCATCTCAGGCTGATCCATGCAGGGGTCAAATTAAGTTTTATAGCTACTAGCCAGCCAGGTGGTGACTTGGAAAATCCACTAGCCACACAGATTTTTCTACTGGTCCAGCTGATCTACTTATTGAAATATAACCTTTTCCTGTAGAAGCCCTGATGTGGCTACTTAAAAAGATTTTTGACAATCCCAAAAGAAAATTAATTAGCAGCATTTGGCTAGTGGACTGGTGCCAGTTTCGACCCCGTCCATGAATATCCAGATGTGGTCGGTCACACAGTTGACAGTACAGGAACAGATAGCCAGGACCACCCTCCCAGTGCGCATATATATATATATATATTATGGTAGAGGAGCCATTTACATGTTAAACCCAAAATTTTGCACCTTAATACCTTTGCAACCGTTTGACGGATTTGCCTGAAATTTGGAATACACGATCAAGACCCATACGCCTTGGGATCTGCCAAGTTTTGTACCAGTCGGATACATGGCTGTGGAGTTATTAAGCGTGATCTGCGCATGCGTTTACACTTTTTCTGGAATTCTTCGGTCACATGGTTTGCGCGACTGGCCCGAAATCTTCAGGGAACGTGCGACCGGGGTCCCTGATGTGCCTTTTGAAGATTTTGTGAAAAAATATTAAACTGTTCAAAAGTTATGGCAGTCCGGACTTCTGTTTTTTTCCCATAGGATAACATTACGGCGTTCACCGCGCCTTTGAGGGCCCGTATCTCGAAAACGGTGCGAGATACAGAGTTTTTGTCGAACAGTTATAGGGGCTACGTATAAAACTAGCCAGGAAAGTGATAATACATATGACTTTTAAATTTTTTTTCTATGTCGTACGGTTACTGAGGTATAAGCAATTTACTATTACAACTACTGATTTTTGTGTTCCGAGAGTCATTATTTTGCATACATTCTTTCTACTCACTGTCTTTCTCTATACAGCTTTTGGGGAAAACCAGCCTGTGCGCTTACATTACTCTTATCATTACCGTTTCTGCTTGCGGTTCCGTACCCGTTTCACTTACCGTTCACGTTTACGCCACCATGTGCATTACCCTTTGCGTTTTCATTTGCGGTTGCGTTTGCATTGTTTTTAACATTTCTGTCTACAGTACTGTTTCTCTTTCTGTTTTGCTTTGTGTCACCATGCACATTACGATTTGCGCTTGGGCACAATGTTACTATGTGACAAGACATCACGTGGCAGGAGCGGGGCTCCATCGCCACATTACATTCACTATTTCTCATTATCATTCTCAAAGAAGGAAATTAGAGGCAAAACTCCGTTTAATGCATCAGTTAGGTTGTTCTACAGCGACAAAAGCGAGGAAATTCGATGTTAGGTTGAAACCCCCTTTGTACCCCTCCAGCCCACCCCCCCCAACTGGAATCGGGGTGTGCATTGGGGTCATTGGTACTAACTGTCACCTCATTCTCCTATTCCTCAGCTTCTTTCCACATGTGATGGGGCGACACTTAGGGCCGATGACACCAATATGCACCCCGATTCCAGTTGGGGGGGTGGGCTGAAGGGGTGCAAAGGGGGTTTCAACCCTAACATCGAATTTCCTTGCTTTTGTCGCTGTGAAACAACCCTAACTGATGCATTAAACAGAGATTTTGCCTCTATATATATATATATACACACACACACACACACAGATATATATATATATATATATATATATACATATATATTATGGTAGCAGGTAGTGCTACCATAGTTAGGATGAGGAGCCATTTACATGTTAAACCCAAAAGTTTGCACTTAATAACTTTGCAACCGTTTGTTGATTTGCCTGAAATTTGGAATACACAGTCAAGACCCGCCGCCCTTGGGATCTACCAAGTTTCATACTGAGTCGGATCACGGCTGCGGAGTTATTAAGTGTGATCTGCTGCGTGCGTTTAGCTTTTCTGGAATTCTGGTTGCGCACCTACAGGTCGCACGGTTTGCGCGACCGGCCCGAAATCATCAGGGAATGTGCGGCCGGGGTCCCTGATGTGCCTTTCGAAGATTTTGTGAAAAAATATTAAACGGTTCAAAAGTTATTCAAAAAACAATTTCCCATTATAAGTCAATGGGAAAAGTTAACAAAAAGTTCAACAGTGTCGCAAATGCATTTTTACTTTCGCAAATGGCCCTCTTACTTTCGTAAATCCGCCATCTTGTTTTCAGTTACTAATCAGAAAAATGCTTGGCATTTAAATTTGGGACCCTCTAGCAACCTAACTTTTTTTTGTATTCACCTAGTTGGACCCTGAGGATGCTAGCCATGTCTTTATTTTGGGGTAAAACACCCCAGAAGTATGTTTTTCAAATTTCTGGAAAAAGTACTTTCGCGCTCACGAAAGTGTCGCAAATTTTTGCGAAAGATTTCGCAAATTGCAACAGTACTTTTCTAGTCTGTGGGAAAATGACAGCAATTCTTTGGCACTCTGCTGCAAAAGAACGGTTTGGAGTTTTGAGCTGAAATTTGGAGGGAATGCAGCCGACATCTCACAGATGTGCCTTTCAGTGTTTTGTTGAAAAAATATTACACGGTGGCAAAGTTACGGTACTCCAAAGTAGACACTTTTTCCCATAGGATAACATTACGGCGTACGGTGCATTGCAGCAATCGTTTGGCGCCCTGCTGAAAAATCACGGTTTGGTCTTTTGGGCTGAAATTTGCAGGGAACACAGCCAACATCCCACAGATGTGCCTTTCAGTGGTTTGGTGAAACAATATTACAGGGAGGCAAAGTTATGGCAGTGTGAACTTCTGTTTTTTTCCCATAGGATAACATTACGGTGTTCGCCACACCTTTGAGGGCCTGTTTCTCAAACGGTGCAAGATACTGACTTTTTGTCGAAAAATTTGTTAGCCCCCTAACAGGAGCTAAATACAAAACTAGCCAGGAAAGTGATAATTCATATGACTTTTAATTTTATTTCTGTGTCATACGGTTACTGAGATATAAGCAATTTACTATTCCAAGTCCTCATTTTTGTGTTACGAGAGTCAGTATTTTGCATACATTCTTTGTACTCACTGTCTTTCTCTGTACAGCTTTTGGGTAAAACCAGCTGTGCGCTTACATTACTATTACCATTACCGTTTCTGCTTGCCCGGTTCGTAATGCGTTTACTTACCGTTCACGTTTACACACCACTATGCGTTACCCTTTGCGTTTTTCATTTGCGGTTGCGTTTGCATTGTTTTAACATTTCTGTCTACAGTACTGTTTCTCTTTCTGTTTCGCTTTGTGTCACCATGCGCATTACGATTTGCGTTTGCGGGCACAATGTTACTATGTGACAAGACATCACGTGGCGGGAGCGCGGGGCTCCCGCCGCTGCATTACATTCACTAGTTCTCATTACCATTCTCAAAAAGAAGGGAAATTAGAGGCAAAAAACTCAGTTTAATGCATCAGTTAGGGTTGTTCCACAGCGACAAAAGCGAGGAAATTCGATGTTAGAGGTTGAAACCCCTTTGCCTCAGCCACCCCAAATGGAATCGGGGTGTCGTTGAGGTCATTGGTCTAACTGTCACCCCCCATTCTCCTATTCCTCAGCTTGTTTCCATGTGATGAGGTGACACTTAGGCCGATGACCCTCAATGCGCACCCCGATTCCATTTGGGGGGGTGGGCTGAAGGGGTGCAAAGGGGGTTTCAACCCTAACATCGAATTGCCTCGCTTTTGTTGCTGTGGAACAACCCTAACTGATGCATTAAACTGAGTTTTTTGCCCCTAATATATATATGTACAGTATATACACACACACACACACATATCCTCCCAGTGCATATATACACACAAACACATATATAGGTAATGTGTACAATGAGAAGAAATGCACAAACATATTTGTACTGCAACACAAGATGAAACCATAACCAAACGCAGCACCTAAAAAACAAACATGAAGCACCATCAAATTATTTTAATTGGTAACCGGGAGAGGCACACTGAGCTAAGGCTCGTTTCGGGGGGGAAGGAAAAAGAGGATTACAGTAATATCAGTAAACCAGACAATATATTTGGATACTCGTAAGTTAACACTGTGAATTGCACACATAAGCACAGTACATTTAAAGACATAAAATAGTAACAACGTAAGCAATTGCAGTAAGCACTGTATAATTACAGTTGCAGTGCAGGAACAGAGAGAAAGTCAATAAAACCAGCGCAAGTCAAATGGCTGGGAATCAAATACAATAAAAGGTTGAGAAATCATTTTAGGAGGAAAAGCAGAGGAGACTGAAAGAAGGGTAAAAACAAATAGAAAATAAGTGGAGAGAGTGACAAGACTGGCTGGACGCCAGTGCCCAATGGGGAGAGTTAGCCTTGGCAGTGGCAGGGGTTTGGGAAAACTGGTTGGGTAGTTACAGCTTATTTAGTAAGGAGATGGAGGGGGAGTGGTGGGTTTGGAAGGGGAGGGAGTTCAAGAGTGAAGGTAATCTAAAGGAGAAGGTGGCTGTGCTGTGCCTGAGCTGTGGGAGAGCAGCGGGAGGGTGAAAGTGTGGGCATCGCTGGATCGGAGAGGATATGAAGTTTCCATAGAGGGGGAAAACAAGGGATTGGAGGTATGAGGGAAGTGATCCAAAACAGAATTTCGAGATGAATACAGCTGAGTGGAGCTGCCGTCGCTGTTGAAGGGCTGTGAGGGAGAGGGCCGAGTAGAGGGTGCAATGATGGGTGCCGGGGGGCGTAAGCATTTGTGGCGAAACAACAAAGTGCGTTGTATAAGGTATCAAGTCTGGCAAGGAGGGAGGCAGGTGCAGACCTGTACACCATATCAGTGTAGTCAAATGAGGGTATTATCATCTTAGGAGCTGATGACGGGTGCAGAGGGGGAGTACATTCTTGTTTCTGTACAGGATGCCCAGCTTGAGCAGGATTTTCTAACATACTAGACACCAGCAGAGTAGGCCTGTTGGTCTATCAAGTCTGCTCATGCTTCAGCACCCTGACTGGGTACCATAGCCCTCTATCTGTCTCCTTCCACTGATCCCCCAGTCCTGCCCCCCCCCCGGCAAACCAGCCTCTGCTTCACCTCTTGCCTATACCTGTCCTACCCTCTCTTGAATCCATCCACCGTAGTTGTCTCTACCAGCTCCCTGGGCAGCGTGGGTGGCCCCCTTTTGCCCGACACTCCAGTGGCAAAACACGGAAATTTACCACTACAGCAACAGTCACTGTAATGGTCTGTTTCTGTGTTTCATAGTCCCCTAGTGTCCTGCCTCCTCCCCAGGCCAACTCCGACCTGAAGTTGAGAATCTTAAAGTCTGGGGGGTGCGGGGTGGGGGCACAGCCCCCCACAGAAAACACTGGGGGCTTGGGTGGCTCAATACCTGCGTCGGAATTGTGCCGTTGCTATGTGGGTGGTCGACAGGTTTACTGTCGACCAAACTTGGTGCTTCCGGGCAGCGCATTCCACGGTTCCACCACTGCCTCGTTGAAGTACCTCCTCCTCCTTTCCCCCCTAATCCTACCACCCTCAATTTTCCAACTGTGTCCTCTGGTGATTCCACCCTCCTTCAGTCAAAAGATCCTATCTTGGCTTATCCTATTTACTCCCCTGAGGTACTTGAAGACCTCAGTCATGTCCCCCTGGTCCCTCCTCTCCTCCAGCGAGAACATGTTGAGCTCCCCTAGTCGTTCCTCATGTCATATCCCCCAGGCCTTGGATCATTCTGGTTGCTCTCGTCTGAACCCTCTCCAGGAGTTGGGTCTCCCTCCTTAGGTGTGGCCTCCAGAACTGCACACAGTACTCAAAATCTGGTCTAACTTGGCTGTTGTACAGTGGCAAAATCACCTCCCTGTTCTTTGAGGTAATCCCCCTAGTGATGCATCCCAGCATCCTATTTGCCCTGACCGCAGCCCTCCTGTACTGCTCTGAATTATTCATGTTAACATCCACCAAGACTCCTAGGTCTCTTTCCCCTGCCATGGCCTGCAATTCATCCCCCCCACCCAGGATGTACACATAGATGGAGTTTTCCCACCCTAAGTGTAGCACCTTGCACTTGGAGGAGTTAAATTTCATTTACAGGTGCAGGACCACCTATCCAGAGTATCCAGGTCCTCTTGCAGGGCCAATCTCCTCTCCTCTCCCTCCACCACCACCCCCAGCTTAGAGTCATCTGCAAAGAGACTCATTTCACACCCGATACCTTCCCTGATATCGGAGATGTAGGCATTAAGCAGGAGTGGCCCTAGGACTGATCCCTGTGGGACCCTACTTATGACCTCCCTAGGAGATGAGACCTCCACTCCGACCACTGCCCATTGCGTGCGACCTGAAAGCCAGTTTCCAATCCACCTAACTGTCAGTGGGCCTATCCCCATCCTCCTCCCCAGCTTCTCCCTTAGACCAATGTGAGGGACCGAATCAAATGGCTTGCTGAAATCCAGGAACAGTGCATCTACTGGTCTCCCTCTGTCGATTGCTGATGTCACCCACTCATGCAACTCTACAAGGTTTGTTTGACACGATCTAACTGGCACAAACCCATGCTGCCGGTCATCCAGGTAACCCATCTCTTCCAAGAAACCTCCCAGACTTTCCTTAAGTATGCTCTCCATTACCTTCCCCACCACCGTCAAACTGATGGGTCTATAGTTTCCTTGCTCTTCTCTCGATCACCCTTTATGGATGGGCACAACATGCACCTGCTTCCAGTCCCTTGTCACCCTCCCTGTCTGGAGCAACAAGTTAAAGAGATCCGCCAATGGCACAGCCAAAATATCTGCCAACTCCCTCAGTACTCTGGGATGAACAGCATCAGGCGTTTCACAAGAATGTGTTTGATATGTCTGGCGAAGTCAAGCTGGGAGTTGAGCTAGGCACCCAGATATTTGTAGTGGGGGACAATGTCAAGCTGGGTGTCATCAAGCGTATAGAAAGTGAGTGGGGAGGAGAGGGAGGCTAGCTTTTGGGTAGTTCCAAAAATCATAGAGATGGTCTTTTTGACGTTGAACTTGTGATTAGACTGAAACTAGCGAAGGACTGAGTGAAAGTCGGTTTGGAGGCGCTCTTGCATGGAAGTGGGAGAGGGACCAGTGGCGTAGAGGACTGTGTCATCTGCGTACATTTGTATGTTTACCACCGAGCATGATGATGGGAGTTCATTTAAGAATATAGAGAATAAAATAGGGCCCAAAATGGATCCTTGGGGAACACCTGCCAAAATTGATAGGGGGGGAAATAGGGCTTCTCAGATCTTAACAAGTTGTGTTCTGCCTGAGAGATATGGTTGAAACCAATTAATGGTGATGGGAGAGAGGCCAGCAGCAGACAGTTTGTTGAGCGGAAGTGGGTGGGATACCGTTTGTTGAGCGGAAGTGGGTGGGATACCGAGCCGAAAGCCTTTGTGAGGTCAGTAAATATTGTGGCAGTGAAGTGGCCATGATCCATGCCTGAGAGGATACTGTATGTGACACGGAGGAGGGTGGTATAGGTGGAGTGATTGGCCTGGAAGCCTAATTGAAAGGGGAGAGGAAATTTGAGGTGATTAGGAACTCGGAGAGGTGGGTGAGAACAAGTGATTCTTGCAGTTTGGCAAGGGATGGGAGTAGAGAAATTAGGTGATAGTTGCCTTGGGAGTGGGCATTCCCTGTTTTGTGCAGGGCATGCACAGTCTTCCAGGCCTGTGGGACCGTGGCCAGGAGGAAAGAGCGATTTAAGATGGGTGCACGTGGGCACCTCTGAAAAGCCCCCCACATGCGCACGTGCACACACACACAATAAACAGTATGACTTGATATAGTTCAGAATTGATGAGTACAAAGACATTAAAAAATATAATATAGATATACAGTTTGTGATGCAGCGTAGGACAATAAGGTGTTATACAGTATAATGGGGGGCACTGAAGATGATATGAATGACGTGAATACCTTTGTGTTGCTAAATAAAGCAGACAATGACCCCTAAATTACAGATAAAGTAATGCTTAGGTATTAATAATTGAAAATGCTAACAAATCCAAGGTAAGTCTGATTTGAGTCATCTGAATTATAGCCATCAGTCTCTGTGTCAGAAATGAATGCAGCTTGGGCCCCCTCACAGTGATTAACACGGGATACTGTGGGCTCAAATTGGTAAGGTTGGATACTAATATCAAAGTTTAAATTTATGCCCTCAACATCTTTCTATTCCTCTACTTCGAATATGATGAATAATGAGCACAGGCACAGTAAAGATTATTGAAATCCAAAGGTAAAAAAAACAACAAAAAAAAACACTCCCTGTAAAACAACTAGGCCCAGCATGGACATAATGAAAGGCTGTCTGGCAAGTCTGACATCATCGCAATGCAGCGAGGTGGGGCTGATCTAAGTTTTCAGGAAGAATGCACATAACCAGCACAGACCATCAAACTCATTTTTCAGTACTTTAACAACAGAATTTCCACAGCATGGTAAGTTTTAAGATGAAAAAGTGCACATAAACAGTCCACTTCAAACCTATACTGTAAAAAAAAAAAAAAAAAAAATCTGTACCTTAAATGGACTGTGTTTAGGCACTGGACATCTAAACCCTCTTTTTACACATTTTTTTTGAATGACTTCATAGGTTTGTAAAGGAGAGGCTGGTGTTTCATTTATACTAGAACTACATTTATTAAAGTAGGATAAGTAAGCAATAAGACACAGCAGGGTGTTGGTTGTTCTGTGATAACCACAGGCCTAGGTGTATGGTAAGGCATGCGGCGGAAGGCCGAGTGTCCTTCCACACCTATGTGTGCCGTTATCACAGAACAACCAACACTCTGGAGTGTCTTATTAAACTTATCAAATCAAATCAAACCATCTTTATTTTTATAGTGCCTTTCAAAACCAAGGCACTGTACATAAAAACCATACGCATAAAAATAAACATTTTTAAAACAAGCATAAATAAATCAACCGTAGCTAGGAAAAGCTAAACTAAATAAATAAGTCTTTAACTCCATTTTAAATCTATCGACGGTTGGGCATTCTGTCAACCAGCGAGGTAGAGAATTCCACAGGGTTGGCGCTGAAAAAGCAAAGGCACGAGATCCTGATGTCTTTAATCGAACCCTGGGAATCTCCAGCAGTCCCTCATTGGCGGAATGGAGAGGATGGAGGGGGCAATAGGGTATCAGGAGATCTTTCAGGTAACCGGGTACCTGATCATGTAGGGCTTTAAAGGTTAGTAAACTAACCTTATAGGTGATCCGCGACCAAGCAGGCAGCCAGTGCAGTTCGTGGAGCACAGATGTAATATGACTGGTTCTGGAAGTCCCAGTCAAAAGCCTGGCTGCCGCGTTCTGCACCAGCTGCAGGTGGCGGATATCAACCCCAGGTAGCCCTAGGTAGAGGGAATTGCAGTAATCATGACGGGTAGTAACAAAAGCATGGACCAGTGTTGGAATATCACCCGGCGGAACCAGGTGTTTCACCCAGGCAGTATTCCTCAGGTGGTAAAAAGAGGATTTGACGACAGCTGATACCTGAGATTTTAAGGTCAAACCATCGTCAAAAATAACGCCCAGGTTTTGCACTTGATCAGAGGTAGCGAGCGACATATCACCCAGTAATAAGCCCGATGGTTGTCCAGCCCCCAAATCAGCCCCCGGACGACCTGGGTCCACTACCAGCACCTCAGTCTTGTCCGGATTCAGTCTCAGCCAGCTGGAACTCATCCAAAGTCTGATTTCAGCGAGGCAATTATTTCGCACGGAAAGTGCATCATCTTGCCCGGGCAGAAAAGACAAATACAGCTGAGTATCATCTGCATAGCAGTGAAAACCCAGACTGTATCGCCTGATGATATCTCCCAATGGCAGCATATACACTGCAAACAGCGTGGGGGCTAGAATGGAACCCTGTGGTATTCCACTAGGCAGGGAGTGAGTGCCAGAGGAATAAATTCCAGTAGCAACTCTCTGAGACCTGTCCGTGGGGTAAGACTGGAACCATTTGAGGACTGTACCAGACAGCCCACAAAAGAACCGCAGATACTCCAACAGCACACCATGGTCTACAGTCTATAAAATGGGTTATGCTTTAGAAAAAAATGACACTGACAAGTAGTTTACATTTATAACATTTTGTAACATAAAATTTCTTTAACATGGAGAAAAAATGGTCCCTGACTACACTGTTTGTGATGGCCAAAATAATAAATCGCTTAGAACTGCATGATGCACTACTTTTTTGGGGAGCAGTCAAAATAACAGAAAAAAACCTCCCCACAATGTGGAACATTTTAGGTTTACATATTGAAATTGATGAATTGCGCCTTGCCATGGAATACTGGGTTTATGAGTTTGAAAGTCATGTTTTCCAGCACTGTATTTCCTCTTGATGGTGTTTATGACATAGACAGCCAATTCTGAGTGCTGTATTATATTTTTTTAATATAAAATGTATTAATGTCTCTGCTGAAAATTCAAATGCTCTAGGAATGACCTCTCTCATCCCCCAGATTTTATCTGACAGATGCAGGCCAAGACAACTGCTGACAGCATTGTATCACACACTCAGTCTTTTTAGAGACAGTGTGTTACTGGAAGACTTTTATTAAGGATTCTGTTTCTCTGAGCTAATTACAGAGTTGTTAAGAGAGAAATCATAAACTAGGTTTATGATGTTAAAATCAGGGAAGTTAGGATGTTACATAGAGGTGTAAGGTTGTAAATGACCCTATGAAGCCTGCGTGAAGAGGGTACTGCATGAGATCAAAAGAGGTATCAATGAAACTTGAGTTATGCTAAGGTTGCAGAATTAATACATCATGTATAGCTGTATAGTATAGATTAATAAAATTACATCCTGTGGTTGTATAAAAATATATTTTTGTTAGATATTTGACCAGAGGAGGGGCTGGATGACTTCATCCAAAAGGGGTTGGCCAGTACTGCTTGAAAAGATTATTCTCTTTCACTATAGAGGGGCATTTGTATCTGACACTGACTAAGGAAACATCTAAGCACTGAAAACAGGTATTTAGAAAGCTAGACAAAATCTAAATATAGTTGTAGGAATTGCACTGTTTTAAACCTTGTTTTGTTTAAAGATATGTATGTCTTGTCTTGTCTTATAAGAGTTCTGTATTGTATGTTTGACATATTATTATATATTTTAGTAAAAACTCTTATTTTAGAGCAAACCTGGTCTGTCTTTGAATTGCTTTCTTTTGCTAAGAAATAGTTATGATTCAGCAGACATATAGCTTATATGGTGGTACCAAACTGGAAACAGAAGCATTTTAAATCTGAGGTCTTTATTAAGTTTTAAGAGTTCATATCTGAATACCCGGTTAGGTGCCCGTAGGCAAAGATATCTGGCCCCCCGAAGACAGATATATCTGACCCTGTGCATTGGGTATGCTAGCAAGAGGTTAACAGTTTGAATCCCTCCAGAACTGAGACCAAAGGTTAATCCGAACTCACAAAAACAGACAAGAGGGTTACCTTGTCTGTTACACTGTTCACAAGACTACACTCAGAGGTTGGCACTTTGGGAGTAGAGGGCCTGACCTGCTGAGTGAATCTG
Source organism: Neoceratodus forsteri (assembly GCA_016271365.2). NCBI lineage: Eukaryota > Metazoa > Chordata > Ceratodontiformes > Ceratodontidae > Neoceratodus > Neoceratodus forsteri. The sequence continues at coordinate 988,972,148 of CM028132.1, forward strand.
TGACAGTGTTTCATGCTCATTGTAAGTGAACTCTTTTTCAGGCTCCAGCTTTTGTTTCTTGCCTGTAGGCTTCATTTCTTGATTCTTGCTTGAAGATTCCATCTGCTGCTTTTCTTTCGTACTGTGTGCCAGGATTCTGCTCCACTTTTTCCAGTTTTCGGCAGAGGCACTCCAGTAGCTTCTCAAGTTAACTTCTGATCTGTGCCCTGTGACTGCCATAATTTACCATGCTTGCAGTCTGGCGGTAGATAGTAGATACACAGCTGTGGCTCTAATAGAGGGATTTGTGTACCTTTGGCTGAGGTTATACTCCTTGTTCAACAGGTTGACTATCTGTTCCCTATTGGAACAGATTAATGTTTTTCCACCAAATAAGCGGGCCAAGCCCTTTCTACCCTGAACATTTCAGATCAAAATTCCAAATTGTTTGGGTGCTAGACGATGACACATAAAGCAAAAAAAACCCAGCAATTTTTAAACTTTTTTCACTATACTGATCTCAGAAGCTGCATGGCAAACATCTGGCATTTACAAACGCTTGTCATTTTTTCATTTCATTTTTATTAGGCAAGAAATCCTTTAGGGAAGAACCTTTTTTCAAAGGAGCCAAAGTCACAAGATACATACAACAAGAACAACAAAGTAAACATAAGCAAATTGTATCTAAATAGCACATCAGGTTTATATATAACACATTGTGCATGCCTGCAGCAGCTAGTTCAGACCTCTACAATTGCTGCATAAGGTATCGAGTATCCTACAGCGGTCCGCAGTGGCAAGTTGCATCATGTCACAGCATGTTGATCAGTAACTCCCTGTAGCTCCAGTTAGCAGTGATTAATCCTATCAATTTGACGCCTGTTTAACAGTTATTCCTGTAACTAGTTACAACGAAGGGCATCATAATAACAGTATTAGAATAGCTTCAGTTACAGTAGAACTTGTCAGTTGGCACCACAGTACGTGGATGAGAACATCTTCAGGCATCAGTGAGCAAATTCCTCAAAACCAGTTCCAGACCTTAAGCTAGACAAGCTGCATGAACTTTAAGGAACATCCTTCAATTGATCATCTATTACTGCTGAGAGCATTACCTTCAGTATATTCTAAGCAGAAAAAACACTTTTAACAAGATGCTATACTTCCCCCATCCCTAGCATGTCTCCCTTAAGCGATGTATTTTAAGTTTACATTTGTAACAGCATTCCTGACCACACCTTAGAACCCTGCTTTCCAGAACTGTTAAATCCTAAATTACTATATTGTAAACATTTGAATTCCTCCCAAAAATAATTGCTCCCTGCTAAAAGTAAAAATGACATAGTGTTATCTGATACAATATTGCCCCCACTCCTTCCCTCATGCCACCCCAAACTGTATAAATAGGTAATGGCCAGTACTGAAAGATTCAGCACACAAGCACACACTAACAGGGTTTAGGGATGCACTGCTTTCCGCACTCAAAATAGCACGGCAAGTAAGGCTCCCTGCCAGACATCCAGAGGGAAGGGATATAGACATAGATATAGATATAAATATAAATTTGGACCCAGACCTCAGCCAAAATACTTCAGCCTAGTCTGGGGGGAAGTTATTTGTATTTGGATTGGTAATTAAGATCAGGCAGGAAGATTATTTGTTACCTCCTGGGGTCTGAACAAACACAAGAAGGGTAGGAGCAGACAAGGAAAATCCATTGATTAACCCATCCCCCATCTGTCATATATGCTGGAATATTTGTTAACCAAGTATCCATCTTGGGGATTTCTCAGGCTGGGGAGGGGGAAAGAGTAGAGAAGTAAAATAATAGAGATGCGAAGGAGAGTAGGGGGTCGATCTAGCAAACAGTAGATGAATTTGTCACACACACACACACCACTAGTTAGTTAATTATTTATTTAAGTAACTTTGATCTTTGTATGGTTTAAAGCTATGATTTATCAAATGTATATATAGTTCCTCAAATCTGGAGGTGTTTTGTATCAGGTAGAGGAACTTAGGCTAAGAATGGAGTTAAACAAAAAATCAACTGTGTGTGAACAGAGGGAAATGAACTGTGGAACACATTTGGACTACATGGACATGGACTTTTGAGGTCCCAATTGGGGACTCCGTTCACAGTACATAGAGAAGGGACATTATTAGAGCTCCTCTGGTTGTATCAGACTATTAACACTAATTGTATTTACAATTGAAGGTTGTGATGGATTAACTGTTGTCATGTCAATTTGATGTATTTTCTGTGCATCAATAAAAATTAAGTAGCAAAAAAAAAAAAAAATAACGGCAAGTGCCTTATTCAGAGGCACAGTTTGCATGACTTAAAGTTGTTAGCTTGTGAGCATCAAGGAATTCCAGAAGTGCATGCTAATATGGAGTGGTGGCATGGATACAGGCACAATGGCAATTTTAAAGCAGTTTTTCTTAGGACATAGGTGTTAGAGCTACTTAAAGGCTGAATGTGCAGTGTCAGTTAACTTTTCCAAAAAGCATGTTTTAACACCATGCATACTTAATGGACCCTCCCCATCCTCAGTTATCACATCCCTTGTATACAGTGGTCCCCCTTCCTCACCAAATTCCTGTTGCTTCAGCCTGATATCCGGTGTTTCCCCCTCCTTATACCAGTTACAGGTATCCTTTGTGTCCATTGGTTCCCTTCCCAGCCCCCGTTATACTATCCCTGATTTCTGACAGTCCCCCATTCCTCTCACAGTCCCTGTTACAGCTTTCTCTGGTGTGCAGTGAGCCCTCACCCCCACCACACCCTTGCTCCTGGTCCCAGAACTACTGTCCTTAGTGTTCCATCCAGTCCAGTCCTGAGATGGCAATCCGCAGTTACCCTCGCTCAGCTCCACTGCTGGACACTGTCTGATGCTCATAATCACAGAGCTTGATTTTTCATAGGTGTCCTGCAAGTATTCTAGCAGTGTACCAACTTGTACATCGCTACATTGCTTGCATGCGGCAGATGTCAGACAGGAGACGAGAGGAGGGCATTATATTATGAAAAAGCCAGCAGAATGGGCTAGGGTTCAGGACATGCCATCAGTCTTCTGTGTACTTATGGATAGTGACAGCATTAAACATAGAAACATAGAAAGTATTGTCAGAAAAGGACCGGTAGGCCCATCTAATCTGCCCTATTTTTCCTGCCTAACACTACACCCCGGACTTTGCTTAGTCATAGGTGTCCCTTCGTTCTCCCTTACCTCTGCTTACAATACCCATGTGTCTGGCCCTCATACAGAGATGTTTGATCTGGTGTCCATCATGATATGAGGACAAGCTGTGAAGCTCAGAGGTGGTAGCCTTAGGATGCACATTTTCTCCCAGAGGGTGGTGAACTTTAGGAACAGCTAACCAGCATAGACGGTGGATATGAAGACAGCACAGGCCTTCATGGTTAAGCCTGAACATATTTCTGCTTACCAGGTGAGTCAGAGGGTATTCTGACACCACACTGTGCACTAAGAGGAACTTGATTGGACTTGGATGCTGCTGGGATATAGTACTGGAGACTGACACTCATGTGCCCAACACCCGTTAGCCAGAAACCAACATCACAACACCAAAAATCTTGACAGTGGGATTTGGCCTACGGTGGACTGTTTTTTTCATGTTTCGGGGGCTTTGCCTCCTGCACCCCCCGTAATTATTATAACCAACTCTGCCATGGGCAAAAGCCCACTGTCAGGATTTTCAGTGTCAGGAAATTTGTCTCGGGCTAATGGGTGTCGGTCTTTTGTAGTGATACCTGCTGTTGTGTAAAGTAGCACCTTATCACAAAAAAAAAAAAAAAATAATGTCTTAGTAGCTGAAAAATATTCAATAATAATAGTAAAAACTATTTAGTCAAGACACCTAGGACTCCCTAATGAAGAGGTAGGACACCTTGAAGGACAGGATGGTTAGCCTGTACCACACTAAGGTGTCATGAATAAATATACAACTACTGAGACGTCCATTTGCACCTGTAATGTATTGTTTTTTTGTGACCTACATGGCAGTGAACAGGGAATCCCTATAAATTAGTTCATGTTTGCACAGAATGTCTTTTTTTGTATCTTTGCTTATGAAGCAAGGGGACAGACATGATGGACCTAGTCCCTTCCTAACTAAAATTACTATGTTACAATGTGTTTTCATGCCATTTGACTTTAAAGTGCAAGTATTTTACAGCTGCGATCACAGAGGACAGGGAACTATGTCAAGTGACTTGAAGAAGGTCACACAGTGAGCCAGTAGCAGTGGTGTGATTCAGACATGGGAATCTCCTGCTTCACAGGTCTGTACTCGGGTCACTTGGCAGTGTGGTCTGGTAGTTGGAGCACTGAACCATCAGTGAGGAGATCACAGGTTTGAATCTTGCACTGCCACTGTCTCACTGTGTGGTTTGAAGAATTGGGCAGAAGCAGTACTCCACTGTAAATGAAATTATGAATCTCAGCTGGTCTGTCCTAGGTAAATGCATTTTAAACCAAAAAAAAACAGGACCATACTTCTGCCCAACAAAATTATATGCATTTTGCATGGCAGGTTGTGTGTCTGTCAGTGATGCATGCCTTAAAACAGCATCAGTTTCCCCTTTAAAGAAATAGCATCCCTTCCCTAACGTTTAACTGGGAGATTAAGGGCTTAATATTTAAGCAATATACAACGACAGGGTGTGGGTAGTGCTGGGATTTACCCACACCACAAGTGGGTTAATCCTAGATTCAACGACACCCTGGGGTAGTATATTGGGATTATATAATGCCCCTCCCCTTTTTTTGTGACAAAAAAGGAGAGAGAAAGAAAAAAAAGAGGTCCTCCCCTCTTCAAATTATTTTTATTGGATGTATTGCTGCGCCACAAAAAAATAGTTATGTGTTGCTAAGAGAATATTGAGGAAATGCCCCCAGAGGTTCAGCTGTGATATGTGGCAGCCATGCTATTGACTGGTTTCTCTAGGTCCAATCATATAATGCCTGTGCTCTGCGGACTGCACTGGCTGCCAATATGCTGGCGAATCACCTTCAAGGTTGGTTTGCTAACCTATAAGGCCCTACATGATCAGGGACCTGTCTACCTGAAAGATCTCCTTTTTCCCTACTGTCCCCCCCCCGCTCTCTCCGATCCACTGATGAGGGATTGCTAGAGATTTCCAGGGTTTGCTTAAAAACCTCTAGGGCCAGATCTTTCAGTTTTATGGCCCCAACCCTGTGGAATTCTCTACGTCGTTAGGTGTGGGATTGCCCGACTGTCCAAATCTTTAAGGGGGCATTAAAAACGCATCTTTTTAGCCTTGCATACAATGATTTTTAAATGCTGCTGCCTTAGATTAATTTTAACATCATTTTAATTATTTATTGATTTTATTTTGTTATGTACAGGTGCCTTGGTTTTGGAAAGGCGCCTTTTATAAATAAAGTTTGATTTGATTTGATCCAGATCATCAAAACGTTGATCCCACTGGACCCTGAGGGTCCATTGCTGGATCCTCATGTGCAACATGGCCAAAAGGACTGTCACAATGGCTGCGGCCATTAAGCCTAGCAGCCTCAAGAACAGTCTGGCTGGGACATACTGGCACTGAACCACACCCTGGGCCTGAGTTATGAGGCAGTCCGCCCTTTCTTGTGGTAGGAAGGCCTTGACCCGAGTAGAATCCAAAACTGACCCTATGTACTGGAAACGCTGGGACAGGGTCAACGCAGACGCGGGCAAATTGACAGTGATGTCCAAGGACTGGAACACCTACAGGGTGCTTTCTAGTGTCTGCAATAGTAGTTCCCTGGACTGCACTTTCAGTAACCAGTTGTCCAGCTATGGGAACACATAAAGACCTTTGCACCGGAGGGCCACTGCCATCATGGCTAAGCATTTGGTAAGTACCTGTGGGGCAGAGGATAAGCCAAAGGGTAACACTGAACTGATAATGTTCCCCTCTGGAAAAGGAACCGTAGGCATCGCCTGTGAGGGGGGGGGCAAACCATGATATGCAGATAGGAATCTTGCATGTCCTGGTAGCACAGCCAGTCTCCCTACCTGAACAGAGGAAGGACAGCTTGTAGAGTCGCCATCCAAAAATTTCTGTATTGGATGTAAAGGTTCAGCTCCTAGAGATCTAGAAAGGGCCTCAAGTCCCTGGTTCTTTTGGGAACCAGGAAGAACCAGAAGTAGAACCCTTTGTTCCACTGCCGCCTGGGCACTGGTTCTATGGCTTGTTTGCACAGCAAGATGAGCACCTCTTCCCTGAGCACCACTGTGTGGCCTGGAGGATATGAGGTGGGAACTGGTGGAACATCTGAAGGCTGTTCTAGAAGTTCTAGAGCATGGCCGTTTGATTATCTGCAAGAGCCAAGTATCTGTGGTAATTGTTCTCCATTGGGATAGAAGGAGGGAGAACCGACCTCTAACCACCTCCTGCTTGCTTAGAACAAGAGGTGTGGGGGGGGTCTGGTAAAGAGTCAGGCTGAGGTGGATTCTGTGGTCATGGCTGTGCCTCCTCCTCTGGGGTGCTTAGCAGAGGAACCAGTGTTGGAAGAGGGGGCAGGCAGGGCAGAGCTGGTCCTACGTTTGCCCTGGAGCTGGGTTCCGAATCCAGGCTTGTGAGAGGCCTTGCGAAAGGAGGGCCTCGATCCACTCTTAGGCTGGGTATGACAAAGGGAGTGTACAGACCTAAAAGCCCTACCAAAGGCTTGCAGTTCATTAATAATATCCTGCACATCAGGGCCGAAATGTCTGTGACCCACAGTAGGGGCATTTAACACCTTTTGAAGGACATCAGCCACAAAGCCAGAGACTCTAAGCCAGGAGTGCCTTCTATGGCAGATGCCAGAGGCAGCTAGCCTGGCTGTAGTATCAGCAATATCATAAGTGGCTGTGTGGAGATGCTTACTGACATTTTTCAAGGCCTGGAGAACTTTTGAGAAGTTCTTGTCTCTGGAAGCCCTTAGGAAGGGACTGAGCAGCAGTTTTGCCCTTCCTCCAGAAGGTGTTCTGGTGCTTAATCAAATGAGCCAAACAGCTGGCAATTCTAAGACCTGGAGGGGCAGATGCAAAAGTCCTCTTGCCCAAGAGGTCCGGCCTCTGGATTCCCAGTTGGGAAGGTAACTACAGCATTCATTGTAGAAATGAAACTTGGTAGGTCAAATGGCTCATTGTACACTGAAAAGGTGTGTCATTTACTGAAAAATGTGGGTCATGCGCCTATTTTTTTTTTAAATTGTAAACACAAATTTTTAACTCAGGAATGAAATCTATATTGAAAAATTGCTTTTACAAGTATGTCATAACTAGCAGGCAAAGCAGCACTGAGTGACCTATGAACATTGAGTAAGTGCATCAGCATGGGAGGTCTGTAATAATTATGAGTAAAGTACATACAACAAGAGAGAAAAATTCTGGGCATATACTAGCCACACTGCAAACTACTATATCATAACAAGCCTTTTAATCAATCATCAAAATCTTTATTTATCCAGGCGGACACCATTGAGCAAGCTCATTTGCAAGGTGGACCTGCGTTACACAAGGTCAAGTAATAATACATTTATATACAAGCAAAGAAACAGTAAATGAAAGTATACATCAATGCAGGTGGACCTGCATCACACCAGTCGAATATTAACACATTGTGTACAGACAAGGAGACAGAAAATATTGATATACATAGTAATATAGCCGTAAGATGGCAAAGGAAATGATGATTAATACTGGATTCAGCTAACATACACCTGGGCAGTATTCATGGAAGGGATGTGGCATGATTTGACAAGAGGAGAGAGAAAGCTAGAGAGTGTTGCCAGAAAAGGGGCTTCATTGGCAGTTAACAAAAACATATACATTCGAATGTAGTCGATGGAAGGTGGAGGTGGTAGGCAGGGGGTCTGGGGCTGGGATATACGACCCAGAGCAGATAAGTTCACTGGCTGGGGAAAGAGGGGGTGGGAAGGTGTGTAAGGGAGGACTGAGGGCAGTAGGTAAATAAGTGAATCGAGAGCAAAATTGTGTGAAATGAAGATCGGAATAGGAGGTATCAGAGGGGCAGGCATAAGCGAATTATGGTCGATGGAAGCAATTGTAGACTTCAGTGATATAGTACAGGGTCTAGAACACAGCAAGACTGACCGGAGTCCTTAATTTCAGAGATTTCTGAAGCTCATTCCATAATGATGGCAGCACAAAACCTATGGCAGTTCTCCCAAAGCGCGTTACGGCCCTGGGCACTTTTAGAGACAGCAGGGAGCAACTTCTTAGAGTGTAAGAACAGCCTTCCTGAGGAGGTTGTGGAGTCAGGAACAGTGGGAGAATTCAAGAATGCATGGGACAGGCATAAGGCAATTCTAGTGGGGGGGGCAGGAGGAATTAAGCTGTTGATTAACTAGAATCTGCAGCTTATCCATCAGGTAGGGAAATGGGCAGACTGGGTGGGCCAAGCCATCCTTATCTGCCGTCAAATTCTATGTTTCTATGTAAGTTCCAAGCACACTGGAAGGCAGACAATCAACAGTATATTGCCGAAGTTTGCCAATATTAGCACTGTATGTCCAGAAGGCCATATTTCTGTTGCATCTATACTGTAGGGAGGTCCAACCCTCAGCCGCATATAAAGAGCATTGGTGGGTGGAGAAAGGGAGACCAGTAATGAAGCGCAGGGCTCTGTGGTATAGAATGTCCAGTTTTCCAAGGTAAGAGGCAGCACATCAACTGTAGATGAAGTCAGCGTAGTCGATTAGGGAGAGGAATGTGGACTGAACAAGCTGCCTCTTAGTCTCCGTAGTTAGTAGGCTGTTTATCCTGAAGAAAAGACCAAGTCTCTGCCTTAGTTTTTTTAACAGCTCCTCCAAGTGATACGTAAAGGAAAGTTTGTGGTCTAGCCAGACCCCCAGATATTTGAATTTCGGTACAAATTCCAAGTTTTCCCCTAACAGAGTGGAGATGGGAGGGATAGTACCAACAGCAGCAGAGTATGTCACATTATTAACAGGTGAAAATAGCATCACTTTCGTTCTTTTGGCATTAAGTAGCAGCTTTTTGTTTATTAACTGTTGTTGCAATAAGTAAAAGTCAGGTTGCAGGTCTCTGCAGGCAGTTTCAGGTGTAGGGCGGCTTAGGTAAATCACTATGTCATCTGCGAACAGATGGATTTTTGCCTCTTTGATGGCAATATCTATACTGTTAATGTAGATAGCAAATAAAAGTGGTCCCAGGATGGAGCACTGCTGGATGAAATCCTCTGAGAAAAAGAGACACATGATGCAGACTGTAATGAAGTTAGCTTTATGGAGGAAGCGCCCGTCCGTTGCATCCATAATTAGCCATTCTGTGTCTGAATATCAAGAAATGCCCGCCCCCAATTACTGTAGTATGAGAGACATCCTAAGAACTGCAAGTCAAGTGCCTCGGAGACCATCAATCACTCTTCTTTTCCCCCTGACAAATAAAAAGATAAACCCAAAGGGATTGTCTCAATCTCCTTGTTTTGGCTGCAAAATTATTTTTTTTAAAATGCATGATCTCCACTACTTAATAGTCTGCAAACAGCTCGTCTCTCCTTGATGGTGCAGACAACTAGTTGTTAAAGTAATGATCTCGTTTACAACAGACACCAGGAAGCTGTATATGTTGTGCTGTGTGTATATAGGGTAGCTGTTACATGTGTTAGGCAGCACTCCGTTCTTTCTAAGTGTCCACACGAGTCTCAGTATTTAGCAGACAGCCTTCGTATGAATGGCCTGACTTTATTACAGCAACGGGAGCTAGAGAAAGCATGACTGCGGTCTAAACTGTCATCAAAGAAATGCATACAGCGCTTGTCAGTGATAGCTTAGTGAGAGTTTTTCATATTTCTCCAGATCAAGGGAAAAGATCGCGATCGCGCTTCCTCTTGCTGAGCTCCTGTAGCTGTAATAAAGTCAGGGAGTTCATACAAAGGATATCTGTTAAATACTGAGAATCATGTGGCCACGTAGAAAGAACAAAGTGCTACCTAACATGTAACAACTATCCTATATATACACCAGCACAACACAGATGCAGCTTCCTGGTGTATGTTTCAAAAGAAATTATAACCAGAACAACTAGCTGTCTGCACCATCGAGAATACGAGAGCTGAGCCGTTTACAGACTAGTAAGTTGTGGAGATCGCATTTTTTTTTAAATAATTTTGCAGCTAAATACAAGGAGCTCGAGACAACCCGTTTGGGTTTACTTATTTTTTTAAAGGATGGATAGTTCTCGGCAGCCAGCGAACAATACAGTATCAGTCTATGTGACATGCCCCCAAGGGACATTCTTCACCAACATTTCTCCTAATCCCATCATGTGAACATGTTACAGGCTTCCAAATGATCACAAACTTTATGGACAACAGCACCTCCCGTAGTGAGACAATTGTAATGGGTGACCTAAATGTAAATTGGCTCGCTCCAGAAGCCGACCCATATAAGGATGCCATTGCTGCCCTAAACATTACTGAAATGGTCACCTCTCCCACTACCTTTAATTATAAGTCTGGTAGTAGCTCCTTACTTGACTTGATTCTTACCTCTCATCCCAGCAGAATCACTAACATGGACGTTCTCCCAGATGCCCTTAGTGATCACTCCCCAGTTATTTGCCACTGGTCAAACAAGGCACCTAAACCCAAGTCCTCATTTTCCTATAAAAGAATCTTAACAAAAGGAAAGCTTCCACAATTCCTTGCTGCCTTGTCAATGGTTGACTGGACACCCCCTTGACTCCTTGAGCAGTGTCGACCAAGCACTTGACTTCTTCATTGCCCAGTTTAACAAAGTTTGCAACAGTTTTGCCCCCCTACGTAAATGCAAAACTCAATCTAGCACTAATTACTGGATTAACTCCGAACTCATCTCCATGATGCGAAACCGAGATTACCTCTGGCACCGAGCCATGGACTCAGGGAAACCACACGATATGCAGCTCTATAAGGCGGGTAGGGAACCAGTGCACAATAGCTATACGCAGAGCCAAGCAAGTCTTCTTCAACCAGGAACTTACTAACTCCTGGAGAAATAGCAAACCCTTCTGGAAGAACATCAAGAGCCTCACGGGTAAACCAAGCAAATCCTCCCCCACTATGATTGAGGTTAATGGCTCCACTTTACAGGACCCCAAAGAAATAGCGGACTCCTTTAATCTCACTTTTACTGATCTTACAGTGTCCTTCCCCCCAACTTCTTTGACAACTCTGCCCAGCCCTGCCTCAATAATAAAATCAATCTCCACAGTACTAACCCCCCATTCTACTTTAAGAGGGTATCCATGTCTGAAGCTAAAAGATACCTTAACAAAGTGCTAAGCAAAGCCAGTTTCAGCAGCGATACCCTTGACCTCAAACTCCTCTCTCTCTCTCTCTCTCCCTTGACGTTGTCCTACAACCTCTCACTAAACTTCTGAATCTCTCACTCTCTCATAAACAATTCCCCCAGCTCTGGAAATCAACAGTGGTCGCACACGTTCATAAAAGAGGTGATAGGTCTCTTCTCTCTCTAACTACCGCCCTATCTCTATCCTCCCACCACTCTCCAAGGCGTTGGAACGAATGGTAGCTGACCAGTTGTCTGAACATCTCAACAAATATAACTTACTTTGCCCACAACAACATGGCTTTAGAAAAAAACATAGTACTACCACTGGCCTGCTTGACTTCACCAGCCATATTCATAAGGCGATTGACACTGACGACCTACTGGGTGCGGTGTTTATTGATTTGACCAAGGCATTTGACACTGTAAACCACCGGCTCCTGCTTCACTCACTCTCCTCCCTTGGACTATCTAATGATGTAACCAGATGGTTTGAAAGCTACCTCTTGGCAAGGAGCCAAAAAGTCAAAATCGTTGACTCTCTCTCAAGTGCCCTTCCTGTCTGCTCTGGTGTACCCCAGGGTTCCATCCTTGGCCCTCTACTTTTCAGCCTTTTCATCAATACTCTTCCTGCAGCTTGCAATAATAACTTAATACTCTATGCCAATGATGCAGTCCTCTGTTCCTCCCGTACTGACCCTGTCTCGCTCTCCAAGGTGCTACAGACAAACTTCAGCCTAGTTGAAACCTGGCTTCTCCAACATAAGCTGTTGATGAATTACAAAAAAACAAAGTCCATGCTGTTCTCTAGCACTCACAGCAAATACAGATCCATAAACTTCACCATACATAATGAACTTGAACAGCCACTTGAGCAAGAGCAGGAGTTTAAATACCTTGGTATTACCCTTGATTGCACAATGTCTTTCAGCTTACATGTTCAACACATCTCAAAATCAGTCAACTCAAGAACTGGGGTCCTCTACTGCCACCGTTGCTGTCTTACCAAAGAAGCTATGCGCGCAGCCATAACTGCCTGAGTCCTACCTGTCATTGATTACGGACTTGTCTTCTACGGGTCTGCCGTTGATACCACCCTAAAACGGGTCAAGACAGCCCTTAACAAATGCTATAGACTTCTCACTGGTGCAGGGAAGCATACGCATACCTGTGATCTCTACAAGCAATCCAATTGGCTCAATCTAAATAGTAGACTTGTCTATCAGACCTGCCTACTGACTAAGAAAATGTGTCTTAACCTCACACCCCCTGCAACTTATGCCTTAATGTTGCCCGCAGTCACTGTACATTTTACGCGCAGTTCCCTCAAACCAACATTTAATCGGTCCATTCTGCTGTACCAACCAGGCTCAATGTGCTTTCCACACCAGGGCCCCCCTGTTGCTAAACAACCTTCCACCCCACCCCCGAAATTGTACCTGAAAACAAGCTTGGCCCCTTCAAACGTAAACTCCGCCAGCACCTCACTGACCTCAGCAGTTGTGACTGCTCTGCCTAGGCTTGTAGCTTTGTTTCCCCTCTCCCTTCTCTTCTCTCCTCCCATGCTACTCTCCCAACTTCTCTCCACCCCCTCCATCCCCTGCTACTCCCTGTCTCTCTCCCACCCCCACCTACCATTCTACCCTCTCACCTCCCATATACCATTCCACCCCTCTCCCGCTCCTCTCCTCCTGTCTCCCCCTCCCTATCACCCTATCTCTTGTTGCTCCACCCTAGACTACCTAACACTTATTTTTCTGTTCTTGCACTTACGACAATGTCAAATCCTTGACTGCCTAGCCCTCTTTTCCCCACCTCCCCTCTTATTCCCCACCCTTGCTCCACTTATGTCACCCTAGGATGGTTATTTGTATTTGTGTCTTGCTATATATATATATATATATATATATATATATATACACCATATTGTTAATTGTGCATTGATATTTGCCACTGACTGTTTGATACTGTGCTAGTCTATACACATGTACTGTCTTTTGCTACTAAGTTAACCTCCTGACCTGTATTGTATGTTACCTCTGCTTACTCCTATGTTAACCTCCTGACCCTGTATTGTATCTTACCACTGTTTTGTTTACACCCATTGCTGACGCAGAACCTTTGTAAAAGAACCCTTGGTTCAAATGTATTTGTAATCCTAGTAATAAATAAATAAATAAATAAAAATAAAGTCCAGCCTCAGAACATACCCCCAGGGATGAACACGTCTTTATTTTGTTGTGGTTCATGGTACATATAGTTGCAGGTGCGTCTGAAGACCCATTCAACACTGTCAGGAGGGGTCAGGCTTACCGTCGGGTGTGCCATTGGTGCAATCCCGTGGCCCGAAATAAACACTGGAACTAAGGTGCTTGGGTACCTTAGTCCTGTCATGATCGGCCTTAAATACTAAGTTGCTTTCCGGCTGGGCTACATAAAAAGGCAGCCTCTAAGGTGCCTGATAAAGCTTATCAGCCTTTGTGGGCATGGCTGGTACCAGGTTGGGCATCTGCCAGGCAGCAGTTGCAGCATCATTTAATGCAGGAAGCACAGGAGGAATAACTTTGTGTGGAGATTATGGGGTCTCCAAGAAGTCCACCAGGTTGCTCCTTGTGATATCCTCTTTCCTCAGTCTGGAACCTCACAGTGGAGGAAAGCCGTTTCATAATGTTGAAGAAAGAGGGGACCTCCGGGGGGGGGGGGGACCCTGGGGTAAGTTTGCCCGAGTCCTCACTCATGGAGGAGACAGTAGACCTGTTAAAGAAGTCAGCTTCAGTATCTTCCTCTTCCTCAGGGAGGATGAGATTAGGGTAGCATTCTGCCTCCATGTCAGCCTGTTCTGAGGTAGGGACCGATGGCCTGGAAACTGATGGCTCCCAAGAAGGCGCTGGGTGGATGGGTCGAGCTGGCATTGACACTTAAGACAGCACCCAACGGCGCGGGCAATGACAGCCCAGGCCCTGGAATAAGCTGTTGTATGAGAACCAAGGTAATGGAGGAAAAGACAACATTCAGGTCGATGGCAGGATAAGAAAGTGTCGTCAACACAAGTACTGACAGAGAGGGTGCAGAGCCCAGCTCTGATGAACCACCACTAGCGAGAGTAGAGACGGTGAGGCCCAGTGCCTGTGGACCTCAAGATTCAAGAGGTCTCAACGGTGGGGCCTGGGCCAACCACCCAGGGTTTGAGGGCCCCTCTGCAGCCCTGAGAAGGCTGGGAGAACTCTCTCCGTGGGAGGGGGGCCTGATAGCAGCCGAGACCTGCACAGACAGATGTGTTGATGCCGAAGAAGTTGACAGAGTGATCCCAGGAGAAGAGGAATCCAACGGTGTTCGGAATCACTGCTGGGGAGAATGGTCCTTAGGCCAGTCCTTATCCTGACAAGAATGTTTCTCCGAGGTCTTGTCCCGGATCTTATCAGCCTGACAGCCCAAAGAAGATGCTGGCTGCCTTTTGCTCCATGAGGAACTTCTGCAGAGCTTTCTTGCATCAGCGCCAGGTGGTGAGGCTGAACTTCAGGCAGAGCTCACAGGTGAGAGCGTTATGACCAGGCCCAAGACAGCAGACACAGAGTTTATGGTTGTTGGTTGAAGAAATCTTCTTTCCGCAGCGATGGAAAAGAACTGACAAAGGAGTAGTTCTTGACATACAAAGAAAAAGAGTCATTAAAGTGATTCAAAGGCTGAAACCAAAGAAAAAGGTAAGTAATATTGGCGGTCCAACTGAGGGACAAAGCTTCCATGGAATTCATGCATG
The DNA here is from genome assembly GCA_016271365.2 of Neoceratodus forsteri. Taxonomy (NCBI): domain Eukaryota; kingdom Metazoa; phylum Chordata; order Ceratodontiformes; family Ceratodontidae; genus Neoceratodus; species Neoceratodus forsteri. Next base: position 988,987,220 of record CM028132.1, read on the forward strand.
AATGGTCAGCAGCGGGAAAGAACTGAGGAGGGAGTGGAGCTGCCCGCGCTTATATAGGGCTGTGATGTCGAAGCCTGGTGTCGGTGTAGGTGGCCTCTACTGGACTGGTACAGAAAAGCTTCCGTGGGATCCTAGTGCCTGACAGCTGAGTTCCATAGGTGTCACCTGATGACAGAGATATCCCTGAAGAAGATATGGTTCTTCCAAACACCGACTATAACAGCACATTACCTTACCACCTGGGATGCTGCCTGTTGGAGGCAATGTGGGAACACTAATGCCCACCATACCCACATAATGTGGGAATGTCCCATTCTGTGCCCCTTCTTCCGGTCACTCCAGGTGGAGCTAGAGGAACTGTACAGCACACCAATGCCTCTGACTGCTGAAAGGTTTTTATTATGTGTGCTTCCATGGGGCCTGCATGACCCTCATTCACGATACCTTTTAGGTACATTAGTAATAGCGGGAAAGAAGGTGATCACCAGAGCATGGCTTACTCCCCAGGTACCAACCTTGGCAAACTGGAGAACTAAGTCAATCAGATTTATAGGATGGAGAGGATTATGCACACTCTAAATGATAGGGTTGACCTCTGTTCCTCAAGATGGAATGGGTAGATCCTGCACGTGATCACTAAAGATCCAGACTTTGTTCCTTAAAGGGAACCTGGGCGTAACTTTTTCTTCTTCATAGAGAAAGAGCTCAATGACAGCACCAACATATGAGTTCTAGCAAACAGCTGGTGTTCAGAAGAACCATATCTTCTTCAGGTATATATCTCTGTCATCAGAGGAGGGAAGGGTGACTAGCAGGGTACCACAGGGGTCGGTCATTGGTCCGATCCTGTTCAATATTTTCATGAGGGACATTGCGGTAGGGCTTGAGGGGAAGATCTGTCTATTCGCGGGTGATACAAAGCTCTGCAACAGAGCAGACGCTGCCAGTGGGGTGGAAAAAAGTAGAAGGGATTTGGACAAACTAGAGGAGTGGTCAAAAGTGTGACAGTTGAGCTTTAATGCCAAAAAGTGCAAAGTTATGCACTTAGGGATCAGAAATTTAAAAGCAGAGTACAGGATGGGTGGTCAGATACTGGAACTGATAGAGCAGGAGAGGGACTTTGGTATAATCATATCTAAGGATCTCAAGGTGGCTAAGCAATACAAGGGGGCAGTAGTGAGGGCCAGTAGAATGCAGGGATGCACAGGCAGGGGTATTACAAGCAGAAGGAGGGAGGTGATGATGCCCTTGTACAAACAGCTGATGAGGCCACACCTTGAATACGGTGTCCAGTTCTGGAGACTGTACCTTAGGAGGGATGTGGATAGAGTGGAGAAGGTCCAAATGAGAGCAACGAAAATGGTGCGAGGATTCAACCATTTGACATATGAGGAGAGGCTGAAAGACCTCAACATGTCTACCCTGGAGCAAAGGAGGGAAAGGGGATTTATGATAGAGACCTTTAAGTACCAAAAGGGTATAAACAAAGTCCCGGATATCAGTATATTCCAAGATAAGAGGCTCTCAAGGACAAGGGTCATGACATGAAGCTAGAAGGGGGGAAGAGTCAAGGGAAACATTAGGAAACACTGTTTCACACAAAGGATAGAGGATGGGTGGAATGCACTCCCTGAGGAAGTGGTGAGGGCCAAAACAGTGACGGGATTTAAGGTTGCTTGGGATAGGTACAAGGAGATTCTAGAGAGGGGACGGGGGGAAATTATCAGGATCACCTAGGGTCCTTGGGTAACATGGAGATAAAACACTTCGGCAGACTCGGTGGGTCTGAAGGTCCTTATCTACCGAGAGTTTCTATGTTTCTATATAGAAGGTTGAATTCGCATCATGTAGATTTCGCGCGATTCAACCTGCATGAAATATTTGTGTCTGCTAGAATTAGCGCATTGGCGGTACCAGTAAATACAGTGCTATGGTATGCACATTCAGTGTTAAGCTGCTATCAGTTTCAATCCCCCTTGCCACCCCCTTCCTGCCCACCCTACCAACACATCCCACCTACCCCCTTCTGTCTACACCCTCACACTACCCCCCTTCCTCAACACCCTCCCTTTCCCTTCCCCTCTGCTCACCCCTCATGCACTATTCCTTCTCTCCACACCTACCTCTCAATACGCTGACAAAGCCTTTCGGCTGCATCTAAAAAGTGATGAATGAATTACCTAGTCCCATACTGTGTCATGCACTTAATGTGAACTATTGCACTATTAATTTTTTTCATAAACCTATTCACATTGTATTGTATCTAACTGTCGTGCCCTGTGTTCTCAGGGTACTCTACTCCACAACCTATATATCATGTACTCTCTGTAACCTGCTATGTTTACTTCTATGGAACCCTGTGTAACATATGTGTAGTTGTTTGTCCTGTTGCTTCTGTATTCAACTTGGAACCTTTGTAAATGAGTCCATGACTCAAAGGTATTAATCCAAATCTGAAATAAATAAAGAATACTGATGAAAACCTGGTTCAAGCCAAATTTTCACCACTATCATACAGTGCTGCTTTAATTAGCTACAACCACCTGATACATAGGCATGAAATATACATATACAGTTAGATACAGTCCACATGTATACTAGTGAGGGGCTAGTTAGGGGAAACCCTGGCTGAATACAGCTGAGATCTGAAGATCCCACTTGAGGGTATGTCACAAATTGCTCTCAGGAGTGCATTCCAGACTCTAGGGGTAATATGAGATGGGTAACTTTTAAAGAAGGTATGCAGTGTACCTGTTTTGAGACATTATCCAGATTTTTTTTCTTTTGCACAGCACATTTTCTTGTTCTGGGGTGCTGGCTGGACTCTCAGCCCCTGTTCACTTCTCTGACCGACTATCTCCCCGGACTCACCTGCTACGTAATTCCCCCACGGCTCGACCCCTGCCCAAGGTGGGGCCAGGAAGAGGAGGTGGGCTGTCCTCTCCAACCCCCCAAAGTTGGTGAGCAGGGCTTGCTATTGCAAAGCCCCCAATTTTCCCCGATTTGCCCCCTGTCCCAGAGGTTGGCGCACATGCACTGCTGTGGGCATGTGACGTAAAGATGCCGCATGTACTCCAATGCCTGCACCCAGCCTTCTGAGAAGCGGACACATGTTGTGCAACCTAGCCTCTGCGTGGTGGAAGTCAAGCAGAGGTACACGTTGTCCCTTCCCCTCGCCAAAGGAGGAAAGCCATCCAAGGACACTCAATCCTCCTCCTCCTCCAGGCCAGCCTCCAAGTGACCCTGGTCTGTTACTGAACTTGGGTCGCTAGCATGGCAGGAGGTAAAGCATCCAGTGCCTCAGCCCTCAACACCACCGGGCTTGGCTGTTCCAGATTTGTTTTTTAATTTTACAATTTATTAGCCTAGCTGAGACAGAGTGCATCATTTACAGCAGGGTCCAGCTCCTATCCAGTTTTACTGCTGAAAGAAATCAAGCGCAGGGAGGTCAAGGGGCATGATCATGCTCATACAAAGAGATTATGCGACTGTGGTTAAATTCCTACTGTGCATTCCCTGGTTCACAGGCACATGTTCAAACCACTAAGCTACCTTCATTCCATTTCAATACATTTTTGTACAAGAGATTTCTAAGCCCCAAGGCTGCTATAGTCTCACAGTGCATGCGTTTTCATGGTGCTTAAGTGCCATTTATAAAAAGAGTCAGAAATCGGTGTAGCTGCAAGCCCTGCCTAGTAGCACTATTTTAGCAAATAGCAGTCTAGCACAGTGGCTGTAACTATAGCACTGCTGGTTAGTGATGCAGTAATTTAACACGGCAGTCCTAAATATTAGTTTATACAATGGCTTCTAAAATACTGAAACCTGGCTGGCACCTTTCAGCTGTGGTAAATCCTGGCAAGACCCACAGAAAAAGGTGCCAGTCAGCCGCATCTAGAATTCCCCTATTTTAAATCACTCTGAACCTCTGAACACCAAATGTGAAAAAACGCCATACTGACTCTCCCAACGCAGAACCAAAATCTTAACTTGTGTTTTAACTTGTGCAAGCACCCCCCCCCCCACCAAAAAAAAACATTCAGACGCTCTTCATCTTTGTTACCTGAACCAAACAATAGAAGCTCTCTGGGTAGTGGGGTTGACGACAGTCCATTTACAGAAGAAAGAGTCCTGAAAGAACTCCTAAAACTCAAGGTGGACAAAGCAATGGGGCCTGACGGGATTCACACTAGAATCCTAAAAGAACTAAGGGAGGACCTAGTGACACCACTGACCACACTTTTTAACAATTTCATGGGAGGATGGGGTGGTACCTGAGGACTGGAGGAGGGCAGATGTGATTCCCCTTCACAAAAGTGGGAGCAAGGCAAAAGCAGGAAACTACAGACCTGTTAGTTTGACCTCAGTAGTGGGGAAAATGATGGAATCACTTCTGGAAGAAAGAATTGTTGAGTACCTAGAGGCCAGTGGGTTACAGGACCCAAAGCAGCATGGATTCACAGCAGGAAGGTCAAGTCAGATGAATCTAATCGATTTCTTTGACTGGGTGACCAAAGTAATAGACCAGGGAGGGGCTGTGGATATGGCCTACCTAGACTTTACCAAGGCATTTGACACAGTCCTGCACAAAAGATTAATAATCAAGTTAGCCAGCCTGGGAGTGGGTCCCAGGGTGGTAGCCTGGGTAGCAAACTGGTTGCACAACAGGACACAGAAGGTAATAGTGAATGGAACACATTCCGAAGAAAGGGGGGTTACTAGTGGAGTACCTCAGGGCTCAGTACTGGGTCCAGTCCTCTTTAACGTCTTTATAGATGACATTGCAGAGGGTCTGGAAGGAAAGGTATGCCTCTTTGAGGATGACACAAAGACCTGTAATAGAGTTGATACACGGTGGAGGGTAGAAAGGATGAGAAGGAACTTGGCAAGGTTGGAGGAATGGTCGGACATATGGCAACTTAGATTCAATGCAAAGAAGTGCAAAGTAATGCACCTGGGAAATAAAAATCCAGGAGAACAGTACACAATAGCAGGGGAGGTACTAACAACAACAATAATGGAAAGGCACCTGGGGGTAGTAATATCAGATAACCTAAAGATGGGTAAGCAGTGTGAGAAGGCAGCAAGGAGAGCCAGGGTGATACTGGGATGCATAGGGAGGGGCATCACAAGTAGAAAAAGGGAAGTGGTTATCCCTCTGTACAGACAGTTGGTGAGACCCCATCTGGAGTACTGCGTGCAGTTTTGTAGACCTCATCTATGCAAGGACATAGACAGGCGGAAGCAGTCCAGAGAAGGGCAACTAAAATGGTGCAGGGTCTACATCAGAAACCATATGAAGAGAGACTGAGAGAGCTTAATATGTATACCCTTGATGAAAGGAGGGATGGGAGGGACATGATAGAAATTTTTAAGTACCTCAAGGGAATCAACAAAGTCCAGGGAGGGTAGCATCTTTCAGAAAAGAGATGTGTAAGAACAAAGGGCACAATTTAAAGATAGAGGTGTCGATGGCTCAGGGGTAATGTGAGGAAATTTTTTTTCACGGAGAGAGTGGTGGACGCATTGAACCGCCTTTCTGGAGAGGTTGTGGGGCCTAAAACAGTGGGGGAATTCAAACATGCATGGGGCAGACATAACGCAGTTATAGTAGGGGATTGCAGGAAGTAGGCTGTTGGTTAACTAGAATCTGCAGCTTATCCAGTAGGTAGGGACATAGGCAGATTGGGTGGGCCAAGTGGTCTTTATCTGCCATCAAAGTCTATGTTTCTATGTTTGTTTACCACTAAGCAACTCATTTAAAAAAAAAAAATTATAATAGCTTTATCTTTTAATGACTTCTACGGTCACTGGCTACTGCATACTCGCTCCCTCTTGCTGTAACTGGTAGCAGAAAAGCACCAATAACAGAAGTAGACTACAGCTTAAAAAAAGTTTCAAATCAGTTTTTGCCAGTGCCACAATATTGCTGATTTGCTGACTGTCTCCCAAATACAGTCCATCTACATTATTAGTTTTAACAACGATGCTTCTCCCGAACCTCACTCGTGCTCTTACTGTGGACTGTGACCTGCGACCGTACCAGCAACTCCCGGTGGCAGTTCTGTTCAATTGTGGAAGTGATCTGAATAACACCCACCGGTATTTCACTACGGCTCCCATGGCACCTGCCTCCAGAAGAAAACACAGTAATATAGTTAAAAAAATTAATAAAAAAAAACCACGTCAGTTCCCGATTTTGCGCCACCGGTTACAGAACTGGACGGGAATCACAAACGAGCTGCCTCTCGCTCTGCCAGCCGCTCATCTCTGCTGGCCCCATGCATACAACCTGTGCATCATGAAAAAAAAAAACACTGCAGCATTGCATCTCATAAAAAAAAGTACTAAGATTACATTCCTCTAACCACAAAAGCAATTTTTCAATATAGATTTCATTCCTGAGTTAAAAATTTGTGTTTACAATTTTTAAATAAACATAGGCGCATGACCCACATTTTTCAGTAAATGACACACCTTTTCAGTGTCCAGTGAGTTATTTGACCCACCAAGTTTCATTTCTAGAATGAATGCTGTAGTTCCCTTCCCCCTGGCTGGGAATCCAGAGGCCAGACCTCTGGGGCAAGAGGACTTTGGCATCTGCCCCTCCAGGCCTTAGAATTGCCAGCTGTTTAGCTCATTTGATTAAGCACCAGAACACCTTCTGGAGGAAGGGCAAAGCTGCTGCTCAGTCCCTTCCTGAGGGCTCCCAGAGACAAGAACTTCTCAAAAGTTCTCCAGGCCTTGGAAAATGTCAGTAAGCATCTCCTCAGAGCCACTTATGAAATTGCTGATACTACAGCCAGGTCAGCTGCCTCTGGCATCTGCCATAGAAGGCACTCCTGACTTAGAGTCTCTGGCTTTGCGGCTGATGTCCTTTAAAAGGTGTTAAATGCTCCTATTGTGGGTCACAGACTTTTCGGCCCTGATGTGCAGGATATTATTAATGAACTGCAAGCCTTTGATAGGGCTTTTAGGTCTGTACACTCCCTTTGTCATACTCAGCCTAGGAGTGGATCGAGGCCCTCCTTTCTCAATGCCTCTCACAAGCCTGGATTCGGAACCCAGCTCCAGGGCAAACGTAGGACCAGCTCTGCCCTGCCTGCCCCCTCCTCCAACACTGGTTCCTCTGTTAAGCACCCCAGGGGAGGAGGCACAGCCATGTCCACAGAATCCACCTCAGCCTGACTCTTTACCAGACCCCCCCCCCACCTCTTGTTCTAAGCAAGCAGGAGGTGGTCAGAGGTCGGTTCTCCCTCCTTCTATCCCAATGGAGAACAATTACCACAGATACTTGGCTCTTGCAGATAATCAAACTACCATGCTCTAGAACTTCTAGAACAGCCTCCAGATGTTCCACCTGTTTCCACCTCATATCCTCCAGACCACACAGCGGTGCTCAGGGAGGAGGTGCTCACCTTGCTGTGCAAACAGGCCATAGAACCAGTGCCCAGGCGACAGCGGAACAAAGGGTTCTACTTCTGGTTCTTCCTGGTTCCCAAAAGAACCAGGGACTTGAGGCCCTTTCTAGATCTCTAGAGCTGAACCTTTACATCCAATACAGAAATTTTTGGATGGTGACTCTACATGCTTTCCTTCCTCTGTTCAGGTAGGGAGACTGGCTATTTTACCGGGACATGCAAGATGCCTATCTGCATATCATGGTTTGCCCCCCTCACAGGCGATGCCTACATTTTCTTTTCCAGGGGGAACATTTTCAGTTCAGTGTTACCCTTTGGCTTATCCTCTGTCCCAAAGGTACTTACCAAGTGCTTAGCCACAATGGCAGTGGCCCTCCGTTGCAAAGGCCTTTATGTGTTCCCATATCTGGACAACTGGTTACTGAAAGTGCAGTCCAGGGAACTACTATTGCTGACACTAGAAAGCACCCCGTAGGTTTTCCAGTCCATGGACATCGCTGTCAATTTACCCATGTCTGCGCTGACCCTGTCCCAGCGTTTGCAGTACATAGGGTCAGTTTTGGATTCTACTCGGGTCAAGGCCTTCCTACCACAAGACAGGGTGGACTGCCTCCTAGCTCAGGCCCAGGGTGTGGCTCAGTGCCAGTATGTCCCAGCCAGGCTGTTGTTGAGGCTGCTAGGCTTAATGGCTGCAGCCATTGTGACAGTCCTTTTGGCCATGTTGCACATGATAATCCAGCAGTGGACCCTCAGGGTCCAGTGGGATCAATGTTCTAATTATCTGGATCAAATCAAATCAAACTTTATTTATAAAAGGCGCCTTTCCAAAACCAAGGCACCTGTACATAACATAATAAAATCAATAAATATTTCAAACAATGTTAAAATTAATCTAAGGCAGCAGCATTTAAAAATCATTGTATGCAAGGCTAAAAAGATGTGTTTTTAATGCCCCCTTAAAGCTTTGGACAGTCGGGAAATCCCGCACCTGACGAGGTAGAGAATTCCACAGGGTTGTGGCCATAAAACTAAAAGATCTGGCCCCAGAGGTTTTTAAGCAAACCCTGGGAATCTCTAGCAGTCCCTCATCAGTGGATCGGAGAGAGCGGGAGGGACAGTAGGGACAAAGGAGATCTTTCAGGTAGCCAGGTCCCTGATCATGTAGGGCCTTATAGGTCATGCAAACTGACCTTGAAGGTGATTCGCCAGCATATTGGCAGCCAGTACAGTCCGTGGAGCACAGGCGTTATAAGACTGGACCTAAAGGAACCAGTCAATAGCTTGGCTGCCGCATTCTGCACTAGCTGCAAGCAGCGAATATCAACCCCCGGTAGCCCAAGATAAAGGGCGTTGCAGTAGACAAGGCGGGAGGTAATGAAGGCATGGACCAAAGTAGGAAGATCGTCAGGAGGAACCAGGTGCTTCACCCGAGCGATGTTCCTCAGATGGTAAAAAGAGGCTTTGACAACTGCCGACACCTGAGATTTAAGTGTCAAATAGTCATCAAACACAACGCCCAGGTTCAGCACCCAGTCTGAGGTAGTTAGCTGAACACCCCCAAGCCATAAACCCAAGGGTGATCCCGCCAACAAACCTGCCTCCTGGCGACCTAGGTCCACAACCGACACCTCAGTTTTCTCGGGATTCAACCGCAGCCAACTCACATTCATCCAGTCCTGGATCAGCTTGTCCTTGTCTCCTCCCCAGTACACAAAGTGCTTCAGTGGTGGATGGACCCAGACAATCTCTTGAAAGGGGTTCCCTTTCTTATCCCCACTCCTCACCAAGTTCTTACCACGGATGCTTTTGGGTCTGGGTTGGGGAGCACACCTGGGCCCTTATCAGAACTAGGGGACCTGGTACCAGTGGGAGACCTGCCTCCACATAAACATCCTAGAAATGAGGATAGATCTTCTTTGGGGGTATCTCAGTCATCGGGTCACACCGTAGGAACTTCAACTTTGGTGAAGCAGGATCTACATGGAAGATTTTCCAGCAGTGCAACTGGGGCCGCCGACATCAGCTGCCGGTGTCGTCAAACCTATAAAGGCATGAGCGGCCCTGCTACCTCCTCAGTTCTTTCCCGCCATCGACTCCTATCACATGGGTCTCCTCAGATGCTCCGTCACAGATCGCGCCAATTCTGCTTACTCTTTTTTCTTTTACCTTACTTTTTAGAATCTCTTGTTTTACAAGAGATTCCTTTGCCTTGTTTATGTTAAGAGTTACTCCTTCCACATCTCTCTTCCATTGCTGCTACTGCGGAAAAATGATTGCTTCTTCAGACAACCACAACCTCTGTGTCTGCTGTCTTGGGCCTGGCCATGACATTTTTGACTGTGGGCTCTGCCAAAAATTCTACCTCACAACCCTTAGGCGACGCTAAAAAGCTTTGAAGAAATTTCTCATGGAACAGCAGGTAGCCAGTTCTGGACAGGGGTCCTCCAGGGTCCCTCCTTCCCAGTCGTTGGTGGGTTCATTGAGCTCCCAGGCCTTGAAGGCCCGAGGCAAGTCCTCTGGGGAAAAGTCACAAAGAAGACCGCAATTCGGACTGCTCCTTCTGGTGGCGCTTCCACTCCCGACATCTTCTTCATTCTCTTCTGGGGGTACTCCATCTCATGCAGCTGCACGGACACCTGTTGCTGTCCAGGCCTCTGCTTTTTCCCGGACCCTACTGACAGCGCCTCCTCCTGCCTCACAGGGAGGTTGGCCATTGACCCTTGAGTCATTGGCCCCCTGGTCGTCGATGTCGGTACCTCCATTGCTGCATGACCCTTCACCAGGCCCTCTGACGTTGGGGCCCTTTGGGCTCTACGGATCCGAGTTTGTCATGCCCTGTGCCAGCGACGCCTCCGCAGTTGATGCACTGTTCTCCTGCTGTCTACCTCAACACTATTTTGACCAAGATAAATACAGTCCTAGTGCACCAGTTGAGCTCTTACAGACCTGGGTCCATGGCGCCGTTGACCGCTCTGTCGTCTTCAATGCTGCTTCGACCTTATCAGGTTACGCCCCATGGGCCACTGTCTGTCCCTTGCTCATCGGACCTCTAATTAGAACAGGTTGATGTCGAAGAGGAGTACCACTCTGAGACCTCATCCTCCCTGAGGAAAAGGAGGAACCTCTTTCCTCAGATAGATCATCTGCTTCTTTGGTGAGCGAGGACTCTGTTAAACATACTTTCAGGTCCCCTCCTAAAGATCCTGCCTTTTTCAATGTCATGTATCTGTAAATAGTGCATTTTCTAAATCTATGAATGATGTAAATATAACCACTGTAATTGCCATGTCTTTGTAATCTGTAAATGTTTAATCTGTGAATGTTTCTGTAAATGATGAATTTTTGTAAATCAGTGAATGATGTAAATGCATCCACTGCTACTGCCATGTCATTGTCTATGTTCTGCACTTTCTGGGTTGCCACTGAAAATTCTCATAAAAATAATAAATGATAACAGATGAAGCAAATTTTATTTTTCAGGTGCCCAATCCCGGAGGCTCTGGGCACTGTACTATAAAAACATACTAACAATACAAACAAATTAATATAAATAAAGCAATAAAAATGGCAACATAAATAAGTACAGTTACTAAGTATCTATATTGAAACTGAAACTCTGGAGAGATGAGACTGGGCACCCAGAGAGGACTAATATACAACGTCCGGGAAGGCCTGATTAAACAAGAAGGCCTTGAGGTGGGCCTTTAAAGACCTCAACCAAAGGGGCCTCCCGAATAGATGGAGGAAGCGAATTCCACAGGACAGGGCTGGTGGCACTGAATGCTGTGCCACTGGTGGTTTTTAGCCTCATCCTGGGAATTGCCAGGAGGCCCCAAGAGGAGGACCGGAGGGAGCGGACCGAAACAGCAGGTGTATGAAGGTCCGACTGATAGCTAAGATAAATAATGAAGCAGCTGTCCATAGCTATGGGCTTCCATACTGAGGAAGAGGATGCCACTAAAAGAGACCTGGTGGACTTCTTTAAAATGCCAGAATCTCCTCCTAAGGTAATTCCTCCTGTTCGACCGGCTCTGAGGAATGCCACCAATGTGGCTTGGCACTGCCCAGACATGGTTCCTGCCATGCCTGGCTGGGCAGATAAACTCTTTCATGCCCTTCAATGCCTACCTTATTATGCCGCCCAACCTGAGACCGACTTTGTTGTCATCAAAGCGGCACGTGACAGGTCCAAGGTGTGCAAGCACCTTAGCTCCCTCTCCCTGACAGGAAATCCAGACAGATCGACCTTTGGGGTAAGAGGGTTTATGCCTTCTCCACCCTGAAACTTCGGATTGCTAATTATTTATCCCACATAGTCAAGTACCAGAATACTATGTGGAGGAAGGGCAAGGCTGCTGCTGCTGCTCAAGCCCTCCCAGAGTGATCCCAGAAACAGGAGGTTCTCAAGTCCTTACAGGCCGCCGAGGATATTAGTGAACACCTCATCAGTGCCTTGTACGACATTTCTGCTACTGGTGCATGGGCTGCTGCCACAGGTATTTGCCTTCGCAGGCACGCCTGGCTGAGGGTCTCCGGCTTCGTGGCAGATGTGCAACAGAAGGTACTGAATGCCCCTTTCAATAGCTCAAAGCTTTTCAGACCAGATGTCTGGGACATCATTAATGACTTACAGGCCTCTGGTAGGGCTACTATGTCTGTCCATTCGCTGTACCATTCCCAGCCCAGAAGCAGACAGCATCCTGTCCTTTTCATAAGGTTTCCCACAAGTTGGGTACAGGCTCCCATCCTCAGGGCAAAAGGAAGGCCACTCCTGCCTTGTCTGTCCCCTCCTCCACGGGTCCTGCTCCGAAACGACCCAGAGATGACGGATCAACCCCAGCAGCTGGATCCTCCTCTGCCTGACTCCTTGTTTGACCCCCCTTTCTGGTCCCCGACCAAGAGGTGGTGGTCGGAGGTTGGTTCTCCCTCCATCTCAACCAGTGGAGAACCATAACTTCAGATGCTTGGATTCTTCAGTTTATAGAAAGGGGTCACACTCTGGAGCTTGTAGAACAGCCCCCTGAGACTTCTCCAATACCCTCCACCTACCCTCCGGCCCATGCCAAGGTTCTCCAGCAGGAGGTACAGTTCCTTCTGTGAAAGAGGGCCATCAAGTCAGTACCCAGGCGGCAGAAGAACAGGGGATTCTACCCCAGGTTCTTCCTTGTCCCCAAAAGAACCAGAGATTTGAGGCCTATTCTAGGCCTCAAAGACCTCAACCTTTGTATCCAGTACAAAAAATTCTGCATGATCATCCTTCCAGGTCTGCTGCCCCTGCTCAAGCAAGGCGACTAGCTATGCTCCCAGATATGCAGGACGCTTATCTGCATATCTCGGTCTGTCCTCCACACAGACGGTTTCTCCAGTTTCTTTTTCAGGGTGAACATTACCAATTCAGAGTCTTGACCTTTGGCTTATCCTGTGCGTCGCAGGTCTTTAGAAAATGCTAAGCAGCAGTAGCTGCTGACTTCCATCAGGAAGGCTTGTATGTCTTCCCCTACCTGAATGACTGGCTCCTCAAAGCTCTGTCCTTGGATCAGCTCCTCCGGTCCCTGGAGAGATCCCTCCAGCTATTTCACACCCTGGGCATCACTGTCAACCTGCCCAATTCCATCTTGATTCCATCACAGAGACTGCAGTATATAGGGGTGGTCCTGGACTCGGCGCAGGGCAGGGCCTTCCTGTCTCAAGGAGTGCCTCATTTCCCAGGCCCAGGAGGTGGCCCAGAGCCATTATGTTTCTGCAAGGGTGTACCTGAAGCTACTAGATCTCATGGCTCTGGCCATAGCTACGGTCCCCTTGGCAAGACTGCATATGCAAGTGCTTCAGTGAACCCTCCGGGGTGCAATGGGACCAACACCCAGATGACCTGGAGCAGCTAGTGCTGGTCTCCTCTCTGGTCCGCAAGGTACTGCGGAGGTGAATGGAACCACCTGAACCTATTATGAGGGGTTCCATTCCAGATCTCCTCTCTCCCAGCATATTCTCACAATGGGTGCCTCCAGCTTGGGCTGGAGTGCGCACCTGGTTCCCTTCCAGTCTCAGGGGACATGGTCCTAGATCGAGCCGTCCCTCCACATAAATGTCCTCAAGATGAGGGTGGTCCTGTATGCCATGCAGGCTTTTCAGGACTATCTCCTTCCAGGTCAGTTATTGATCCAGTCAGACAATCACAGTGTTGTCTACTACCTCAACAAGCGGGAGAGATGCTTTAATACCCCTGTTCAGGGAAGCCATGAGAGTCTGGTAGTGGGTACTGGACCTCTCGGCAGTCCATGTCCGAGGTGTACTGAATATCCTGGTGGACAGCCTCAGACTGACTCAGTCCAGGATGTACAAATGGGAACTTCTGTCATGCATCGCAAAAGATTTGTTCGACAGATGGGGTCATCCAGAGTTGGATCTTTTTGCGTCCCTACTCAACACAAAACTGCCCAGTTCTAGGGATGTTGATATGTTGTTCTATCCACACTTTCTGGCAGATCATCTTTCCCTTTAAGAGATGCTGGAACATCTTCAGGTCGGCTCCTCCCACCCACCCGGATGGTAAAACACTCGGCTTCTCCCCATGACGCCAGATCTTCCTTTCCACTGAAAGGTACAGGTTCCCTCCTTAGCGCTTCCACGTGTGGTAGGCCCTGGCTCTTGAATCTTCAGATTTGCTTCCAAAACTTATTAAAACTCGTCAGAGTTTTGTCTTTGATTCCTTCTCTCGCTACTGCGATGGAAAAAAATACCATTCCCAAGTTTCACCGGTGCCCCTGTGGGCAGAAGGTGTTGCGCGGTTTACCCATAGTGCTTCGACAGCACTAGTGCCGACGCTCTCTACAGCATACAGCTACAATGCCAACTGTTGGTATTGTAGCCACGGATTGCCACACACGATAGGGGCTGAGGGACTCTGCCCCCACACCCCCCGGTCTCTAGGATTCTAACTCGGAGTCAGAGTTGGACGGGGTGGGGGGGGAGACCAGCACAGCGACGGGCGGATTTTGCCTGATTCCTGGCATTGTGCTGGTCTTCGCCATCGGGGAGTCACGGTGACGGTATACCATGTCGCGCACCAACCTTCACACCATGTGCGTGTATTGCTTAGGACATGACCAAGATCTGCAGGCCTGTGATATCTGTCAGTCCTTTCACCCATTGGTTCTGGACGACTGCACTTCCCTACTTCAGCTGAGGGACCAGAGAAGCGTTATCCGCCATTTATGTCTAAGGATGCCCATTGAGTGGTCTCTGTGGCTGCGGGGTCCACTCAGCAGCTTGCACAGCTTAAGACCTTCGAGGAGGAGGAGGAGGAGGAAGCCCAGCCATGGCTAGTTCCTCTTCAGCTTCATCCTTTGTTCCTCTCGACTTGGGCTCCACTTATTTGGCTTCCTTCAAACTGCTGTGCCAATCCCTCTCCACCAAGGGAGAGGGTCCTTCTGGAGCGCATATTTTGTGCTCTCGTAAGAAGGAGTTGAAAAAAGAGAAGACTCAACGTTGACGCTCTTGGGTTGGGAGCAGTCCCATTCTCAGGAGACTCTGGTTTCTACTTTGGTCGAAGTCGCGGCTGCTGGTTTCACGAAGCCCCCCATCAAACCAGTTGGCTGAGACGCCGGTCGATGCAGTCGAGATTTTTCTCGAACCTATCGACAGGTTGTCGTCCGAAAAGGCCAGTAACTCTCTTTATCGTACTGCGGTGCTTCCGGTGTCCTCCGACGATTGGCTAAGCCCACTGGGTCGAACCTGCCAGCACTAGACCCTGACTTAGAAGAGCCGTGGGACTCCCTGGCTCCTTCTGAAGTTTCCCATCAGCCCCACCGACAGTCGAGATTGAGGTCTTGGTCTTCTTCCTCTGAATCAGACAGATCTTGCCGTCACCGGTGATCTCATTCCTGGCATCATGGCAAGTGACGACGATGCTACTCCTCTTCATCCTCCTTGGCCGAGGAGAGGCTCCGGCACAGATTGCTTCAGCACTACGAAGACCTAATGTGGCAGCAGCTGGTCTTGTCCGGTCCGAAACCGATCCCAATTTCCACCCTGGCTATCAAGGGGCTGTCACTCAAACTACTGACATTGGCCACTGCCACTGTAACCCCCTCGGAGGTGCCACCACAGGCTCAGCCAGCTCGGCCGAAGCAGGCTACTCTACTGATCATGGTAGAGTCGCCACCTGAACAGCTGATGTCCGGGGCTCTGACCAAGGAGTCTCGGCTGGCCAGAGGGCTGCCCCATCGGCTGTCAGTCACCCTCACTCCCAACAGCCTAAGGTGGGTGAAAGGCATCTCGGGTAGACACCCCGCTTTATGCAGACTCTTCGGAGTCTGAAGACTCCTCGCTGCACTCACATCCCCTCAACTTGGAGTCTTCGGGGGGGTCTCCATGAACGAGGGACCCACCTTGTTTATGGGCATGCTTTGGCTCATCTCTGAGTCCACGGTGATGGAGATCGAGCTGGTCCAGAAATGGGCTCGATATCCCCTTACAGAGATTCTGGACAAAGGGGATTCTCCTACGGAGGCCTTCCCTGTGGCCGAGGCCATTGTTGGCCTAACTCTGGACCTTTGGCAGCTCCCTTCCTTTTGCCTTGCACCCTTGGCCTGGAAGGCCTGCAAGTATGCGGTTCCAGCTGGTTCCCTTTCAGAGTTTTCAGAGCATCTCTCGGCTGAGGGACTGGTGGCTGACTCCGTTTTTTGATGCTCGGGCAATACAGGGGACGTCGATAGACCGCTGGACAGAGTCCAAGAAACTGGACCATTCGGCTAAAAAAGTCTACGCTGCCTCTTCGCTCGGCCTTCGTCAGGCTAGCTCAGCCGTGCTGATGGCATACTTCTCTCATACTCTTTTGGGCTCCCTGGATGAGGTGATTCCTCCTGGATAGTGGCAGTTCATGCGCCCGCTCTGTCGTGGCCGCAGTAGCCATGTGCCGTAGGGCTTGGTTGAGGATCTTGACCTTTACGGCAGATACCCAACACAAGTTGGCAGATGTCCCCTTATTGGGCATCAACCTGTTCGGGCCCGGTATGGAGGGCCACCTCCAACGCATTGAAAAGTCCAGTGGCACCCTGGACTCTGTGACATCTGCCCAGAAGGACAAGGGCCCTAAGCACCTTCTACTCCTGTGGCTAAACCAGCCCAGCAGCAGCAGGCTCAAACTTGGCAACCTTGGGCCAAGTCAGTGGCCTCTTCAGTCAGAAAGCCTGGAGGGAAGGGACCCGGCAGACTCTCAGCTGGCTCCTCCTCCAAGCCTGCTCAGTGATGGGTTGAGGGGTTCCACCCTCAATCCCGTCATGCTTCCCCTGGGTCCTCCCATGGGGGATCAGCTCCACCACTTGCTTTCTGCCTGGTCCGTTATCACCATGGATGGGTGGGCGCTGAAAGTGGTCGGTCGGGGTCTGCCTCTGGAATTTGAGCAGTACCTTACAAGCCCACGCCCCACAGGAGGATTTGGCATCCACTGTCACTCAGTCAGCTCGAGATGACATTGCTCAGCTCCACTGCAAGGAGGTTGTGTGCAGAGTGGTGGAACCCCTGACAGACCCAGGGTTTGTTTCCTGGTACTTCCTGATACCAAAACGGATGGGGGGCTGGTGCCCCATTCTCGATCTGCATGACCTGAACTGGTTTCTCAGGTCTTGCACCTTCCGGATGATAACTCTGGCTCAGATCGTACCATCCCTGGAGCAAGGCATGTGATTTTGCTCCCAGTATCTTCAGGACACATTCTTTCACGTTCCAATCCTTCCATCCCACTGAAGGTTCCTCCACTTCTGAGCAGAGGGATCCCTCTACAAGTTCCAGGCCATGCCCTTCGGCCTTTTGTCAGCCCCCAGGGTCTTCACCAAATGCATTGCAGTGGTGGCAGATTTCCTGAGGCACCGAGGGGTCCGGGTTTATCCCTGCCTGGACGACTGACTTATAGCAGGTCCCTCCAGGCAGGAGGTGGAGCGATCCAGGGATCTGGCCCTCCAGACTTGCTTCAAGCTTGGCCTCTTGATCAATGAGGCCAAGTCGGACCTCGTGCCCTCGCAGGTGATTCATTTCATTGGAGCAGAGCTCGACTCTTGCCAAGCCAGAGCTCGGCTCCCGGTGGACAAGGCGGAGGTTCTCTCCTCCTTTCCCCAATCATTTCTGGTTGGGCAATCGCGCCCTGCCTGGGACTTCCTATGCCTTCTGGGCTACATGGCGGCCTGCACCAGCGTGGTCCGATGGGCCCGCTGGCACATGCATTCCCTTCAGTGGGAACTGGCCAGTCAGCGGTCTCACTGTTCAGTCACCTCGACCAGCTGGTCACCGTGACTTGGAGGATGTGGGACGGCCTCCAGTGGTGGCTCATCTGCTGGAAGGCATCTCATTTGTCTGCCCCGAGCCGATGGTCATCCTTACAACTGATGCCTCTCTGATGGGTTTGGAGTGCTCATCTGGGGGAGCACAGAGCCCATGGGCTCTGGTCCCCTCAGGAATCCCAATGCCACATCAACCTGCTGGAGTTTAGAGTGGTTCAGCTAGCCTTGACCGCGTTCGCTCCGTTCATTCGGGGTCAAGTGGTCCAGGTCCAGATGGACAATACCGCAACCATGTACTATTTCAGCAAGCATGGCGAGACGCACTCCTTGCCCCTGTGCAAGGAAGCTCTCTGCACTTGGACCCTTATGCTCAGCTTAGGGGTGGATCTCCTAGCCATCCATGTGGCAGGAGCCTCGAATCAGCTGGCCAATGCTCTCAGCTGGATGGGTGAGGCATCTCACGAGTGGTCCCTCCATCCGGAGGTAGTACAAGATCTGTTCTTAGCTGAGGCTGTTCCATGCCCGCCCCCCTCAGTAGAGCTCACTGCAGGGGATGCCTTCTTGAGGCTGTGGACCCCAGGTCTCTTCTATGCCTTCCCTCTACTTCCCTGGATCCACAAGGTACTCTTCAAGACCAGGAGGGAAAAGGCACAGGTGATCTTGGTAGCCCCAGACTGGCCACGCCAGTTCTGGTATCCAGATCTCGTCAGCCTCGGCAACAGGCTTCCGAGGCGTTTCCCAGCACACTTGGACCTGCTCTCCATCAGTCATGGGAAAGTACTCCATCCGGACCTTGAAACTCTGCACCTGGCAACCTGGTTCCTGAGCAGCTAGAGTTCCAGGCTTTACTAACATACTAAAATGCCAGCAGAATAGGCCTAACGGTCTTTCGTGTCTGCTCGTTTGGTCAGCCTCCACCCTGGGTGCTGACCTTGCTGCCCCCCTCGCCTCCTCTGGCTTCTCCCTTCCCAGTTCCGGATATTCTTGCTGCATTGGATTTTGCTTCCAGAACCCTTCCCCTGTACCTTTCCCACCCCCTCTCTGAACCCCTCCACTGTCTCTGCCTCCACCAGCCCCCAGGCAGCGCATTCCGTGGCTCCACCACCTCCTCAGTGAAGTAGCACCTCCTCCTTTCTCCCTGAATCTTCCCCAGCTTCCACCCATACCCTCTAGTGGACCCCTCCTCCTTCCTTTGAAGCACCCTGACTGTTCCTCCCCTATTTACCCTCTTCATGTACCTGAAGACCTCTATCATGTCCCCCCGGTCCCTTCTCTCTTCCAATGTGTACATATTTAGCTCTTCGAGCCTCTCCTCATAGGTTCTGTCCCCCAAGCCCCAAATCATTTTGGTTGCCCTTCTCTGGACCCTCTTCAGGAGAGTAATGTCCCTCTTTAAGTGTGGCCTCCAAAACTGCACGCAGTACTCAAGGTGCGGCCTCACCAAGCAGTTATACAGAAGGAGTATCACTTCCCTCCTTCTGGAGGTGATCCCCCTAGCGATGCATCCCAGCATCCTGTTGGCCTTGGCTGCTGCTCTCCTACAAGTCTCCGAGTTGTTCATCTTGACATCCACCACCACCCCCAGGTCCTTCTTAGCCATCGAGACTTGTAGCATTTCCCCCCCTTTGGGTCTCTCCAACGAGGTCCTCATGGATGTTGAGGCATCCTGTAAGGAATCGACCAGAAAATGTTATGCCTTCAAATGGAAATGATTTTCCATTTGGTGTCCGCGCAAAGGGTTGGATCCCTCATCCTGTCCAGTGGGTAACATTTTGGACTACCTGTGGTCTCTCTCCCAGCAGGGACTTCAGTCAGCAACCCTTTAGGTGCACCTGGCAGCCATCTGTGCTTACTGGGCGCAGGCCAGTCAACAGTCGGTGGTGCAGGAGAAGGTGGTCTGGCACTTTTTCAAGGGCCTAGATCACATATCCCCTTCGGTGCATGAGCCACCTCCTCTGGGATTTACTGCTGGTTTTGGCAAAGCTCAAGGGCAAACCATTCGAACCAATGCACAGGTGCGATATCTCCATCCTGTCATGGAAGACTGCCTTCCTGGCAGCCATTACATCAGCCAGAAGGATTGGGAAGCTCCAGGTGCTCCTGGTGGAGTCTCCTTACCTGGCCTTCCACAGGGACAATGTTGTTCTGCGCCCCCACCCAAAATTCCTTCCGAAGGTGGTGTTGGAGTTTCCTTAATCAGGTGTTGACTGTGCCAGTGTACTACCCCAATTGCACCTCGGAGGTCGAGTACAGGCTCCATAGTTTGGACCTGAGACAAGCGCTCACCTACTATAAAGAGCGTACAGCGGAAGTTAGAGGAAAGGTTCGCCATCTGTTTGTCACCTATGCTGAAGCCTCACCTGGCAGACCTGCAGCCAAGCAGACGATTGGCAAGTGGATCACTTCCTGCATTGATCTCTGCTATAGGTTGGTGGGTAGGGAGCCTCCTGTAGGGCTACGGGCTCATTCCACCCACCATACCGCTGCATCGGTGGCTGCTTTTAGGGATGTCCCCATCCAGAAAATCTGCAGGGCTGCTACCTGTAAGTCAGCAAACACCTTCATTCCCCATTACCACATTGACCTTGAGTCATGCAGAGATGCTGGTTTTGGGGCCTCAGTTCTCCAATCTCTGTTTCCTAAGTAGGGGATGTGTGCCTTGCCTCCCTCCTCCTGGAGAACTGCTAGGAGTTTGCCAGAAAGTGTGGATAGAACAACATATCCACGTCCCTAGAAACACAGGTTACTCACCTGTGACAGTAGTTCTAGGAATGGTATATGTTGTTCATCCTCACTGACCCACCCGACCTCCCCGACTTCAACGCACACCTCTGCTTCCAGCGGGTAAGATCTGGCGCTCATAGGCGGAGCCCAGGTTTTACCACCTCGGGTGGGTGGGAGGGCCAGCTTGAAGCGTCCGCACCTCTTAAAGGTAAAGGCAGTTTGCCAGAAAGTGTGGATGAACAACATAGCACTCCTAGAACTACTGTTACAGGTGAGTAACCAGTGTTTGTTGCTCATTAGATGCAGGGCCTGGAGTTTTCTGGTGAGACGTTTTGTTTCTCTCCTGGAGCGGGAGGTTCCTTTACACCTTCTTTCCCTTTCCCCTGATTCAGAGGGTGGTGATCAAGCTTCAGATGGAAGAGGCCAGCATGATCCTGGTCACACCATGCTGGCCACAGCAAATATGGTTTCCGTTACTGCCGCAGTTAGCGGCAGACTCTCCAGTGCCTCTGCATGCCTGGCTCCTGAGGACATAGCCATTGGCCGGTTTGGGGTTTCTCAGAAGGTGGCGGGTGTCCTCATGGTGATTCGGAAGCCATCCACTAGGGCCTCATATGCCATGAAGTGGGAGAGGGTTGTGATCTGGGCTGCCAGATACCATATGGACCCTTTTACCTGTCCGGTAAGCCAGATTCTGGATTGCCTGATCTCCCTCTTGGACTCAGGCCTCCAGTACTCCTCCCTCATGGTGTACCTTTCAGCTATCTCTGCCTTTTGTGGTCCCGTGGATGGTTGTACTATGACTCAGTGAGATGTGTCCTGTACTTTTCTTAGGGGCATCCTGCACCTAAATCCTCCAATCCGTACCTCTGTCCTGGCTTAGGATTGAAATTTTGTTTTGGAGAAATTAACCCTGTCTCCTTTTGAGCCAGCCGTGTCTTGCGAGCTACGGTTTCTTTCTTGGAAAGCATTGTTTTTGGTTGCTATTACTTCTGCTGAAAGGATTTCTGAGCTTCAGGCTGTCTGGTGTGAGGAGCCTTATTTGATTTTTCACAACAGGATGTCTTTGCACACAAATCCCAAGTTTCTTCCTAAGATGGTGTCTGACCTTACCCTGAACCAATCCATCCACATGCCAGTGTATTTTCCAGAGTGTGCCAATCCAAGGGAAGCACTTCTTCATATTTTAGATGTGCGCAGAATTTTGAAATATTGTCTGCTCCGAACTAAGGACTGCAGAAAGACAAAACAGCTTTTTGTTTCTTTCACCCAGGGAAGAGAGCGTGTTCAGGTTTCCAAACACTGTTTACCCAAATGATTGGCCCATTATATTGTGATCTGCTACAACAAGCATGGCAAGGAGTTGCCAGGGGTGGTGGAAGCCCACTCTACAAGGGGCACGGCTACCTCTGTGGCCTGTTTCAAGAGGGTCTCAGCTGTTGACATTTGTGCAGCTGCCACCTTGAGTACCGTCCATACTTTCACCAAGCATTACAGTCCGGACATTGCTTCTAGAACTCGAGTAGGCTTCAGCTGGGCTGTTCTTCAGGGCCTTCTGTTCTTGGCCTAGTTTGGCCTACCACCCAGACTGTTCTGCATTTGTAACTGCTTGGGACTCATTCCTACAATGTGACCTGATGGCAGCTTGGGCAGCCCCAGTTGTACTGCTGGAAAATCTTCGTGTGGATCCTGCTTCACCAGTGGTGAAGTTCCTATGGTGTGTGACCTGATTACTGAGATCCCCTGGAAGATCTACTGTTACAGTAAGTTTTTACGTGACTGTTATTTCTGTATGCCTTTCAGGCCCACTGTTGGTACAGTTAGACAATCTCAGTATGGTCTATTACATCAACAAGGAAGGGGAGACCCACTCCTACCCCCTGTGCCGAGAGGCCATGAGGGTCTTGTACTGGCTCTAGATCACGGTCTAGAACTGTCAACCATCCATGTGCCAGGCCCCCAAAAGCCTTGGTGGACAGCCTCAGCCAGTCGCAGTCCAGAATGCACAAGTGAGAACTGCTGACTTCAGTTGTAGAAGACCTGTTCGACAGGTGGGGTCATCCAGAGTTGGACCTTTTTGCTTCCCCACTCAGCTCAAAACTGCCTTGTTTCTACTCGCTAGATCCAGGGCCTGGAGTTTTCCGGTGAGATGCATTATCCCTCTGCTGGAAATGAAAGTTTCTTTATGCCTTGCCACTCCTTCCTCTGATTCAGAGGGTGCTTTTCAAGCCACAGATGGAGGGAGCCACCCTAATTCTGGTGGTTCCATTCTGGCTCGTCAGATATGGTTTCCATTACTGCAACAACTATGGTTAACCCTGTTGTTTTCCTTTTTAATATTCATTTTCGTTAATGTAAAACCTTTAATAGTGAATCAAGAAAAAGTGTGGCTTCCTTTCTTTTATCAATCCATACAAACATGGTTTTCTAAGTGGGATATAGCTACCCTTTCAGTTATAAAACAAGTACCAAATCTCCCTATATACTATAGAGAGATCTTTGTTAAATTTAAATATGGGGACTAAGTAGCCACATGATAATCACAAACAATAAAAAACAAATGTATACATACATCATAGAATCCCATTTTACAGAGTCAGTTACATTCCCATATTGTCCAGTGACATTTCAATCTTCTTTATTACAACTTTTAAGAGAAACCAGAATACCAGTAAAAATGTGTGATTTGCATTGGCTAAGTTGCCATGAAAAGATTAATATTAAGGGCAATCAGAAACACAAATAACTGTTGGAAAGAGTGTGTTCAAGACCCCCATGTATACAGCTAAAAGAGACAATTGAACACTTATTTTTTACATGTTCCTATGTAATACTATTTTGGAATATGTTATCCAGACACTGGTCTATGTCTTTCATCTCTAAAATGACATATGGAACCCTTATGTGTGGTTCTTATTCCACAGTTTGGGAAATCTGTTAAGAAAGTACTCTAAATGTTATTTTTACAGTAGTAAAATGGTATATATGGAATGTGAGATGTGGATTTTGTCTACAGCAAACAGACACGCCACTTTTACAGTTAATTTACCAAACCGTAGAAGAATTAAGAAATATTTACAGAGAAGAAGCCAGCAGAATACCTCAACAAGTTTTGGAAGCATATTGTCGGAACTTCCCATGGGTTACGAACACTGATGCTCCAATAACATGATTGATTGTAATTTTCTTTTTCTGTTTCTTCTTTTTGTATAATTTTGTGGTTTTTCTATTTTGGTTTTGTTTAAAATGTATGATTTATATTTCAATAAAATACCCCTGCTCACCTGTAGGGGAATTGCTGGCTGTCTCAGGACGGCTACTTTGCCTGGGACTTCGAAGGAAGTGGATGTCTTGGAGACAGGGAGACAGCCTCCTCCCCTGCTTAACCTATTCAAGGGGCCATGAGCACTGAAGCAGAAAACAGTACCAAGAAAAAAACAGAAATAGAAAATGACTACAGTATCCCTAAACTTGATGAGGAGGGGAAAACATTCGTCTCTACAGAGGATTTAAGTTCCATCGAGAAACTGGACAACTGTGGAGTTTCGAACAGCAAAAACAAAGCTTTGACACTTTGATGAATGAGCTCTTGGCAGAGGAAACAAGACATAAATGCGCAGAAGATCTCGTACAAACGCAAATGCAGCAACTAGTGCTGGAGCCCTTCCTTCGTCCCCGATGACTCACCTTCTTCAAAAGAAGCCGCTAGATCTGATGCTTCACCCGCTTCAGCACTGAAGTTAATTTCCTCTCCTGTTCCTAAAACTTTTTGTACTGTGACGGCTGGTAGTGGAAGCACTGAGAATAGCGTTTGTCAAAAGCCGTGGGAGGAGGTTAGCGTGGGAAACGACCGTTTGCACAGCAGGCCTTTTCTGATAGTGGCATCAATCAGCCTGTGGTAATCAATGTTATTTCTCTACCCCCTGAGGCTCAAAGGTCTGAAACCACTCCAGATGCTGGAGATTTGAAAGCTACCATAAATGACTTCCTGGGATACAGGACACAAACTTGGACTGTAAAATAATTTTTCAAACAAGGTCCCACAGTTGTCCTAATGCTAGTGTTTGTTTTTTCTTTTACTGCAAGGGGCCCCCACTGAAAACAACTGCAAGAGACCACTCTAAACAAAAACGTTCTGCTCTGATACTAGCTAACAGAAATATAACAGCTGACTGTGAAAACAAAATTGGAAGCCCTAACGAAGGGTTACAACCCAAACCCATATCTACTGCCGTTCAGTCTGCCTTTTCTCTCTCTCTCCCGTAATCTCAAACCCCTTTTCCAAATGGTTGCCCGAGAATGCACTATCTGCTGCTGTATGGAAAAGGATGCCAAATGGGAGTTGGCTCCCAGACCCAGGGTGGGACCCCAGTATAAACTTTTCACAGACAAATCCTGAATGACGGTCAAATGTTTCAGGAGACAGACAAATAAATCCAGTAGATGGTATTTTTCCTACCCCTACACCAGAAGAAAGATGGTTGGACAATAATCCCAGTATATTGGGGATTCTACAGTAACCTCCAGAGGCCGGGAACCCCCCCTCCCCCCGCACAAGGACACCTTGGGTCCAACTGAAAAGGTGCCCCCATCAGAAAACAGTGACAATACAACATCAAACACCCAGCAAAAAGACCCTCTGCCTCAAAACCTTTGTTATCCAAACTGTTTCAAAGAATACATGAAGCAGCACCAAGGAGAAATGCAGTTCAAATCAGATATAAAGGGGGACTAGAAACAAGGCCTGACAGACATTTTGTAGGGAACCCCTGTTGAAAGACGCTCTTCATTTTTCACCCAGAGATGTTTTTGCCTTCATAAACATCTCTGGGGAAGATAGTTATAACATCAGTTTTAGGTCTTCATATGCACTTGACCTATTTTGGGAAAGGTACAGTCAGGTCAAATTTTCTCCCCTGTGGTCTCTGTTTTTGGTAATTCCTCTCACAAAACCCCTCATTAATTTCATTACCATTACGTTCAGGAATGAGGGGGTTCATGTTGACGACATATTCTGTTGGTTGTCCCAGAAATGTCAGGTCCTCAGTACTCCTGAGGCCATACTTGATTCTGAATCATTTTGGATGGAAATGTGAAGTAAAACTAAACCAATCAGTCTGGCATAGAGCATGTTCATAACTCATTTATATTGGGAAGGGATGATAGAGGGGTATGTTTTATGCTGGGCAGCCCAGGGCATGTTACCGTTGTGGAGCTAGAACTCACTTATCTAGCATATGTGATAGGCCTAGATGTGAGAACTATAGAGAAATGGATCATACTAGCCATCAGTGTGCAAATCATGCCAAATGTGACCTTCATGATGAAATAGGCCATGTTTTTTTCAGAGTGTCCCTGGGCTGCAAAAAACAAAGCCTCTTGTAACAACCCTGAACTGTTAATTCAACAGGCGCAGGATGCAGCGGAAGTCTGTGAGCGAACTCTCCGACTGAGGTTCCCTCTCCCCCTCGCTCCCCTGCCCCAGCTAGGAGTCGTCCCCAAGGGCCTACAGTGGATAAGCAGGCCCCAAGGAAGATCTTGAAAGACCGAACATATCTCAGGTTGAACTGCTTACCCCGGTTTATCAAGAGCAGACAAAAGGGCCCGGAGAGGTTCCAAATGCCTCCCCCCTCAAACAGCTGGCCCCTGCCCCTCTCCCAAGGAGAAGATCCATGAGGGTTTCTAAACCTAACCCCCCCTTCCTCCCAAAAGCCATCCAGCAGATTGGACCTAGAATCAGATGACCCCTTTGCTGTTTTAGCTGCAGCCTGGGGAGACATAGACATGGAGGTTGAGGTAGGGGAGACTGAATCCCAGGATCAGGATGAGATTTCCACTAGGAATGACATAGTGAGGTATAAAGGAAAAAAAGAAGAAAAAATGAAAACAACTGCTTAAATGGGTTCCTTAGCAATTGGACCTTTAAACATCCACAGCCTCCTTAATCCCTTAAAAAGGCAAGCAGTCCTTTCCTTCCTTCGTGAACAAAATGTAAATATTAGCCTTCTACAAGAAACTTGGGTATATTCATCTGACCAAGAACGATTATTTCAAGCTAAATGAACCTGGGGTCGGTCTTATTGGTCCTTCGGACTGAATAAGGCAGATGGGATTGCAGTTCTATTTCATTCATATTCCTTCTCCCTGGTAAAATTGATAGACCTTATCCCAGGAAGACTTTTAATTCTGGATGAGAAATGGAATGGAGATCAATACAGAATAATTTCAGTATATGCATCACAGACAAAGGCAGAGAGAGTGGGTCTCATACAAGAATTTAGCCATATTTGGTAACAAACACCAGCATAATATTAGGTGGAGATTTTAACTGTGACCTACCCAGTAAGTAAGGGGGACTCAAAGAAAATTTATTGTGATTCTAATGCCCTGAAAAAATGCATTCAGCTAACGAATCTTACCCATTGCAATACGCTGTCTGAGTCAGGCTATTAGTTTACATTAAAACGGGGGAAATACACCTCCATTATTCTCGACCCCTGTGACTCCTTCCGAAAGGATAGAGAGAGGAAAAAAGGAGGGAGTGTCCTTATTTATGTGAGCTCCTCCCCGAAGGCTTCCTTGTCCTCCTATCAATCTGCCAAGCCCCACAGGGCTTGAATCGATATTTATCTGAATTGTAGTAAGCCGCACAAAACACCTAACTATAGGCTGTATTTACAGCCCTCCCACAGGTGGCACCTCAGTGCTCCAGAACTTAGTTCACTCCCTAGCGAGGGCCCCGCCCACTGAGTTGCTGGTCCTAGGGGACTTCAGCTTGAGGTGAGAACCCACTACCGAGCAAAACTACAGGGCCTCACTCCTTGAAGCAAATTCGATCCAGGTCATTACTGAGGTCACCAGGCAAAACCAAAAAACGGGGAACCACTCCATCCTTGATTGGATACTTGTTTCCAACCCTGCTAACATACAAATGGCTGGCGTGATGTCCGATGCCCTGAGTGACCACTCCCCCACTTTCTGTATCTGGAAAAAATGGCCTGCCTGGATTCCTCCCAGGCTCATAGTGGCCAGGGACTTCTCTGGATTCTCCACTGAGGCCTTCCACAACTCCTTGAGAAATGCTGACTGGACACTGATTAGACTCCTAGGCAGTACTGACGATGCCGCTTAGTACTTCCAGCACACTTTCTCTGCGGTGGCCAACCTACATGCCCCAGTAAGGAAGAGACAAGCTAAAGGCCATTCCACAAATGGATCTCACGTGAGCAAAAATCTCTAATGAAAGGCAGAGACAAGGCCTGGAAAAAGGTCAGGAGCTCTGCTAACCCTGCAGACTTTGCTGCCTATAGATCTTTTTGGAACCAGTGCAAAAAAGTCTCAAAATCAGCTAAAGGGGACTACATTAAATCCCTCCAGCAGCGAACCCTGTCTGACCCAAAGTCCTTCTGGTCTAGTATCAGTTCCCTGCCAAAAGGTACAAACATTCCTCAGCAGGGTAACATAATCTGTAACGCTGAAACCCTTGCCAGTGGACACCTTGGTTCGGACAGGTGTAACCTACTCCTGCTCCAAACTGCCCAGGGGAAGCAAGTTGAGGTCCTAGATAGGATCAGATACCTAGGGATCCTCCTTGACCAGGGACTGTCCTATAAACCACACATCGACTCTTTAACTAAGTCCATACACCAGAGGCTTGGACTCCTCTACCATCTGGGAAGCTCCCTTTCTGATAAGGCTTGGCGTGCAATCGCTAACTGCACCCTTCTCCCCTACCTCCTCTATGGGGTCCCCCTGTTACAGTTCCTACGAGAAGGGGAACTAAGAAAACTCACGGTGCTCTACCACAGAGTGGCACACTTTGCCACTAACTCCCCCCCCCCCACAAGAGGCACCACTGTGGCTGTCCCCTTGACATCCCTCACATACGCACCAACCCGGGCAAGCGCTCCTTTAAATACATTGCCCCACATTTATGGAATACGCTCCCAGTAAACCTGTTTGATAGGCCTTCTCTCCAAGGATTCAAGTTGAGCCTCAAAGTGTACCTCCTGGAACTTAGCCTTTGTGGCTGTAACCGCTAGCCCCTTTCCCCTCCTAATCAACTGTGACCATTGTACTACAATTGCCCTATTTGGCGATTGTGTCTACCGTGATTCTATGCATTGTGCAGCTGATTTCTGGACTGTCAACCTGTAATTGCTGTCTCGCCAATGTTATGTCTCAAATTTAACCACTGTTTTATCATCCACTGTATGTAATCTCTGCTGCATATATCTAATCCTTGGTCACCCCTCAAAAAAAGGGACCTCTGGTCTCAGTGGCCTTACCCAGTTACCAAAATCTAAACAAATAAATAAATAAATGGAGGGCAGGCTGCCACAGCCTTTAACTGCTTCTTCACTGACCTGGGGGCATACAGATCCAGCCCCCCACATTGCTCACCTAGGCCCCTGGCCACTGAATCTCAGGACCCTCTGATCCCCCATTTCCACCTAAGGACTGTGTGTGCCAAAGAAGTGCTACCCCTCCTACAGTCCTCAAAACCTAATGGATCTCCAGGACCGGATGGACTGGACCATAGGCTGCTTCAGGCCGCCTCCCCAGCCATAGCCCGACCTGTCTCTCTGCTCATAAACCGATCCCTACAGGAAGGAATAGGCCCAAAAATGTGGAAACGGGTCCATGTAGTCCCAACGCACAAGGGTGGAGCTAGGGAAACAATAGGCCATTACAGACCCATCTCCATCCTATGCCACATGGCAGAGATCCAGGAGCAGCTAGTGTATTGCCAACTAAGGGACTACCTGGAAGCCAATAGGCTCCTGGCCCCCTCACAACATGGCTTTCGACAAAAGCATGGGACCGACACTTCCCTTATTAAATTTACCTCCGATGTCCTAGCTGCCTTGGACAAGGGTACCCCCTCATGGGCTGTTTTCATTGACCTTACCAAGGCCTTTGACCTGGTAGATCACTCACTCCTGCTAACAAAGATTAGCCAATTTGGACTTGGCCAGCACTCCCTGAACCGGTACCGTAATAACCTGACTGGCTGCTCTCAACACGTCAAGTGGAGAGGGGCCACCTTCGAACCCCTACCTCTGACTGAGGGGGTCCCACAAGGCTCAATCTTGGGCCCGCTGTTGTTATCCCTATTCATCAACAACCTCCATGGCCATTGTGGGGGTAGCTCCGTAGTACAGTATGCTGATGATGCAGTACTATATACAGTGTTCCACATTGCGTGGAAATATAGAGCGGTGGTAAGGGGAGGAGCCACATGGGGCGGGGTCACCAGGGGCGGAGCTACCGGTGGGCGGAGTCCGTCGGGATGCAATAAATGCATAAGAAACAAGAAATAAAAGTAATATGATGATCTGGAGGCCTCTGTAGTATGCAGTAGCAAATAAAAAGTGTGATAAAACATACTGGAGAACCTCTGCATTCTAGTTGCAGGCCAGGCAACAGTTTGTGAGAGTCTTAACATTTTGGTGAGCCCATACTACAACTCTTTACTAGTGCCTGCAAGGCCAAGATCTAATCTTCGGTTTCGCAGTCCTGCCCAGTGAGCTGCAGCTTCCAAATAAGGGAAACTGTCAACATCGGGGCCCTCAATTGAGATAAGCATAAGTGCATTTAGCACACTGGCACTTAATCTATTTCGTTCCTGCGTTTTTATTCGATTCAGTGCAGAAAACCCCCTCTCACAATCTGCAGTTGACATGGGTATTATCATTGCCAGCTCTGCCAAAGTAGATATGTTTGGATACAGGTCTACATACTTAGTAGTTAGAGCGTGCAGCACATCAGAAATAGTCTTAAAGGCCATCTTTTCCGTGAACATGAGACTCACATGAGAAGCCCATTCCAGTGCAGAAGCATCTACATCCACAACAGTAGCATACTGACCAAGAATAATCTCAAGGCTATCACTACCATACCCTTCCAACTCTTCAATATCAACTTCCTGTATCATGCTGGGGTCAAAGATACTGAACGCATCCAAAAGTTCTGTGCTTGGAAACCTTTGCTCAATTTGAGCAATTAGGGCCCTAATAAACTTGTCATGCACAGAGGTTGTGAAATGATTCAACTGTGGTTCGCTAAATGGCAAGTTCAGGCCATTATCATTCAGGAGTACTAGTTCAGGTGAAACGGAGGAGAAGTACTGACCAGGTACCAGTAAGCGTGCCCTAAGAATCTCTAAAGTGGAATGTAAATGTCTCTTTATATCAGTAAAATTCAGAGCTGATGTTTGAAAGCATTTAGATAAGATGCTAAGGTGTGGAAGTATGTCACACATCATGCATAAAATAGAGAAAAACTCCCAGTTTTCCACCATTTTTACTAGGCCCACAGCTTGGGGATCATGCCTTTCAGAGGCCTCTCTATGCAAGGACGTAACAACGGATGGGAAAATCTTCCTTAGTGTGTCACATGCTGCATCATGGGACAACCACCTAACTGCTTTTGCCTGTTTAGGCTTTAAAACAGGGTTTCCATTGCCTGCTGAATTTCTTTCAGGGCAGCCATGCGAACAACAGAGTTTTCATAATATCTGTATAAGTGATCTAGTGTTTGATTAAACTT
The DNA here is from genome assembly GCA_016271365.2 of Neoceratodus forsteri. Lineage (NCBI taxonomy): Eukaryota > Metazoa > Chordata > Ceratodontiformes > Ceratodontidae > Neoceratodus > Neoceratodus forsteri. The sequence goes on from CM028132.1 coordinate 989,018,190, forward strand.
TTTAATGGCGTTCACTTCATTTGCTGCTCGTTTACAGCCAAGGCCTCCGGTGAGCCATACAGTGATTTTCAACAAGAATTGGGCTGACTTCTTTCAGCTTTTAGCCACCCGTTTGCCTGCCCAGCATAGCGGCTGCTCCATCACTGCCTAACCCTGCAAGGTGATCAACCGAGATTTGATTGTTATCAGAGAACTCCAGCATTTTTTAACAATTGTGTCTGCCTTTCCATCAATTAGTTCCTCAAGTCCCAGGAAAGAAACTCTGGGTTTCCCTTCTTTGCAGTACATACCATACAAAATGAGCTGCTTCATAACAGCAATATCAGTTGTTTACGTCCACTAAATATGAAAAAATTTGGCAGCCTTCAAATCTGCAAGAACTGATCTCCTGACCACCTCACCCAGAGAGAACCATTTCTCTGACAGTTCGATCAGAACGATATTTAACAGCATCAGCAATATGTATATTGTCTAGGTATTTGCATCCCAATGATTTGGCGAGATCCAGCAGTGAGCCATATTTCGTTATGTGAGGCAGTTCATTTTTATTAGCCAGTACATACAGCGAAGGGATGCCACAAAAGCTTCTTGTTCCAGGGTCAGGGCCTGCTGCATTGCCTGCTCTATTCCACCTTTGAAGCTGAAATTCTGCAGTTAGCTTCCAGTTCAGAAGCAACAAAGTGAACTGAACTGTTCTGATGCCTTTTTATAGCATCTTCTCTGAATGTCTTACACCCACTGAGTACCCAAACTGTTCCTGATTTGGGCATCTGTTTATGTTTTATGCAAAATGCACAAAACATGCCATCATTTTCTTTGTAGTGTAACCAACAGTATTTGTTAAGCCAGCCAGTATAAAATCCTGTTACTCTATGCTTAGAGGTGTTTTTTTCTGTATTACAGGAGGAAGTGCAAGGAGTTTTTTGGACAATGACGTCGATATCAACAGGACCAACTGGCATTGTCCCAATCATCGACTCACAATTGTCATCTTGATTAGGATGTTTCCGTTTTTGAGTTAATTTGAAACCAAAGTTAGTTAGTTTCTGCATTGTGTGCAATAAAGCTTTTTTTTTTTCCTAAGTGTTGTCGTGTGTTTGATTTGTCAATACAGAACGAGAACTTGGTAATGCTGGTTGAGCCCCAAATATTTTTTCTCACACAAATATTTTTTTGTTTCCTGAATCAGGGTTCAGAACAAGTGACCACTGACGAAGCAAGACTGCACAACCTGACTAGTGGTGCAGAACCCCTGGTGGCACAGTTAAGGAGACCAGAATTTTTTTTTTTCTCACTCAAATATTTTTTTATTTCCTGAATCAGGGTTCAGAACAAGTGACCACTGACAAAGCAAGACTGCACAACCTGACTAGTGGTGCAGAACCCCTGGTGGCACAGTTAAGGAGACCAGAATTTTTTTCTCACTCAAATATTTTTATTCCTGAATCAGGGTTCAGAACAAGTGACCACTGATGAGCAAGACTGCACAACCTGACTAGTGGGACAGACCGCTGTTGGCACAGTTAAGGAACCCCAATTTTTTTCTCACTCAAATATTTTTTTATTCCCTGAATCAGGGTTCAGAACAAGTGACCACTGACGAAGCAAGACTGCACAACCTGACTAGTGGTGCAGAACCCCTGGTGGCACAGTTAAGGAGACCAGAATTTTTTTTCTCACTCAAATATTTTTTTATTCCCTGAATCAGGGTTCAGAACAAGTGACCACTGACGAAGCAAGACTGCACAACCTGACTAGTGGGACAGACAGTTGTTGGCACAGTTAAGGAACCCCCAATTATTTTTCTCACTCAAATATTTTTTTATTCCCTGAATCAGGGTTCAGAACAAGTGACCACTGACAAAGCAAGACTGCACAACCTGACTAGTGGTGCAGAACCCCTGGTGGCACAGTTAAGGAGACCAGAATTTTTTTCTCACTCAAATATTTTTTTATTCCCTGAATCAGGGTTCAGAACAAGTGACCACTGACGAAGCAAGACTGCACAACCTGACTAGTGGGACAGACCCGCTGTTAGCACAGTTAAGGAACCCCAATTTTTTCTCACTCAAATATTTTTTTCCTGAATCAGGGTTCAGAACAAGTGACCACTGACGAAGCAAGACTGCACAACCTGACTAGTGGTGCAGAACCCCTGGTGGCACAGTTAAGGAGACCAGAATTTTTTTTTTCTCACTCAAATATTTTTTTATTCCCTGAATCAGGGTTCAGAACAAGTGACCACTGACGAAGCAAGACTGCACAACCTGACTAGTGGTGCAGAACCCCTGTTGGCACAGTTAAGGAACCCCCAGTTTTTTTTTCTCACTCAAATATTTTTTTTTTCCCTGAATCAGGGTTCAGAACAAGTGACCACTGACGAAGCAAGACTGCACAACCTGACTAGTGGTGCAGAACCCCTTTTTTTTCCACTGACGAAGCAAGACTGCACAACCTCACTACTTTAAGCTGCCTGCTCAGCTGTCTTTAAAAACAACTAGCCGACTTCTCCAAACTGAAGCAGAGACTGTGACAGAGTCTATCTTCTTAATCACTGCAAGAAAATCTTATTCAAATTAATCATTATCTTATATATTAGATCAGTGAAAGCTGCTGCTTCAGGGTCCACTGTGGGAGACCACATGATCTCTCGACTCCCTCCTCTCAATCCTCACTCAGCCCACTTCAAATAATAAATTAAAACTACGTTTATGTATCAGTATTTTTAGTGCAAATATGTTTTGTTTTTTTATGTTAGAGTAGCAGCTGCCTGCTGAAATAAGCGTAGCAAGTCAAAGAGCCGGATTAGTTATACAGAGATGTGAATCAACGGAAGACACAAGCGCAATGATAAAAGCCCTCCAGTGGCAGCAGCTACTTCACTAGGAGGACTTACCGAAGTGTTGTAGCTGCTCCACTATAGGGCTCCTCGGCTGTCACTCCGCTTGCTTCCTCCTGGATTGGCTACATGATTTGGCGCTGAGGAGTCTGCTGACCAGCAAAGAATTACCCGTGATCCTGACTGGCGCTCTGCCCAAACTGCAGTTATGCGAGTTAGGATCCGTTTTCAAGCAACTCCTCTTCCTTTTACGCATCGTGACTACGGAAGACAAGTGCACGAGAACGTCGCTGCCTGGATCCCTGTGAACGTGCAGGGTGCGAGCTCCTAGCACGAGTACAAAAATTTAAAGAAACAGTGACAGCACGCAGACTGAAAGAGTGGCGGCTATACAAGATGAGAGGCGGCCATTTAAGATAGCGTGGTGGCCCGCCTCTCAGTTTTAATGAATGGGGATCACTGATATAGAACTGAGGCACACCCATCTGACCTAGGAACCCTGCTCCAAGCAGACTTCCCCTAGGCCGAGACTTGGTTAGTTGAGAATCACTTGGTACTTACCCCAATAAGGCCCAAATCCCTGCATCCCTCCCAGGCCCATCTTCTCCCAGTTGCTACCATATCAGGCTCCAAAACTGAGGTAGTACAATCTGTCAAATATCTAGGCCTCACACTAGATCACGTGCTTCCCTGAAGCCACATGTGGGTCTGGTGACAAAAAACATCCACCAAAAACTGGGCCTCCTCATATTATCTAAGCCATAACATGATACCGAAGACGAGATTGGCAGTTGCATAAGGCATCCTTCTCCCAGCCTTAACCTATACTGCCCGTATCCTACTCGGCATCACAAAACTTGATTACTGTAGATTACAAACTTTGTACCATAAAACTGCACGCTTTGCCACAAAATGCCACCCGAGGACCTACCACTGTGAAGCTCTCACCGTACTAAAGTGGCCAACCCTGAACAACAGGTTCCAGTACCCCCTACTAAGCTGGACCTACAAGCTCCTCGATGCCCAACCTCCTGCAGGGCTAATCGGACTACTTGCCCCAAAGTGGACCAGTTGACCACTCTGTTCGTCAGACAAAAATCTACTGGAAATCCCCATGGCCTGCCCTGTAGCTGGGAGTAAATCCTTTGCCCACCTAGCTCCCACATCATGGAATAATCTCCCTGGCCACCTTCAGGAAGCACCCTCCCTAGTCACATTTCAGAAGGGACTGTGCACTCACCTCCTTAATCTTAGTCTCTGCTTCTGTACCGATGGCTAACTTTCCTCACCCCTATAATGTAGCCACCGCTGAATGTGTCAGTGTGTTGTACTAAACTGCTCGTAATGTAGCCACCACTGAATGTGTCAACTGTGTTGTATAAAACTGCTCCCCTTCAAGGGTACCATTTACTGTCTGTATAACCTTGTACCCTATCCTACACTGAAGTTCTGGTACGTGCTTAATGCGTCTAGTGCCCCACATCTATCTGCCGCCACTGTTGTATTCTGTAATGTGATGTACTTTACTGCCCTTTTCCATGAAAACTGTATGCTGTCATTGTAATCCTGTATGATATGTTCTACTCTGTATTACCTGCCTGTTTGTGCAAACTATATGTAACTAACTCCGGGTCGCCCCTGAAAAAGGGACCTTTGGGGCCCAGAGGGCTTACCCGGTTAACAAAGTTTAATAAATAAATTATTGACCATTTTTTTATTTCAAAAAACTCCCAGCACCCATCTTTTCATTGACACCAGTAGAGTTCTCAGACCACTCTTTCCTGAAAATATCCTTCTCATCAATTGAGAGAACTAAACAAGATGTAAAATGGAAAGTAAACACGAAACATCTATCAGACCCCTTAGTACTGAGAGAAATTTCAGAATTATTAAGGGCAAGAGAATCAGTAATGTTCTTAAATGATGACAAAGGGAAGTAGTGGGAAGACACAAAGTCAGACCTGAGAAATTGGTTTCAGAATCATGGGGAAAAAAAGAGAAAATAGTAACTTCTTTAAATATCTCCAACTCAGGAACCAGCTACAGTATTTATATTCATTGTCATATACACAAACATTTGATTATTCCCAGCAGATAGAAGACATAAAAAGAGAAATGCACGAAGTCCAGTATGACAGGGCCCCTGATAGTTGACCCTTATGAAACCTGTAAAAAAAGAAATGAAAACATCTCCCTACCTCAGATGGAAACAAGTCAGACAGAAAAGATGGCATTCATCAGATCATCCAGAATCATTTGCACTCTTTTAACATGGTAGACCCTCCTGATACTCTTGAAATTACAAATTATCTGCAAAACACACAAATACCTAACTTTCTGGTAGGTATCCAGGACCTATCACAAGCTATTGCAGCTGCGGAAATTGAAGCAGTTATAAAAACTCTAAAACAAGGAAGTTCCCCAGGTCTCGATGGACTTACCTATGAATTGTATAAAGCCTTTCCTATCGAATTTTCAAACTTCCTAGTGGTAGTATTCAACTTCCTCCTACAGCTTAGTGAAATTCCTCCTACCTTTACAGAAGAGTATCTAATTTACTTGTATAAAACTGGTGATAAATGCCAGATCAAAAATTGGACACCCATCTCCTTGTTGAATTCAGATTTTAAAATACTATCTCAGGTTCTGAATAATTGACTGAGAAAGGTAGCTGACTCCCTCATTTCCCCAGCTCAATATTGTGGTATTCCCAATAGGAAAATTCAGCATGCCCTTATAATAATTAGAGATGTGTTATATAATACTACCCTTCAAGTCTAACCCTGACGCATACTATCCATGGACCAATCCAAAGCCTTTGATAGAGTATCCCATCCCTTTTTATTCAAGACTGTGCAATTTTATGGAATTCCAGAGGACTTTATTAATTGGCTTAGAAAATGATATATGTTAACCTCAGTAATCCCTGTAATAAAAGGGCATATATCCCACAACATTAAGGTGACAACTGGGGTACTGCAGGAATGTCCTCTGAGCCGCCTCTTGTATATCTTCTCCTTGGATCCACTCATCAGGCAAATAAAATATTCATCAGTGTGGCCAGGACTCAAAGGAAATAGTAGTGGAGACTCTATCAAAATACAAGCATATGCAGATGACATATGCTTATTTCTTCTTGACATTTCTTATATAGAAAGAGCCTTAGAGTCTTTTGAGGACTATAACTGGGTATCAAACTCTAAAACTAACTATGAAAAAAGCAAAGTGATTTTTTTTGTCAAATAACCCACCCCCACCCACAACAGTCTCAGGTATACAGATTGTTTCTAACCCTGTTGAAATCCTTGGGGTAATGTTTGGTCACAAAAACCTGGCCTTATATAATTGGGAGAGCACTTTGCATATTGTAGAAGGAAAGGTGTCCAAGTGGAAGAAGCTGTCTAAAGTAAAAAGGGTTCACATAATAAAAAGGTTTTTAATCCCAATACTATTATACGTGGTATGATATTCCCCCTACCTATTGGTTTAGAGACTCGCATCTACAGTTGTTTTTTTTCTATGTTATGGGGCAGCAGGTTAAACCCAATAAAAAGATGTTTCACCTACCTGCCAAAATCTCAAGATCACCTGGGGGATGGTGGATCCAGTGACTTTTTTCGTACACTTTTTATCTTTCAGATGGTGAAAATTGGTCTTTCTCCCTCTCGAGTTACTACATTATAAGTGGATACAAATCATTTCTATTGATACTTTCAAGGCTGGATTGACCCCCCAAAATTTCTCCCAGAATATTCATTCCATAATATTTTAAACCCCTTGCTCAGAAATTGCATAAGTGGGGCTTAATGAAATCCCAGGTTCTCTCAGCTTCTGGGCCTAAATTGTATAAGCTAGTATTAATGAAAATTTATCCAGGGGAACCAGATTTTAAAAATTGTCCACCTCACCTTAAGGACAGGATTCTAAAAACACTAAATAATAATAGAATTCCTCCTTGTATGTGGAAAGTACTCTGACTATCCATGTACAGCAGACTGAATATCAGAGGGAACTGTAAGCATAAGGCACAGGATGAAAGGAATTGCTCCTATAATGCCTGTATAGCTCAGGAAGAGTTGCTGGACCACTTCCTTTTTAAATGCTGTTATGCAAATGCACTGTGGCCTTTCCTAGGAAAAAAGGGGACTCTCCAGTGGATGAATAGTCTTACTTATGAATCCCTCATATTGGGTCACTATCCCCATTTGAGTTCGAAATATTTTGAAGGGACAATAGCATTTTTTTTCTGCTATTTGAAATTTTACCTATGGTGAGCAAGATGTCAATGGGTTTTACACCAGAAATTAATGACATATGAAACATTCAGCATCCTACTGTCTCAAGCCATGCATAGGGTATATCTACAAGATAAAACCCAAAATGTTTCAAATAAAGTATTTAGATGGTGGATGGGTTTCTCAATGTTTATAAAATACAAATAGGGTGTAAACAGGGTTGGGAAAAATGATACAGCTATTAGCCGTAGAATAACACCATAGACATATATATGAATTTAAATGTTTATCGTTTATTTTGAGTACTGTTTATTTTTTTACATTTTCTCTGTATTTTAGGCAACACAACAATAATATTTGCTTTGTATTCTGTATGTGATTTTTTTTCCCTATGTTGCTTGAACAATAATATGTTTGTACAGAGATGGTTTTGATGCTATTCAATAAAATATTCCCCTACTCTTTTCAAGAAGTGCCATGGGATCTTTTAACATCCATCTGAACTACCTCCAGAACGGGCAGATGGGATCTCAGTTTAACATCTCATCCGAAGGACAGCACCTCAGTAGTGCAGCACCCCCCTTATGCTGCACTACAGTGTTAGTATCGGGATTTAACCCAAGTGCCTGGTGTGGGGATAGGAACCCACAACCTTCTGCTCTCCTGGTCTCAGAGGCGAATGTGCTACCTGCTGAGCTACTGACACTGAAACTGACACTATTGGGGAGATAGGGGGGAAAGAGAATGAGGGTGAGGAAAGAGAGAAGGGGAAAGATGAAGGCTGAGTTGGATAGGGAGGGGAAGGGAAGGGGAAAATAAGCACATGAGGCGATGCACTCATTAAAGTTGTAACACCCTTGCAGGTTTAGAGGTGAGGGAGTTTCCAGTTTTGAGGACTGGATGCACCAACTGGGAGGGGAGATCAGAAATATTTTGGATGACTTGCCAAAACTGTCAGGGGACTTGGTTGTTCTAAAGGTTTGTGGTAACATTGTGTGCTTTGACCTTCTTGCCAGCATTGCAAAAGTTGTTTGTACCACAGTAAGGCCACTCAAAAGGAAGAAAGAAAAGGGCCTCCTTAACACTGAAGGATGAAATGAAAATGGAACAGTTAGCATTGTGAAGTTCATAAAGAGGAAGGACAGTAGGGATGCTCGGAATTGTGGAATTGGAATTAAATTCATTGGATTCTTTGCTTTTTTTGGAACTAGGATATTTGGAGTTGCAGGCCAGAAGTCCTAATTCTGAAAAAAAGCTCGGAATCTAAACCTGATTACACCTATCAGTACCAGCTAAACAATCTCCTGGTCTAGCTCCAACACAAAGCAAAGGTCCTGACCCTGACGGGCACCACTATGGTGCAGTAGTCAGTCTTAGATAATCCCCTCCCTACCGCTCAATGTAATAAACTATCATCTGCTCTTCTTCACCATAGCAGCACCCTAGATGTAGTATGCCACAAAACCCCTCTAACATTGTTATGGTATAATGTTTGTATTATAAACAAATGTGAATGTCTGCTTAGATTCAAACAGGCTAGCTGCTTCAGTGAGTGACCTTTGACCCCAAAATGGCTTCAGTGTGAGAAAAGCTGCAGGATGTGTTAAACTGACTAGTGAAGAGAAACCTAATCAAGAGTTTCCTGTTCTGTCTTTAATTAAAGCTTCTGGCCATGTGCCAGGATATAGGCCCCATAAACTTTTATGATTTCCTGCAGGAACAGGCCATTTGATAACAGCACCATGCTGTAAGTCATAAACCTTAGACCTTCTGGGAAACAGGAACCAGCAGACAGTTCAAAGAGAAATGTTTTGATCAAAGACTAATCATTTTGGAATTTGCTAGTTGCTGATGTTCACATTAATAAAATACATCCTTGTAGATAATTATGTTAAGCAGTTGAAGCTGGAGGGTCTAGGCTGTAACCTCACCAATAGGGGTGGAGAGATGGATCCTGAAATGAACAGACATCAGAGGGAAACAGTGCATATTATTCTGGACTCGAGAGACTGAATTATCTGGACTTGAAAGCACTTATGGTAACAACTAGATAGGAAAGAATTTAAGTAATTGTGGTAGGAGTTGGTGTTCTGTAACTTCCCATTTTTCTTTTATTGTGACTGTAAGTTCAGGATATAATTGTTCTGTATTTTATTTTACCTGTTTTAAAATTCTTAGTAAGCAACATTTTCTTTAAAATACTGCCTGTGCTCTTTTCTGTTATTTTACATGTGTTTGCTGAACCTGTGTATAAGGCTGACAGCTGATAAGGGCTTGAATGGTGTTGCTAAGCTTACTTAAAGGTAAGAATATACATAGGTCTCATATGGAGTTGTAAGGGTACATTTTGGAAACCTGGCTAGGTGCCCCTGGGCGAAAGATTACATTTCCCCGAAGAGAATATTATCTGAGTCTGTTAACTGGGTATGCTAGTATAAGGTTCACATTGGACCCCTAAAACTTGAGGCTGATAGGTGATTCGAACCCCAAAACAGACAGGATGGTTACCCTGTTTGTCACCTGTTCACACTATTGCACTCTGAGGTTGGCACCCAAGACTCCTATTCTCTGTGAACACCTATCATTGGCCTCATACACAGTCATAGTTGGGTGTGGCAGGCTAGGCTGTTGGTGCATACAGAGACTCCCCAGGGTACTGCTACCCTGAAAACGGCCATATATTAAAAATATTAAATATTAAACATCAGCAGTGTCTGCATGATTATTTCTTTTGCTCTGTTTCACTCTTTCCTTGTTTAGTTGTCACATTTTGAATTAATAATCTTTAGCTTGGTTGTCATCTTTCTTACATTGGCTTCATTTTTTTCATTTTCTTTCATGTGTACCTCGCTCCCCTAGCCTGGCACCTGCAATGCCCTCTGACCGTAGGCTGTCCTAGAGCAGGTAATCTCAGGATCACACCTAACCGTGGGTTGCTTCTTGGAACCTCGATGCACCACTACTGGCCTAGTAGGGTGGCTCAGCTAACTTTTTGTATTTTCCCTTTTTTTTTCTTCTTCTGCCTCTGTAGTGTCAGTGTCTATGTTTCTAAGTCAGGCAAAGTTCCCCTTCCCCCAGAGGAAAATATGGCAGCAGTGCTCCCACCTCCACTCCTGACCAAAAGGCTGCAATGCTCTCTGCTCTCTTTTTCCCTCTCCAAAACTTAGTAAAAGAAGAGCTTTATCCTCCCCTCAGGATACAAATCATCCAGATTTCTATTTCAGGGCAGTTACTGAAAGGGATGCCAAAAAATACCTCGTCAAGGTGCTCGGAAAATCCAGATCAAGTGGGGACACACTTGACTTGAAGCTCATTGCCCTCACCCATGACGATGACCTGCACCCTCTTACCAAGATTATTAACTGGCCCCTCATGCTCTCCCAGTTCCCACTCAAGTGGAAGTCTGCCCTAGTGACCCCATTACACTGTAACTACAGGCCCATCTCCATCCTACCCCCTTTATCCAGAGCTCTTGAAAAAATCGTCGCAGATCAATTGGTGGAGTACTTGGAAAAATACAACTTGCAATGCCCACAGCAACATGACTTTCACAAAGGACATAGCACCACCTCTTCCCTCCTTGAATTTACAGGCCACATTGATCTAGCACTAGGCCAAGGACAACTTGCTGGTGCCACCTTTATAGACCTCTCGAAGGTCTTCGATACAGTAAACCATCCATTACTACCGGAACAACTTGGCAATTTAGGGCTTGCTTTCTCATGATACTTTACAATGGTTCAACAGTTCTCTCTCCCAACCGGTCACAACAAGTTAAGATTGGTGACTCCCTCTCCTCCAAACTATCTGTCCGGGCTGGTGTTCCCCATGGGTCAATATTGGGACTGCTTCTTTTCAGCATCTTCCTGAAGAATCTCCCTTCTGCCTTTGATGAAAACATTATTCTGTATGCTGATGACGCAGTGATTTTCTCTAAGAATTCTGACCTCTCCCTCTTGGAGAAATAACTGCAGGAAAGTTTCAAGCAAGTTGAGGCCTGGTTTGTCTCCCAGAAACTAGTGCTAAATTACAAAAAAAAAAAAAAGACTATGCTGTTCCATGGCACACATAACAAACATAAACACTAACAGTTGGCATTAAAAAAACAGCTCGGGTGTGACCCTGGACCAGACACAGACTTTCATATACCTTGGTATAACCCTGGACCCTACTCTGTCCTTCTCCAGCCATATCGATTCAGTTGCGAAATCCGTAAATATCCGTATAGGCCTCAAGACACTGCCTGACGCCCTTAAGCTAGCAATACACAGCTCTGTTGTCTCCATCATTGATTATGGGCTTATCATCTATGGAGCAGCCACAGCTACAGCACTACGGCATATCTTTACAGCGCTGAGTAGGGCCTGCAGACTCCTCACTGGTGCTGCCCACTGCACGCATACCTGTGACCTCTATGAACAGTCAAATTGGCTACAACTTCAGGGAAGGATTACTTTCCAAACCTGCCTACTAGCAAAAAAGACATTGATGGCAATCATGCCCCCTGGGGTTCAGTCTCTCTTAAGCCCAGCCAACCACCCCCATTACACAAGAAGCTCTGACAACTATTCTCTGGCTGTTACGCGCTGTCGCACCACCCAAAGCCAGCAGTCTTTTGCAGGTAGAGCCCCTAAGATGTTTAACTCCCTGGGCAGCGAATTCACCAACTTAGGCACCCTCTGCTCATTCAGACGCATGCTACGTCAAACGCTTGTGTCCAGAGCCATCTGTGACTGTTTCTCCTAACCTCCCTGGTAGTCGCTTCTGTTCTTCACACCTCTCTGCTATCACCACCTCTGCCTGCCACCACCCTCCCCCTCTCCATATCTACCCCAGCCTCTCTCCCTAGCCCTGGTCCACCACCTTCCTCTCTTACCCTCCTTCAACTCCCTTCCTCTCTCCCTTTTCTAATCTGCTCACCCCACTCTAAGTTGCACTTGTTCCTCGATCCTTGCCTCCCATCCATCTCTCCTTCTACCTCCCTCCCAGTTACCCCTCTACATCCACTCTGTCTTCCACATTCCTACACTACCTGGCACAATTGGCAGCAACTCAGTTTTTTTCACTCTACCTTTCCCTTTGACAGCGCCCTTCTGGCAGCTTTAATTCATGTAAATATTATTTGTCGTGACTCATCATTCTTAAATGTATGTCTGATTATGTTATTCTAACTGTTATTTATATCACCTGTAGCTTTTAGACCATGTATACCCTGTACTGAATTTTGTATTCTAACTGCTTGCCTGCTAATCTCACACAAACTATACTTCTAGTCTTTGTATACTGACGTGGAACCTTTGTAAAAGAGCCATTGGCTCAAAGAAATTTATCTGAAATTCTAATAAATAAATCCCCCACCTCCCACCTACCTAATGGCAGTAATGCTATCTCCTCTCCCAATCTACATAATGGCAGCAATAATTTCTCCTCTTTTCTCTTCCCCAGACCTAACTGCAGCAATGCTCTCTTTCTTTCCCCTTTCCCATAATGGTAGTAATGCTCCCTGCAACCTCCCCCCACCCTAGACCTAATGGCAGCAAGATATTTTCTCCTCTCCTTGACATGATCCTGCCCCCCAAAAGCCTTGCCTGATCCCAGTTTTTAAAATCCAGTGTAGCCCACCTCTGCCCATCTCAGTACCACTACCTACCAAGGAAGGAAAAGGATGGTGTTTGCAATGCTTTCCAAACAATTTTATCACTGAATGTTAACACACTGGGGGCTGGCTGTCAGACTAGGGAAGTAGAAGTGATAGGGCTGCCAGTTAAACAGAGCCAATATTTGATTCATTCAAATTGGGGGTGGGTTACACTGGATTTATTCTTTGGTAACCTTACCTGGTTACCAAAGAACAGAAAACAAAGCATTTGTCAATGCCGAATGTTTGCTTGCTGGCATTGGCAGTGGTAGTGTAGAAGTTACAGAGCTGCATAATAGGAATGGCAGTGAAGTATTGAACTGAAGCCAACCCCACCACCACCCTGCAGAGAGTAACAGGCATTGGGGTGTGCGTTTGGGTAAATCCAGGCATAGCAGCCACGCCACTTCACCACCCCACCCTGCAGACACTGACAAGTGTCACGGTGTTCCTTGGGGTCTTTGGCCCTTATGCACACCCCATTTCATTAGGAAATACGGTGAGATGGGTGCGATATAGGAGAATGGGGTGAACTTTGGGGCCGAAGAGTCCAAGGCATACCTCGATGCCTCTCACTGGCTGCAGGGTGTGGAATGGTATGAGCATTACAGGCAAGAATCCCAAGTCACACCCCTGATGCCTGTCATTCTCTACAGGGTTGGACGCTATGGTTGGAAACCCTAATACCTCAGGCATTCGTTGGTATTTTCACTCCAAATTTTCAACATGTTTTTTTTGTGATCCCACCTCATGAACAGGGGGAATATCAGTTTGTTAGCCGAAAGCTGCTTATGCACAGCGACTACGGCATTTAGCACCACAGGTGCAAAAACATTCCGAACAGGATGTAAAAATGACAGCTGTACTGTTCATGGGAGATGTATAAAAATGGCAATGTTGTAAATCTGCAGTAAAAATATTAAAAAAATGGTGAAGTCACGGCGTGACATAGAAACTGTGACGCACACCCGTAATATAATTAGGTTGGGGATTTTTACAACAGATTGTCAACTCAGGCATTTTGGTGCCTCGATCATGAACAGTGTCACTGTGATTTTCTTTATCTGTGCCGAATAATGCTTTCCCACAGTGACCACGCATCTCTGCGCTGAAAGTATGAAAACACACTTCAGCCATGTTGTGAAAAATGACAGCTGTACTGTTCATAAGGAAGTGTGGAAAAATGCCACTGGTGAAAATCTGGACTGAAAATATTACAAAGTCATGAACTTACAAGGGTGCATGGAAACTGCGCAATGCTCACTCATAACACAGTCATTTTATGGACTTTTGTCACCAAATTTTCAACATAGCCATTTTAAGACCTCTGCTCATGAACAGTGTAACTGTGATTTTCTTAATCTGTCCTAAACATTGCTTTCGCACACCAACAGCACCATTGTGCGCTACATGTGCAAACACATTTAAGGACTATATGAAAATGGCAGCTGTGCTGTTCATAAAGAAGTGTAATAAAATAGCAATGTTGAAAATCTGGAGTGAAAATATTAAATTGCAAACTTACGAGCATGCATAGGAACTGCGCAACGGACGCTCGTAAAACAGTCATTTTAGAATTTTTCACCAAATTTTCAACATAGCCATTTTAAGACCTCTGCTCATGAACAGTGTCACTGTGATTTTCTTAATGTGTCCCATACATTGATTTTGCACATCGACTGCACCATTGTGCACTACATGGGCGGAAACACATTTTGGGCAAGATGTGAAAAATGACAGCTGTACTGCTCATAAGGAGATGTGGTAAAATGGCAATATTGAAAATCTGGAGTGAAAATATTGAAAATTTGCGAACTTACGAGTGTACGTAGGAACTGCGCAATGCACGCTTGTAAAACAGTCATTTTTAGGAATTTTTTCACCAAATTTTCAACATAGCCATTTTAAGACCTCTGCTCATGAACAGTGTCACTGTGATTTTCTTAATTTGTCCGTACATTGATTTCGCGCCCGACTACGCCATTGTGCGCTACATGGGCGGAAACACGTTTGGGTGAGATGTGAAAAATGACAGCTGTACTACTCATAAGAAGGTGTGGTAAAATGGCAATGTTGAAAATCTGGAGTGAAAATATTGAAAATTTGCAAACCTGCGAGTGTGCGTAGGAACTGTACAACGCACGCTCCTAAAACAGTCATTTTTTGGAATTTTTTCTCCAAATTTTCAACATAGCCATTTTAAGACCTCTGCTCATGAATAGTGTCACTGTGATTTTCTTAATTTGTCCTGTACATTGATTTCACACACCGACTGCACCATTGTGCGCTACATGGGCGGAAACACATTTTGGGTGAGATGTGAAAATGAGCAGCTGTACTGCTCGTAAGAAGGTGTGGTAAAATGGCAATGTTGAAAATCTGGAGTGAAAATATTGAAAATTCATGAACTTACGAGCCTGCGTAGGAACTGCATAGCACTTAGCTATAAAACAGTCATTTTAGATTTTTGCCAAATTTTCAACATGAGGTTTAGGACCCTTCTCATGAATGATGTCACTGTCATGGCATTATTCGGGCCGAAAGGTGATTTCACGCAGTGACTCGAAATCACCCTTCGAGGCCGAATAACGCACATGACAGTGACATCATCATGAGAAGGGTCCAAAACCCCATGTTGAAATTGGTGCAAATATTCCAAAACATGCCTGAGATATGCAACAAAGTTGAAAAACCCTATCTAGCCCATTATACAGCTTACGGCATTTCCTCAGTTCGTGCGTCGGCTTTGAAGAGTGCAGACGTGTTCCGGTCCACCGCAGATCGTTGCGCCGAGCTCCGGAGGTAAGTATGGGGTGGGGGTGTGAGGAGGCTGGGTGCGCAGTGGGTGGGTGCGGGTTGTGGGAGGTGGGCAGGAAGACTCGTGGGACCGCTTTTTCTTTACGAGTTAAAAAAAACAGACGTCGGGCGTTTGCCATGCTGGGGTGGGCTCCCAGCGTGGCCAAGGATGGCTGGGGGGCCGAGCCGACCGGGATTGGGCACCCCGTCGGCATATGATCAGTTGCACGCTGGGGTGGGCTCCAGCGTGGCACCCAGTACTCGGGGTGAGGACAGTGGAGCCGACGGGGATTGGGCACCCGTCGGCTATTCTATGGTTGATTGCCACGCTGGGTGGGCACCCAGCGTGGCATATGGAAGGCTTTGGGGGGCAGCACAAGCCGATAGAGTTGGGCACCCCTGCTGGCTATCACGTGTGTGCGGGGAGGGCAGCACACAGAATGCGTGAGCTTCTCTCTGTGTGTGTGTGTGTGTAGGGGGAGCTGCGCATGAGCAGGCGATATCTTATCGCTGCTCACTGAAGCGTAGCTCCCCCTTTCAACTGTACGCCACTGCACTTTGGAGCTTGTCATAGACAGCATGCATTGGCGGACAGGGGCCACGCCTGCCAACACACTGACTGAATTGGAAGAGGGGGTGACACACCTCCGAATCTCGGATGATGGCACTATGTTTCTTGCACATGCGTGCAAGCAAACATAAAAATTACTACTGTATTGAATGATCAAGCTATTTGTGCTTAAAAAACAAGCATTTGTCAATGCCAAATGTTGGCTTGCTGGCATTGGTGTTGATAGTGCAGAAGTTAGAGAGATGCATAATAGGAATGGGCATTTTTGAATCTCTCCTCATGAACAGTAGCACTATGATTTTGTTAATCTGTCCCGAAGGTTGATTTCCCACAGTGACCACACCATTTTGCACCACAGGTGTGAAAACACATTTCAGGAAGGACGTGATAAATGACGGCTATACTGTGTTCATAAGGAGGTGTGAAAAAAATGGCAATGTTAAAAATCTGGAAAGAAAATATTAAAAATTGGTGAAGTTATGAGCGTGTGTAGAAACTGCTCAATGCACGCTCGTAATGCAGTCATTTTTTAGAATTTTTTCACCAGATTCACAGGGCTTTTTGAGACCTCTCCTCACGAACAGTGGCACTGTCATTTCGTTAATCGTTTTGGGACTAAGAAACTAAATGACAGTAACATGTTCATGTGGTGGGGTCCCAGAAACCCCATGTTGAAAATTTGGGGCCAAAATTCCAAATAAATGGCTGCAATATCAACCTAAGTTGAAATCCCCCATTGCCTCCCATTATAAAGCTTACCATCATTTCTTCAGTTCGCAGATTCGGCTTTGAAGAGTACAGATGTGTCCGTTCAGAGAAGATCATGGCTCCCGACCTCCGGAGGGTAAGTATGGGTGAGGGGGTGCGGGAGGTGGGTGTGCAGTGGGAGGGTGGGAATGGGGAGGGGGGCGAGGGAGACAACGGTGGACTGTTTTCTTGTTTGAGGGGACATCACGGGGAAAGGTTTTCTTCATTACAGGTTACACACAAAAATAAAATAGGCACACTGGGGTGGGCTCATGTGCCACAATCTGGGGATGCCGAGCATGGGGATTGGGGCACCCCTATGTCAGCAAGGCGAGTAGACGGGTGGGGGCATATGCATCCAACACCGGGAGTGGGCATCCTGGTGTCAGAAAGGAAAGGGGAAACTGTTTAACTAGGAAAGACACACTAAGAGGGAGGGATGCCGACATGGGGATTGGGCACCCCATTGTCTTATTCCTGGGGATTGTGTGGTGGACAGCAGAAGCCGCCATATTTATTGAAATGTTTCACTAGGAAAGGCACGTAATGGAGGTATATCATCTGCCGCTGCAATGATGAGCCTGTCTGTGATTGCAGCAGCAGATTCGTTTCAACTCTGTGGCGCTCTCTGAAACTGCTGTCATCGGCAGCATGCTCACTGGTTGGTGGCTGAGGGACGCACCCACTAAAGCATCCCCTGCATTAGCCACAACATTGACACACCTCTGAAATGTGCTACTACCGCAAGATGTTGCTTGTGCATGTGCACAAGCCAACATAAAACACTTTGAAGCTGCGCTGATGCTCAGAGTAAATCTACGTGTCCCTCAGTGACATTTTTAATTGTGATGAAGTGAGCTTGAAATCTGTCTTGCCCACCCTTGCATATTGTCCTGAAGCAACACATAAATGTTAGAAAATTAAAAAAAATTTAATCTGCAATGTCATTATGACTTTCTCTATTTTGCCAATTTGTTTTTCTCTTCCCTTATTTAGTTTCTACATTTTACATAAATAATCTTTAGCTTTTCACTTTTCTTACCTTGGTTTCATCTTTTTAATTTCTTCAGTCTATCCAGCATTCTCTGAGTTTTTTCCTGCCCCAACAGTTTTTTTATATATTTAGCTGCCCCTTTGCTTGCATTTTTTATCATTTACATTTTGCTTCCCTAGGCTCCAGAGTTGACCCATCAGGTTGGCAACCTCACAGTCCCATCCACAGCAACCTCTTGTGCTGTAAACCTCATAGGGATAGCAGATTGCCCCCCCCCCCCCAAACAACACTTTATCCTCTCATGGTTTTAGAACAGGTAAAACCCACCACTGCCCATCTCAACCTCGCCACTTTCTTAACAAGCCTTGAGAATGCCATTGAGTGGTCTTGTAGATTTAGATGTTATTATTCAGACCAATACTGTACAGTGATCCTCTGCCTCTAAAGTATTGTAAAGTCTCCTCTTAGACGTTACTGTGCCCCCTCATAAAACAATTAATACCAACCCTGCATATCTAAACCCCAAAAATCATTTCACCCACAGCCTCATTGAGTCACTCTGTTTTTTATATTGGCACCCTTTTTTGGTCCAACAACGTAGGACATTCCTCTGCCTCTTCCTATTACTGCTGGGCCCAAATGTTGGATTCATTCCCCAGTATGGCTTTGTGTGGTCCCTACAAAGCACTGCTGGGATAAGAAAAAAACATTCTGGCCCCCTAGCAGTGATAGGGAAAGGCAATTGATCATCATGCAGCCTTGGACCAAAAATGGGGTGCCATTATAAAAAAAAATAGGGTGACTCAAGGGGGGCTCTCAAGGCTGGGTGGAGATGGTTTGAGGAGCTGAGATGGATGTGGGTGAATTTTAGTTTTTATAAAGCTACAAGCAGGCAGAGGAATTGCTTGAAAGGAGTGGCATCAGTCTCTGTCTAACTTTCTGGGGCAATTTCTGTGGCCGATCCCAAATTCTGCGGCCAGACCCAAATTCTGCAACAGGTCATAATTTCTGCGGCAATCGCCATGTGCCTCAGAACCGCAGAAACCAGGGGGTCTTGCACTATAGGTACTGTAAATTGTGCTGAGTTAGCTGGAGAAAATATTTGCTACAGAGACTCTGCACTGGCAAACTGACTGTGCTGCTGGATCTGTGTTGTCTCATTTGGAGATTAATCAGTACTGCAGAGAGCCTGACTTGCAGATTGGGACTCTGAAAGTATTCTGAAGAGGCAAATGATCTCCGGTCAGGGTGCCAGCCCGATTCTGTGACTTTTTTGTGGGGCATGACCTAAGTCACTAAGTGGCTGAGAGCTGTGTCCCAGCTGAAGCGAAAGGAATCCTTTGTGAACAGTTACAACTGACCACCTTGAGGTGAGCAGGGATTTGCAGAGTTCTGAACTTCCCCTGTGGATTGGTATAGACTAAGAGCAACTCGGAGGGCTAGAACCCTTGATACACCATTACTGCTGGCACTGCATGCTTTGGCTCCAGCCCACATTCCTGCCGCATAGAATTCCTCCCCTCTTCCAACACACCCCATTCTCCAAAACATGGCTTACTGAAAGTAATGGAGTCATTTAGACAGTCACCGCAACCAAGAGACAATATTTGAGGCTCTGAGTGCGACTGAGTTAGACCGACCCAGCATATCTTTTCCTTCCTTATGTAGCGTATGTTGCGACAGCACTCTCCCGTTAATTGTTTGTTGCTGTGTGAACATTTTCTGACCCATTTTATAAATTAATAAAAAACATCTCCACACACAAGCCAAATAGCCAACTGTTTTTAACAGTACAGCCCCATTCTCTTGTATGGTGTGTGCAATATGGTCCGATTAACAAAAAAAAAAACCTTTGGGACCAAGCGGGAGCATGAGGATAGCCAAAAATCACTTTGTTTTCCTGGTGGAGTATTTGAAGGGGGGGGGGGTTGTTGAGGAAACAAGTGATCTGGTGTGTTTGTTTGCCAAGTGTGCGCTGTTCTACTTCCCCACCCCCGTTATCTCACAAGGTATGTAACAGTAATTAAAAAAAAAAAGGCTACTTCCAGTACATGTGCTATACTATAAAGGGTTCTATCACATTATTATTGTTTTGTACATTTATATTTTCTTTTGTATAATTTTGGACAAGTATTGTAATTTATCCAGTGTTCCACTACTGTTTATTGTACAATACCTTGTGTTCCAACTGTTGCACAGTCTTACAATGTTGTATTGTTTGTACTACCCATGTACTGTTGTAACTGATCATCCTTCACAACCCTATATAACCCCTCCCCCCAGGTTGCACCGTGAGACGAGCAGCTTGTTGTTCAGTGTGCCCTCCTGGTGAAATATTTCAATAAATAAATAAAAAAATATATATAAAAGGCTGCACTGGCCACTCAACACAACTCGCACTCGCTATTCCTCATGGCTCATGCTGTGAACTGCAGTACCATAAGACAGAAGAAATTGAACTGACAGTTTCACTTTTAAGCAGTCACTCAGATTTATTAAACTTAGACTTTTAGATGTCCCTCAGAGTTCTGCTTTCTTTACTCCTAGTTATAATTCCCAGCACCTATGAATGACACTGTGAATACCTAGAGGCAAGGAGTGGGGAAAGAACAAAGTAGCTGCATTTAAAGATGCTGGGGTGGGGGCAAAGACTGTAGGGACATCATAGTGGTTGCCTAAAAAAAGCAAAAGATGCACAGCCACAGGGGGCTAGCTAAACTAAAAATACATTGATCTTCATCGGGGGTATCTCAGTCATCAGGTCACACATATGCGAACTTTGACTCTCAACTCTTCCTGTAAGACATTGCCTCTACTGATTGGTCCACCCTTCTCATATCCAATGATGCTCAGACTGCCCTCACTCTGTTCATGGCACACTTCCTAGAGATACAGGATAAACACTGCAAACTTGTAACTCATCGGGTTAAAAATATGCAAACACGCTGGCTAAAATCTGACCTCCTATCCAAACTTAAACAAAGGGACAGAAGCTGGCTCCATTACAAAAGCTCAGGACTATCCGCTGACCTTACGTGTAGGGCTCTGCGCAATTCATGTAAAAGGTACATCAAAAAAGCCAAGAGCACCTGCTGCAAAGATCTTTTAACCAATTCCTATGGTGACTCAGAAAAATTCTGGTCACATATTAAATTCTTCCTTGGTTCAAATCCAGCATCCATCCCAAATGACATGACACTTAATGGGGTTCACTGTATTAATCCCAGAACCATTGCCAACTTTTTCAACAATAAATCCTCTGACCTAACTAACTACACCTCTGCTTTTCTTGCCCAATCTCACATACCCACCTTGCCAGCTGTAGATGGTCCTCATTCCTTTTTCAAGGCAGTCTCAAGATCTGAGGTGCTCAAATTGCTAAACAGTATCTCGGATTACACTGCTGCTGGCTCTGACAATCTAGAACCAAAGCTCCTAAAGTTAGCTGCCCCCTTAGCCAGGATTTTCACACTCTCCCTGTGCCAGAGCTATATCCCTGATATAGGGAAGGTAGCTAGGATTACCCCTGTTTTCAAAAAAGGAGAACGTAAAGATCCATCAAACTACAGGCCCATTGCCATCCTATCAGTCCTCAAGTAAAATTCTTGAGAAACTTGTAGTCACACAGACAATTGATTTCCTGCAGAAACATGATCTACTCACCTCTGCCCAGCATGGCTTTCGCAAGGGCCATAACACCACTACCACCCTTCTCAAATTTACGTTGGATGCACTAGTGACTATGGACTCCGGTCTTCTCACTGGAGCCATTTTCATTGACATGTCTAAGGCTTTCAACTTGGTTAATCACTCCGTCCTCCTAGACACTCTTACATCACTGGGTTTCTCGATTAACGTTGTAAGGTGGTTTGGGAACTACCTCGCTGAAAGGACTCAAACTGTGAAATATAACTCTACCCTCTCAGACGTAGCAACTCTAAACATTGGGGTGCCGCAAGGGTCCATCCTTGGACCCCTGCTTTTCTCTATCTTCAAAAATAACATTCCCACTAGCCTCCATGGGACAGCCTCCCTGATTTATGCGGATAACATTGTTCTGTATGCTAGCTCAAAAAGCATTGATGTCATAAACAATATACCCTCTCTTGACTTTCAGCTAATGCAACAGCGGTTGTCAACTCACAGACTTGTGCTAAATGATTCCAAAACCCAAACTATGCTCTTTGGATCAAATGCCAAGCTTAAACGTGCCCAGCCTAATTTGAAAGTCTCCTCCTTAAATGGTTCAACAGTTGGGGTAGTAAACTCATTTAAATATCTGGGCATCACACTTGATCCATCACTAAACTTCGACCTACACATCCAACAGACTTGTAAACTTGTTAACTCCAAACTTGGCATAGCCTACTACGGACCAGCTATGTGCTCACTCCCTCAGCAAAGGCTTGTCATTGCCATGGCATACTCCTTCCATCACTTACCTATGGTGCTGCTACTTATACCTCAGTGTGCCAATTGAGTCTTAGGAAGTGGGATGTCACATATAACAACATCTGTTGCTTTGCGTCCTCCTCTCACCAGCTAAAACGCCAGTCTCCTCTATTCTGACCTGGGATGGCTTCCTCCTCCTGAGCTAAGACTTCATGCTTACGGCTCAGTCATTGACAACATTGTCCGATTACAAATTCCCAAACCTCTGGCAGGCCTTTTCCAATATCTGACACCTTGCTATGGGTTACGGTCTGCTGACTATGCTCCTGTCCTCATTCCCAGACATAACACTACTAAAGGTGCTAGTGCTTTCGCCTGCTATGCCCCCAAATACTGGAACTCCCTCCCACTAGCCTTGCACCAATCACCATCCCACGCATTAAGAAAGGATTGTATAATTATCTTGTTACCTCCCACAAGTGCCCCTGTTTCAAACCCCCCAGCTCATTCTTCCTTGCTCATCTCTTCTTACCATTTCTGATCTGCCCTCTAATGCAAAGCACTTCTTCTCTACCTTTCTGTCCCACCTTCCCCGTCCTCAACCCCTTATTCTGGCCTCCCTACTCCTGGCACTCACTATTATCCTTCCCCTGAGTTACCTATTTTCAATCGCAGTTAGCACTAACATATCTACAATCTTTCTGTGTTTTTTCTCAAAAATTGATGACATAACTTGTTATAGAATTTTCTACAATGTTATTGAAACTACCTTGTTGGTAGCTGCTTTTTTCTACTATCTACTATGTTTGAACTTGTACTGGAATGTTTGCCTGTACTGAGTATTGTCAGCCCTGTTTGAACCTGTAACTGGAATGTTTGCCTGTATTGAGCATTGTTTGCCCTGTTTGAACCTATACTGGAATGTTTGCCTGTATTGAGTATTGTCAGCTCTGTTTGAACCTGTACTGGAATGTTTGCCTGTATTGTTGTACTGTACCCTCCCGCGGGTCATGCCTGAAAATAGTCGTTGCTACGGCTAGTGCACTTACCCGGCAAACAAAAACTAAATAAATAAGGAACTTCACTGTTGGTGAAGCAGGATCCACATGGAAGATTTTCAGCAGTACAACTGGGGCCGCACATGACAACGTCATCTGCCAACATCACCAACCCTATAAAGGCATGAGCGTCCCTGCTCCCTCCTCAGTTCTTTCCCATCGACTCTATTCGCATGGGTCTTCGCCGAGCTCCGATGCAGTTTTGCGCCATTTTTGCCTGTGGCTTTTGTCATACGTAGCCTTTTAGAATCTCCTTTTCTAAAAGAGTGCCCTTTATTTTATGTCTAGAATTAATCCTTCGAGTTCTCTCTTCCGTTGCTGCCGCTGTGGAAGGAAGATTGCCTCTACAAATGAACATTCACTCTGTGTTTGTTATCTTGGGCCTGACCACGATGTCTCAGACTCTGAGCTCTGCCAGAAATTTAATCAAACCACCTTCAGGTGACGCAAAAAGGCTCTCAAAAATTTCCTAATGGAGCAACAGGTAGCCAGTTCTGGACAGGGATCCTCGGGGGGTTCCTCCTTCCCAGTCGACCGTGGGTTCATTGAGCTCCCAGATCACTAAGGCCTGAGACAAGTCTTCATGGAAAAGCCATGAAAAGGCCCATGATGGGGCGTGGTTTGCTGCTGAAAGGAATGGCTACTTAATTCCACAAGCTTCATGTACCTTTTCGAAATCTGCTATTATCCCTGTCGACTCTGTTCTGACAATTCCTACGGGACAATACTGGTATGCTGAACTCTTACCTTACTTGGTGACTCCTTTCTTGTGGCTACAGCATCTGAGACATGGGAGATCCCTCCCTTTGAGCCTGTTGCTGCGAGTTCTGGGCCCAGCTTTGTACGGACCCACGAAGTGGAGTCGGTAGCCTCTCCAATGGCTGACCAGAACCTACAGGAAATCAGAGGCATATTTTACACAATTGCTGTTACAGACTGGGAATCTCAAGCTAGCGGCACAACACATTGCGGCTGACATTATCTCACTTTCCCACTGCACCAACATCACGGAACAATGCATAGCAGACAACGAGGATGTGACCCACTGCATGGATGCCTGCCTACGGGATCAGGACCGCACCATCGAACTGCTATGGCAAACGTATAGAAGATCTTGAAAATCACAGCCACTGGAACAACCTAAGAGTTGTAGGGTTCCCGGAGGGCTGCGAAGGCAACAATACCATAGCATTTCTGTAATTGGAACTACCTGGTATCTTGGGCCGATTCAGAGAAGGCCCCTTGGAGATCGATCAGGCCCATTTTTCACTGGCGCCAAGGCCAGCACCAGGTGTCCAGGCTCGCCACATACTTGCCTGATTTCTACGCTTTAGGAACTGTGAGAAAATCATCTTGACCGCCAGAATCAAACACCTGAGTTGGAATGTCCACAAAATTCAGATATTTGCAGATTATTCCCAGGAATAGTCCTAAAGACGCTGGGCCTTCACTGTGGCCAGAAGGGCCTTTGCAGACCTTGGGCTGGAGTATGCACTCCATTACCCCGCTGTCCTCCATACTACTTTAAATGGGTCTTCCTGCTCTTTCAGTACCCCGGAAACAGCTGAAACCTTTCTGGCATCCTATACCCCTCAACTGAACTGGGTTAAATTTTGCTCTCCTACCCAAGCGGGCAAAATGAAATCAGGCTGCCTCTCATACATCAGTCCCTGCCCAGGTGCTCCCCTCCATTGGCTCTGGAACCCTGGATACCGGCCCTGAAGAGCTGGCACTGGAACCTCAGAAAGAAGCCCGATCAGGGGAAGCATCTCGATAAGTCTCTGAGGCTCCGCTTCCAGAGCCACAGAAGAAGTCCAAATTATCAGGCCTCCTCTGGGTCAGCCAACCCACCAGCTGGAAATAATCATTTTGCTGTCTTAAAAGACATACCCGAGGAGTTCCCCCCCACTGAGCCAGACACTGACCACCCCAAATTGGCCTGTCCGCATTGTGGGACCCTCCCTCTGTGACTCTCAATCCTGAGATGAAAGGGTGGCTGGAACTGCACCCCAGTCTCTAGAGTCTGCTGCCACATTGGAGCCCCAGGCTTGTGTGGGGCCAACTTTTTCCCCCTGACGATCCATTGAGCAACGTGGGGTGAAATGTGCGTATGTAGCTACTGGCTGTTGATTGTGTGCCCTGAGGCACCTTTGCCCCCTGCAACTGACCTCTTGACCCTTGATGGTTTGGTCCCGGGAGGGGTCAAATTTCTATGGCCTATTCCATCAGGCAGTCTACTCCTCAGTTTTCCTCTGATATTGAATGACACGTTTTTAATCCTTAGCATGTAGTGTACTGTATATTATATTTCAAGGTTTTTTATTTGATAGTCTGCTTTCACTCCTGTCCTGGCGCCTACCTGGATCATGATGCATCCCCTAAGACCCACTGGCTATCCAGCAGCACAGGTTGGCTCTGGTGATTTAATAATGGTTCAACCGGGTCGCAGCAGATATGGGTCCCCAGTACGGGATAGGTCTCCTGCTCCTCCAACTGACCTCTGTTGACTGGGGCACTGCTAGGATTGGGCTCCATAAGAAACAGTTTTTATGTTTGCTTGCACGCATGTGCAAGAAACATAGTGCCACCATATGAGTTTTCATAGGTGTGCCTCCCCCACTTCCAATGCCCTGCTCCTTTTTGCAGGTGTGGCTGCACCACGCCAATGAATGTCCGAGCTGTCTATGACAGCCGTTCAGATGCAGTGGCGTAGAGTTCTGAGGAAGACACCATCACAGTCAGTGGTGGTAATGTATAGGCAGTCTGCATACTGCCGTTGGCATTATGCAAATTGCCTACAGTACATCAGTGCTGGATCTGAACTGTCATAGACGGTTCGTCATCATCCCCCACGAACACCTCCACGTAGCACGCTGGAGCCCACCCCAGTGCCCTCCACCCCGCGACACTGTATGACCGACGGGGTGTCCATCTCCGCCAGCTCCCACTGCCCCCAAACAGACTTTCAGGGTGCCACGCTGGGAGCCCACTACAGCATGGCAAAGTTCTTATGGCTGACAGGGTGCCTAATCCCCCATTGGCTCCACTGTACCGCCCCCCACAAAAAAATACAGACTTCTAGGTGCCACGCTAGGAGCCCACCCCAGCGTGGCAACAATCGGTATGGCCGATGGGGTTGCCCAATCCCCCCGGGACTCCACTGCCCCACCAAAAAAAAATAACCTTCCAGCTGCCACGCTCAGAGCCCACCCCAGTGTGGCAAAAGTCCTGCGTCGTATTCCTGAATAAAAAACAAAAAACTGTAAAAAAAAAAAAAAAAAAAAGTCCCTCGTTGACTGTCTTGACCCCTCCCCAACCCATGCCCACCCACCCCCGGACCCCATACTTACCTTCGAGCCCAGTGCGATGATCTTTGGTGGACCAGGAACACGTCTGCGCTCTTCAAAGCTGTCCACAAACTGAAGAAATGCCGGTAAGCTGTATAATGGCATAAATGTGTTTTTTTTTTTCAACTTTGGTGCATATCTCTGCCATTTTGGGGAATTTTTTCACCAAATTTTCAACATGGGGTTCTTGGGCCCCCACCTCATAAACTCAGTCATTGTCATTTTGTTATTCGGTCCTGAAAGGTGATTTTGCTGTCACTGCCAAGAACCACCTTTCAGGACAGAGTAACAAAATGACAGTGTCACAGTTCATGATGTAGGCCTCCATCAAAACTCTATGTTGAAAATTTGGTGAAAAAATTCCTAAAAATTACTGTTTTATGAGCGTGCATTGCGCAGTTCCTATGCACACTCATAACTTCGCGAATATTTAATATTTTTACTCCAGATTTTCAACATTGCCATTTTACCACATCTCCTTATGAGCAGTACAGCTGTCATTTTTCACATCTTGCCCAAAATGTGTTTTCACGCATGTAGCACACAGTGGCGCAGTCAGTGTGTGAAATCATTGTTCCGGACAGATTAAGAAAATCACAGCGACACTGTTCATGAGCAGAGGTCTTACAATGGCTGTCTTGAAAATTTGGTGACAAAAGTCCATAAAATGACTGTGTTATGAGCATGCATTGCACAGTTTCCACGAACCCTCGTAAGTTTACGAATTTGTAATATTTTCAGTCCAGATTTTGAACACTGGCATTTTCCCACATCTCCTTATGAACAGTACAGCTGTCATTTTTCACACCCTGGCCGAAATGTGTTTTCGTACTTCCAGTGCAGAAATGCGTGGTCGCTGTGGGAAATCAGTGTTCAGGACAGATTAAGAAAATCACAGTGACACTGTTCATGAGCGGAGGTCCCAAAATGCCTGTGTTGACAATCTGCTGTAAAAAAAAAAAATCCCCAAACTAATTACATTACGGGTGTGCGTTTTGCAGTTTCTGCGCACACTCGTGACTTCACCAGTATTTTTGTATTTTCACTCCAGATTTTCAACATTGCCATTTTTTACATCTCCTCATGAACACAGTATAGCTGTCATTTTTCACATCCTGTTCAAAATTTGTTTTCGCACCTGTGGTGCCAAATAGCGTAGTTGCTGTGCAAAATCAGCTTTCGGCTAATGGACTGATATTGCCACTGTTCATGAGGTGCGGGTCACAAAAAACCCATGTTGAAAATTTGGAGTGAAAATACCAACGAATGCCTGAGGCGTTAGGGTTTCCAACCATAACGCCCCACCCTGTAGAGACTGACAGGCATCGGGGTGTGACTTGGGATTATCGCCTGTAATGCTCATGCCATTCCACCCCCACCCACACCCTGCAGCCAGTGACAGGCATCAAGGTGTATCTTGGACTCTTCAGCCCCAAAGTTCACCCCATTCTCCTATACTGCACCCATCTCACTATATTTCCTTATGGAATGGGGTGAACATAATGCCCAAAGACCCCAAGGCACACTGTGACACTTGTCGGTATCTGCAGGGTGGGATGTAGTGAAATGGCGTGGCCGTTATGCCTGACGACCCAAAGGCACACCCCAATGTCTGTCAGTCTCTGCAGGGTGGTGGTGGGGTTGGCTTCAGTTAAATACTTCCCTGCCATTCCTATTATGCATCTCTCTAAACTCCTACACTGCCAATGCCAGCAAGCAAACATTCGGCATTGACAAATGCTTGATCTTACTTCGAGATACAGCTCTTGCAGCAGGTAACACCATTAGGACTGAAGCCGGCAGGCATCAGGACCCCACGGAATTCTTCTAGCTAGCTAACTTCAACGGAGACCGCCCCCAACATCGGTCCCGCCTCCGACGTCAGGCGTAGTACATAAGAAGCGGTCGCCAGATTCCCCAGTTCTTTTCCACCAATGACTTGCATGTCTTGACCTTCGGATCGCTTTCTAGCGCTACGACGATGGTTAAGTTCTTCCTGGGAAAAGTTCAATTTTTCGGCTTAGTTGCTGTCTGATGTCCTCTCCAACCTCCGTTGAAAGGCCATCCTTGAAGTGCGCCTGTAGGAAATAGATCCTGTTCAAGGATCATGATGAAGCCCTCGTCCGGTGCCTAGGCACAGACCACGACACCGGTCCTGTATTTTCTGCCAGGGGTTCAACAGCCGGACCCGGATCCATCGCCAGAAGGCTCTGCAGGCATTCCTGCTCGAGGAGAAGGTTAAGGCCATGGACACCTCCAAGGGGAGTTCTGCTGAGAAATCCCGGAAACATTCTCAGAAGCACAGGGGGAAGGCTCCATCCAAGTCCCCGTCTAGGGCCTCCTACTCCTGTAGCTCCCGGTGCAACCGTTCACCTTCCCGGGCCCATTCTCAGCCTCCCTCCGCTGCGGTGAAGAAACCTTCGGGCTCCTCTTCCTCCTCACAGGCCAAGACCTCCAGGCCCTCTTCGTCCTCTTCTTCCAAAGCCCTGGTTAGGTCTGGGGACCATCATCATCACCACAAGTCGGGTTCCCGCCATTCCGAACCCGACGTCAAGTCTGCCTCCTTGCCTCCTCCTTCCCAGCGGAAGACCAAGGAGCTTACCTTGCTTAAGAAGCCGTCGGACTCGACGTCGGCCCGTCTGACATCGGCCACTCATCATAGGTCCCAGGAGCCGTCGACCGCCAGACGCCCGTCGCCGGTCAGGCCTTTGCCCTCTCGGTTGTCGGCAGGAGGGCCGACGTCCGCACGAGTTGAGAAGAGGACCCCGACGCCTCCTACCGACGTCGGTCAGGAGACTATTACGGAGAAGGAATTGACGCAGCCCTCGGACCAGACGGGCGAACCCGGTCCTGTCGAGCCTCCCAGGGAACCCTCCCCGCAACCTGAGGCCCCTGAGGAGCCGACGCCGGAACCCGACGACCGGCCACCGGCTCCCGGTCCGTCGTCAGGCCTTTCTTTTTCTGAGGTTAAGGAGCTATTTACCTACTGGTGGGATACCATTAAAAAGGATGTCTTCGAGAACAGCTCTTGCAGCAGGTACCTTCCCGCCCACCTACCCCTTGGAGGGCATGGCATAGCAAGCCTTGAGCAGGGGCTTCGCCCTTTTGTCTTCTGATGGTGGATCCTCGGTCTCCCATTCTGATGTCGTCCTGTGACGGAAGTCTCCGGTAGGGAGAACTGGGGAATCTGGGCGGGCGCACTTATGTACTAACCTGACGTCGGACGGGACGACGTCGAGGCGGTCCAGCTGAGAGTTAGCTAGCTGAAATTGATTGGGTCCTGGCGCCTGTCGACTTCAGTCTAATGGTGTTACCTGCTGCAAGAGCTGTTCTCGAAGATCTACTGTTACGGTAAGTTCTTACGTAACTGTACTTTTTCTTTGCCCTTTTGCTGGTTGTGCATTCTGGGTAACGGAGCTCACCATAGGATAGAGCTCCCTGTGCTGGCCCCCAAGATTATTTGTTTCCTAAGGTATTTCATACTGTGCATCCAAACCCTTCCTATTTAAGCTGTATCATCCCCTCCATATAGCTATATTTAGGTCCCCGGATCACTGTAGTTATCCAAGGATGCCATAAGGTTCTTTTTTTTCCTCCTTTCAGGGGGACTCGCATACTGCTGTAGCTTTTAGTATTGAGGCCGTATAGTCACTCACTGTTACAGGCTTCTCTCATGCTTATAGTATTTGCCATTTACCTACTATGCCTACGTGGTGTGAAACACAAGGGCCACCCTTACAAGGCAGCACCAAAACTGAACTGCAAGCATGGAGTATCCCATAAGACACTCACATCCACTATTTTTATTTTATTTTTTTTATTCTGGAGCAGGGTGACACTATTAGGGGTAAATGACTGCTGGGAAAAAAACACAGTCAGTCAGACCCCATCTGAACTCTCTCTGTAAGTTTCTCTTGTGGTTCACCCCCAGTGACTTCCACTGGCATCTGGGGTACTAGTTAGCTGATGCAACAAGCGACAGCTGGTGAAAGTATGGGGGGTGGGCGAGATTAGTTTTCCCTTTATATACGGTCAGTATATTTTTCAGAGTTGTGTGTTGTCGTTACTGTTTTTGTTACTGGTTTAGTATAAGTTCTGTTATCACTGGCAATCAGGAACACTGGGTGGAGGTAACTGGGGAAGGGATAGGGGAGGTATACGATGGGGATTGCTGCTTTTTTCTACTACGAGATACCCAGGTTGGAGTACTAAGCTGGTGTCTGCTCAGTATCTAATTCAGTGGCCCCCAGTGTAGACTAGCTTTGTTTCCAGGAATGTCTGTGATCTCAACACATTCATCAAGAAAAAAAAGTATTACTACATTTTAAATGATTGAGACCCTGGATTGCATTCCTCCAAGAAACAAAGTTGTCTACAGCAGAGGCCAAGAAACTCAAACAAGGTTGGGTGAGCGATGAGATCCACAGTGTAGCTCCCTCACATAAAAGAGGTGTTTCAATTCTATTTCACAAAGATCTAGGTTGGAAGGTAGCTCGCCAGAAGAAAGATCAAGATGGTAGATGGATTATGGCAGAGATGGAGACACCAGAAGGGCCCTAATCCTCCTCAACATATATGCGCCCAACCAATACAACTCATTATTTTTTCATGACCTTAACCAGGCAGTCAGAGTTTAATGCAAATAAGGCTCCGGTTCTAATAGAGGGTGACTTTAACCTTACCCTGGACCCCTCTTTAGATAGAAGTAGAGTTACTGTGGAACCTCACAGACAGGCAGTTAAAGCAGCCCTCAGAATAATAGCCGAACACGCACTTCTGGATGCCTGGAGTACCAGACACCTGGAGGTGAGGGATTACACGTGTTTCTCTGCCACACACGGGTCTTCCAGTAGGATAGATCTGTGGTTGTTCTCATACTTCATCTACAAGACGGTAACCCACATCTGATCCCTTCTGATTGTCATCTTGGATCATGCACCACTGGAGTTCAGGTTACGCTGGGTCCCTGAGCAACCTCGGCTCTCCTGCTGGTGTCTTGATTCCCACCTGTTGGAGGATCAGCAGTTTCTGAAATGGCTGGAAACAGAGGTCTTAGAATATTGGCAAATGGCAACGGGGAAGTGTTGGACTCCACGCTTTGGGAAGCGTTTAAAGTCGTTATTAGAGGCAGAATCATCCCCTTCACATCTGCTAGATGGAAATGATGGGATGCAGAGCAGGCTACCCTGGAATGGTGGTTATCCAAACTGGAGGCCCAGTATAAAAGCCTCAGCTCTGGTACCCCACCCAACCCCACACCCTCATAGCTCAGCTGAACAGCACTAGGATCCAGCTCAGTGCTCAACTTAACAGGCAGGCTGAGTTGAATCTTAGACATTTGCGACACTCTTACTGGGAAGAGGGGGTGGGAAGCCAGTAAGCTTCTGGCCTATCGGCTTAAAAGTAAACAGGCAGCCAGAACTATTAAAGGCCTAAAGGATAATAGTGATATATTTACTAGCTCACAGGAGGAAATTAACAGAATCATGGCTCAGTTCTAGGAACAATCATACTCCTTTCCATTCCCTCCTGATGCATTTACAATAGAGGCCTTTATGTCAGCACTCCCCATCCCTCAAATCCCACCATCCTTGGTAACCTTTTTGGAAGAACCCCTGACTGAAGCCGAGGTCACAGAGGCCATCAAGTCTATGAACCCACATAAGTCTCCAGGGTGTGATGGTCTTCCAAATGATTTCTACTAAGCACCAAGGGTCAGTATCTCTGGCTACATGTTACAGGCCTTCAGAGACTCCCTCGTTAAAGAGGTTCTCCCCCCCCCACCCCCAATGAGGGAATCAGTAATTACAGTACTCCCAAAAAAGGGTAAAGACCGTTCCAACCCCAGCAGTTACCATCCTATAGCTCTCATTAATGCTGACACCAAGATCTTGGTGAAGGTCCTGGCAGGACACTTCGAACAATTCCTCCCGGGCCTTATACACTCAGCACAATCCAGATTTGTTAAGGGTCGTCTAGGGTCGTACCATCACATGACCCTGATTTTTTGTTGTCAGTATCTCACCCCCCATTATAGAAACATAGACTTTGATGGCAGATAAGGACCGCTAGGCCCATCTAGTCTGCCCATTTCCCTACCTACAGGATAGGCCGCAGATCCTATTTAACCAACAGCCTATATCTTCCTGCCCCCCACAAATTGCATTATGTCTGTCCCATGCATTCTTGAATTCTCCTACAGTTTTAGACTCCACAACTTCCTCAGGAAGGCTGTTCCATGCATCCACTACCCTCTCTGTGAAATAATACTTCCTCACATTGCCCCTGAACCGCCTCCTTCTATCTTTAAATTGTGTCCCCTTGTTCTTGCAAGTCTCTTTTTCTGAAAGATGCTACCCTCTTGGACTTTGTTGATTCCCTTGAGGTACTTGAAGTTTCTGTCATGTCCCCCTCTCCTTCTTTCCTCAAGAGTATACATATTAAGCTCCTTTAGTCTCTCCTCATACGGCTTTTCTTGCAGACCCTGCACCATTTTAGTTGCCCTCCTCTGGACTGCCTCTATCCTGTCTATGTCCTTGCGGAGATGGGGTCTCCAGAACTGGACACAGTATTCCAGATGGGGTCTCACCAACTGTCTGTACAGAGGATAACAACTTCCTGTTTTCTGCTGATGCCTCCCTATACATCCCAGTATACCCCGGCCCTCCCTACTGCCTTCTCACATTGCTTGC
This sequence comes from Neoceratodus forsteri, assembly GCA_016271365.2. Lineage (NCBI taxonomy): Eukaryota > Metazoa > Chordata > Ceratodontiformes > Ceratodontidae > Neoceratodus > Neoceratodus forsteri. The sequence goes on from CM028132.1 coordinate 989,051,499, forward strand.
TAACCTTAAGGTCATCTGATATGATTACCCCAGGTCCCTTTCCTGTTTTGTTGTTGTTACTACCTCCCCACCCATTGTGTATTCTTCCCTGGGTTCTTGTTTCCCAGGTGCATTATTTTGCACTTTTTGCATTGAATCCTAGCTGCCATCGTCAGACCATTCCTCCAACCTTGCCAAGTCCTTTTCATCCTTTCCACGCCTCCTTGTATATCAACCCTGTTGCAGATCTTTGTGTCATTTGCAAAAGCATACTTTTCCTTCAGTCCCTCTGCAATGCCACTGATGAAGACATTAAAAGGACTGGACCCAATACTGAACCCTCGGTACCCACTAGTAACGCCCTTTCTTCAGAGTGGACTCCATTTACAATTACCTTCTGTGTCCTGTTGTGCAGCCAATGTTTTACCCAGGCTACCACCCTGGGACCCGCTCCCAGGCTGGTTAATTTGACTAATAATCTTTTGTGTGGGACTGTGTCAAATGCCTTGCTGAAGTCTAGGTAGGCCATGTCCACAGCCCCTTCCTGGTCTACTTTTGTGAAGGGGAATCACATCCGCTTTCCTCCAGTCCTCGGGTACCACACCATCCTCCCATGATTTATTAAAAAGAGTAGCCAGTGGTTTCACTAGTTCCTTCCTTAATTCTTTTAGAATTCTGGGGTGAATTCCATCAGGACCCATTGCTTTGTCCACCTTCAGTTTTAGGAGTTCTTGCAGAACCCTTTCTTCTGTGAAAGGACTGGGATCGACCCCCTATCAAGAGTGCTTCTGTTAATTGGATTAGGCACTTCCCCTCTTCTTTTGTGAATACTGAGCAGAAATATTCGTTCAGTATTCCTGCTTTTCACTGTCCCCTCTGCCCACCCACCGTTTATTCTATTCAGCCTCACTATCCCTCCTTTTGTCTTTCTCGCCGCTGATGTACCTATAAAGGTTTATCCCCTTCTTAACTGAGTTGGCTATCTTTCCTCAGTTTGGGCCTTTGCTATTCTACTTCCTCCTGCTTCTTTCTGCCTTAACTGGTACAGCTCTTGTCCTGCTCCTTCTGTGTTTCCTTATACTTCTGGAATGCTATCTTTTTCTTCCTGACTTTCACAGCCACCTCTCTTGAGAACCATAGTGGCTTTTTCTTTCGTTTTGATTTGTTTATTTGCTTCACAGAAAGGCTTGTTGCCTCTGTGATGGCAGTTTTGATAATTCCCCATTGTTGCTCCACACCTCCTTCTAGCCTGTTTGCTAGTGCTTTTCTGAGGCACTCTCCCATCTTGCCAAAGTCAGCCCTCCTAAAGACCAGTACCCTCACTTTTGTATGGCTTGACTCTGTAGCTGAGTTTAACGTGAACCACACTGTTTGATGGTCACTTGTCCCCAGATGGCAACTCACTTCTAGATCTGAGATCCTCTCACTGCCCCCATTTGAGAGTACGAGGTTTAAGATTGCTCCCTCACGAGTGGGTTCCGAAACTAGCTGTCTAATGCCTGCCACCTGTAGGGCGTCAAGAATGGCCCTGCTCTTGGATGTCGCTGCAGCAAATGTGCTCCAGTTAACATCTGGCATATTCAGGTCTCCCATCAACAGTATCTCCCCTTTCTCTGCCATTCTAAGAATGCCTTCCATCATATCCTTGTCCATTCCTTCCCCTGACATGGGGTCTGTACCTAACCCCTGTGCTGATTGTGGTGCCCTTCCAGTCTCCAGGTGACCCACAGTGCCTCCTCTCCTCCCTGTTTACTCTTTTGTTCAGTTGCTTTTATCCCTTCCTTTACATGAGAGCTACTTCTCCCCTCTTCTCCCCTGCCTGTCTCTCCTATGGGTTATGTACCCTGGTATGTTAACATCCCAGTCATAGTTCTCTGTGTACCATGTTTCTGTGACTGCTATGATATCCAGGCATCCTCTTCCATTAAGGCCACCAGCTCAGGGCTTGTTGCCCAGACTACGAGCATTGGTACTCATTACCCTCCATTTCCTGATGGCCTTACCCCTTTTGCCCCATCCTGTCCTTCTTGCCTTTGTCACTTTCTCCATTTACCCTGCCCTTCTCCTATCGACACCTCCATGTTGGTGTTTCCACACTCTACCGTGATTGTTTTGGGGGCTAGGATTTTCCTGCTCCTTTCCAGTGCCTCCCCTTGGCTGGTTTAAAAGCTTGCCAGTGAAGCATTAAACTTATCACCTAGGATCCTGGTTCCCTCCGGACAGATGCAGCCCATCATGCCAGTATAGGCTTGCATCACTCCAGGTGGACCCCAGTCCCCAATGAAGCCAAATCCCTGAGTGCCACCCAGTTTTTCAACCACTGATTGAATCATGGTATGGAACACCCTAGCCTCTCCTATGCCATAGATGGGTAGCACCTCTGAGAAGGTTACCGTGCATGCTTCTTGACTAAGGCCCCTCCCCAATTCCACAAACTCTTCCTGCACTTCTCTAATCCCTTTCTTAGCCAGGTCATTTGTCCCTAAGTGGACAATGACATCCAGCTCCCTCCCCTGTGCAGCTGCTCCGGCAATCCTGAGGATTCGCTCCCTGTCCCTCCAAGCCATGGCGCCAGGCAGGCACCTTACCTCCCTCTCCCCTTCCTTGCCCAGTTCTACCTTCCTAACAATGGAGTCCCCCACCAGGAGTTGTTTCCTTCCCTGCAGGGTCCCCTGCCACCCTCCTGTGGGTCTCCTTTGTGGAGGTTCCCAGCATCCTCCTTGGTCTCCACTGTAGGTGCCTCCATAGAGGAACCACACTTTGCCAGAATGGCATAGGAATTGTGGAGAGGTACAACTGGAGGGATGTGCCTCTGTTCCACCACCCTCACCCTCCCTGAGCCCACTGTGGTCCAACCGCTCCTCTTTCTTGGCAAACTCTTCCCCATGGTTTTGTTTCCCCAGTGCATTACTTTGCACTTCTTTGCGTTGAATCTAAGCTGCCATACATTTGACCATTTCTTCAACCTTGCCAAGTCCCTTCTCATTCTTTCCACTCCAGCTTGTGTATCAACCCTGTTGCAGATCTTTGTGTCATCTGCAAAGAGACATACTTTCCCTTCCAGTCCCTGTGCAGTGTCATTTATAAAAACATTAAAAAGGGCCAGACCCAGTACTGACCCTGTGGTACTCCACTAATAACCCCCCTTTCTTCACTGTGGACTCTGTTTACTATTACCCTCTGCCTCTTGTTGTCCAGCCAATGTTTTACCCAGGCTGGCTAATTTGTTTATTAATCTTTTGTGCAGGACTGTGTTAAATGCCTTGCTAAAGTCTAGGTAGGCCATGTCCACAGCCCCTTCCTGGTCTACTACTTTGGTCACCCAGTCAAAGAAATCTATTAGATTCATCTGACATGACCTTCCCACTGTGAATCCATGCTGCCTTGGGACCTGTGCCCCACTGGCCTCTAGGTATTCAACAGTTCTTTCCTTCAGAAGTGATTCCATCACTTTCCCTACCACAGAGGTCAAACTGACAGGTCTGTAGTTTCCTGCCTCTGTCTTGCTCCCACTTTTGTGAAGGGGAATCACATCTGCCCTCCTCCAGTCCTCAGGTACCACACCATCCTCCCATGATTTGTCAAAAAGGGTAGTCAATGGTGTTACTAGTTCTCCCCTTAGTTCTTTTAGAATTCTGGGGTGAGTCCCATCAGACCCCATTGCTTTGTCCACCTTCAGTTTTAGGAGTTCTTTCAGAACCCTTTCTTCTGTGAAAGGACTGATATCTACCCCCTATCCAGAGTGCTTCTATTGACTGAATTAGGTACTTCCCCCTCCTCATCCTTTGTGAATACTGAGCAGAAGTATTTGTTCAGTATCCCTGCTTTCATTGTCCCCTGCCCACCCACCTCCTCTTTATTCAGCCTCAGTATCCTTCCCTTTGTCTTTCTTGGCCCTAATGTACCTATAAAAGGTTTTATCCCCCTTCTTAACTGAGTTGTCTATCTTTTCTTCAGTTTGGGCCTTTGCTATTCTGACTGCCTTCCCACTTTCTTCTGCTTTAACTGGTACAGTTCTCTATCCTGCTCCTTCTGTGTTTCCTTATATTTCCTGAATGCTATCTTTTTCTCCCTAACCTTCCCCGCCACCTCTTTTGATAACCATAGTGGGGTTTTTTTTCTTTCGTTTTGATTTATTTATTTGCTTCACACAAAGGCTTGTTGCCTCTGTGATGGCAGTTTTGATGTTTCCCTTTTGTTGCTCTACCCCTCCTTCTTGCCTGTTTGCTAGTACTTTTCTGAGGCAGTCTCCCATTTTGACAAAATCAGCCCTCCTGAAGTCCAGTACCTTCACTTTTGTATGGCTTGACTCTACAGCTGAGTTTATCATGAACCTCACTGTTTGGTGGTCACTTGTTCCCAGATGGCTACCCACTTCTAGATCTGAGATCCTCTGTCTGTCCCAATTTGAGAGTACCAGGTCTCAGATTGCTCCCTCCCGAGTGGGTTCCAACACTAGCTGTCTGAGGCATGCCCCCTGTAGGGCATCGAAAATGGCCCTGCTCTTGGATGTGGCTGCAGCAAAGGTGCTCCATTTAACATCTGGCATATTCAGGTCCCCCATCAGCAATATCTCCCCTTTCTCTGCCATCCTAAGGATGCCTTCTATTATTTCCTTGTCCATTTCGTCCCCCGAGACGGGGGTTTATATACAACCCCTGTGTGGATTGTGGTGCCATTTCCAGTCTCCAGGGTGACTCACAGGGCCTCCTGTCCTCCCTGTTTACCCTTTAGTTCCGTTGCTTTGACCCCATCCCTTACACAGAGAGCTACTCCTCCTCCTCTTCTACCCTCCCTGCCCCTCCTGTAGATTGTGTACCCTGGTATATTGACATCCCAATCATGGTTCTCTGTGTACCATGTTTTTGTGACTCCTACGATATCCAGGCATCGCGCTTCCATCAAGGCCACCAGTTCAGGGAGCTTGTTACCTAGACTACGGGCATTGGTACTCATTACCCTCCATTTTTTGATGGTCTTACCCCTTTTTGACCCATCCCTGTCCTTACTGCCTTTGTCTTTTCTCCATTTACCCTGCCCTTCTCCTATCGACTTCTCTGTCTTGGTGTTTACCTCACTAACTACCCTGATTTTTTTTGGGGGGGGGGCTTGGATTTCCCCTTCTCCTTTTCAGTGCCTCCCCCCTTGGCTACTTTAAATGCTTGCCAATGAAGTATTTAAACCTATCACCTAGGATCCTGGTTCCCCTCCTGGACAGATGCAGACCATCACACCAGTATAGGCCTGCATCCATCCGATTGGACCCCCAGTCTCCAATGAACCAAAACCCTGAGCTCTGCACCAGTTTTTCAACCACTGATTGAATCCCATGGTGCGGAGCACCCTATTCTCACCCATACCATAGACAAGTAGCACCTCCGAGAAGGTTACCATGCGTGCTACTTGTCTAAAGCCCCTCCCCAACTCCACAAACTCCCCCTGCACTGCTCTGATCCCTTTCCCAGCCAGATAATTTGTCCCTAGGTGGACAGTGACATCCAGCTCTCTCCCCTGTGCAGCTGCTCCCGTGATCCTGAGAATTCGCTCCTCGTCCCTCCAAGCCATGGTGCCAGGCAGGCACCTTACCTCCCTCTCCCCTCCCTTCCCCAGTTCCTACCCTCCCTAACAATGGTGTCTCCCTACCAGGAGTTTAGCCTTCCCTGTGGGGTCCCATGCCACCCTCCTGTGGGTCTCCTTTGTGGAGGTTCCCAGCATCCTCCTTGGTCTCCACTGCATGTGCCTCCATAGAGGAACCACACTCTGCCAGAACAACATATGAATTGTGGAGAGGTACAGCTGGAGGGATGCGCCTCTGTTCCACCACCCTCACCCTCCCTGAGCTCACTGTGGTCCAACTGCTCCTCTTTCTTGGCAACCTCTGAGGCAGCGGCGGTGGCCCTGGTGGTCCCTGGGTGGGAAAGGAGGTCCCCTGAATGCTGGCCAACTCAGCCTGGAGATGAGCAACCTCCTCCCTCAGCCCAGAGAGGCACCTGCAGATGGGTCAACACCGCATCCTCCAGAACGTCTCCTGGAAGACTGTTGCCCCACAGCCACTGCACTGCACTACTCCCATCATGTCTTATTTGTCGCTCCTTAACTGTTGTTTTGTATACTTACTCTCTCTCTCTCTCTCTCTTTTTTTTATTTAATATTTATTTTTTTTTCCTCCCTACTGCCTCCGTGCCCTTAAGGCTCCTGATCTTCCTGTTCTGGGACAGTAAGTTCCTATATTCCTCAGTAGTCCGCTTCTTACTTGCTCAGAAGTCAGACCTCCAGCAGCTAGGGGGGATGGAGTGCTACTCTTTTTCTTCTGGGATGGTGAGTCTTTTGTGCCTCTATGATCACTCCCTTCCTGCTCCCAAACAGGAAGTTCCTGTTGTCAGTCAAATCCTGTGTCTATAAAAGTAGAACTGGCTAAGGGTGGAGGGGAGGGATGGAGGGCAATATAGTCCCAGTAAAGTTCTAACAGCAGCTCCTTCCTCTTGCTGTTCTCTGCCACAAGCTGTCTAGGTCAATTTTCAAAAGTAAATACCTGGCTTCCTTCTCTCTAAGCCACTCCCCCTAATTCACAGTTTCTTTCTTCACCTAACTAACTGCACAGATAACAATTCCTTCACCCAACTCAGACACATTCTTTTTGTTTTGTTTTATTTTTTACCCTAAATTGAAGTTTCCAGTAGTAGAGTTCTATTTCTTTAGTCTAGTAGAGTAGTAAAGTTCTAACAGCAGCTTCTTCCTCTTGCTGTTCTCTTGATGTTTATTGTTCTTTTATATTTTGCCCCCTACGACTAAGCGTTGGTTAAAATGGTTATAGTGAACTGTATAATTCTTTTTTTTTTTGTACTTGAAAATGCTACATTGTCTTTTTTTCTGTATACATGGCATTGCATGATATTGTATTGTATTCTACTTTCTCTCTCCTTGGTCGTACATGAAAATAGGTAAATGACTGCTTAGTGTACCCTTCCCAGTCAGCAAAAGCTAAAATAAATGTCTGAACTGTTGCTGTCCATTGATCAGTTGGCATCCTATTAGAGGCTGTCAAACTTTGCAGCAGGTACCCTGGCCAAATACTACAGATGTTGGCAACCAATTTTGGATTCAGACTATTGTCACAATGCCCAGTAACTAGCCCACTGCTGTTTACGACCCATTCAGTTGGTTACTTCTAATGAATATGCCCTATTTCTCTCATTCTCCACCCTCAAAATCTCTGTATAAGCTTCTACCAAGATTGCCACTAGTGTACATAGTTTGTGTTACTTGCTGTATATCCTGTGATTAACTCTATATAGAGACATGTTGTACAGGTGGGCCTTAGATCTGAGGTCTACTGCTACATCTACTATGAATGCAGTATATGGGACAAAGACTAATTTACTAGTCCAACGGATTGTTGATGTCTAATTCAGATGATACCAGCCTGTAAATCGCAATATGATTTAGTAGCAATGCATAATTGCCAGTTTACTGTCTACTGCTTGTATCCATTCTGAACAGGCTTTCTCATCCACTCAGGATCAGTTAACTGTTACATCTGTTCTGCATTGATGTGATCTGTTTGAGTTTCTCTAATAACATTTTTAACTTCAGAAATAAAAAGGACCGTGATCGGGATCACTCCCCCTGGTGGAGTTTCCACTCCCCGATGGCCTCCTCTTCTTTGTCCGGGGGTACTGCTGCGGCTGCACCGATGCCTGCTGCTGTCCAGGCACCTTTTCCTACGAAACCCCTACTGACAACGCTGCTGCCCACTGCACAGGGTGGCCAGTCGTCGACCTCCGGTTCATTGGCCCCCACTCTGTCGATGATGGGCTGTCGAGGCCTGATGTTTCTCCAGGTCCTCGGGCTTGGGGCTTCTTGGGCTCTCGGGGCCCGCTGGATGGGTCGTCGCGCCCTACACCATCGACCCTCCCCCCCCCCGGTCAAGGCAGCATTCCGCTGTCTTCAACCTTAATGACATTTTGACCAAGTTTACTACAGTCTTGGTCCAGCAGTTGGTGCACAACTTCAGGTTGCCCTGAAAACAGGCACTTGTGCCTAGTAGGCCTACCAAGTTAAAAGAATAAAAAATAAAAATAAAAATATAGGCCACCATGCATGCACTCGGAGGCTCCATCGTTGTCAACACCACTTTGGCCCAGATGGCTGTTAACTGTCCCTCATTCATTGGCCCTTGAGCTGGAGCAGGTCAACGTCAAGGAGCAGTACCATCCTGACCTCATCTTACCTGAGGAAGAGGTTGAGTCTTCTTCCTCTGACAGGTCTGCCTCCTCTTCATTGAGCAAGGACTCTATCAAACATACTCCTAGGTCTCCTCCAGAGGACCCTACCTTCTTCAATATCATGAAGCAGCTGTCCTCAGCCATGGGCTTTCATACTGAGGAGGATGTCACCAGAAGAGATTTGGTAGACTTCTTGGAGATCCAAGAGTCTCCTCCCAAGGTCATTCCTCCTATCCTTCCTGCTCTGAGGAATGCCACTACTGCAGCCTGGCACGGGCCTGACATAGTGCCAGCTATGCCCTGCAGGGCTAATAAGTTGTGTCATGCCCCCCAGGGCCTGCCGCTTTATGCTGCTCAGGCTGAAACTGATTCGGTGGTTATTAAGGCAGCTCATGATAGGTCAGAAGTGCCCAAGCATATCAGTTCCCTCCCCCCGACAGAGAATCCCGTAGGACTGATCTCTGGGGTAAGAGGGTCTATGCATCCTCCACCCTGGGGCTAAGGATTGCTAATTACCTCTCCCATATAATCAAGTATCAGAATACTATCTGGAAGAAGGGCAAGGCCGCGGCCCAGGCCCTTCCGGACTGTTCTCAGAAACAGGAGGTTCTTAAATGCTTGCAGAGTGCTGAGAATATTAGCAAGTACCTCCTGAGGGCTGTCTATGACATTTCAGATACAGGTGCCAGGGCTGCTATCACAGTCATTTGCCTTCATAGGCACTCTTGGCTGAGGGTCTCGGGTTTTCCTGCTGATGTCTAGCAAAAGCTGCTTAATGCCCCTTTTAATGGCTACAAGCTGTTTAATACAGATGTGCAGGACACTATGAGTTACAAGCATCTGGTAGGGCTGTTAAGTCTGTCCACTCACTCTATCATACCCAGCCTAAGAGCAGACAGCATCCTCTTTAACGCAAGGTGTCCCACAAATCCGGAGCTGCATCCTGGGTCCAGGGCAAGAGAAGAGCATCCTCCACCTTGCCAACCCCCTCCTTCTCTGGTGCTGCAGCAAAGCGCCCTAGGGGTGACGGATCTGCCCCAGCGGTTGGATCCACCTCTGCTTGACTGCTTGCCAGAACCCCCCTTCCAGTCCCCAACCAAGACGTGGTGGCTGGAGGTCAGTTCTCCTTCATCTCAGTCAATGGAGAACCATTACTTCAGATGCCTGAATTCTTCAGATCATAGAAAGGGGTCAGACTCTGGAACTCATCGAGATGCCCCCAGAGACCCCTTCAGTACCGTCCCCTTACCCCGGCCCATGTGTCTGTTCTCCAGGAGGAGGTACAGTCCCTTCTACACAAAAAGGCCATTGAGTCAGTACTGAGGCACCAAAGAAATGGGATTTTATTCCAGGTTCTTCCCGGTCCCCAAGAAAACCAGAGCTCTGAGGCCTGTACTAGATCTCAAGGACCTCAGTCTGTATATCCAGTACAAAGAAAGTCCACATGGTAACCCTACCAGGTCTGATGGCCCTTCTCAAACAGGACAACTGGCTGTACTACCTGGACATGCAGGAGGCTTACCTGTATATCTTGGTGTTTCCTCCACCCAGGAGATTTCTCCAGTTTTTCTTTCAGGGTGAACACTACCAGTTCAAAGTATTGCCATTTGGCTTATCCTCTACGCTGCAAGTCTTTACCAAGTGCTTAGCGGCAGTAGCTGCAGCTCTCAGAAGGGAGGAACTGTATGTTTTCCCCTATCTGGACAATTGACTCCTAAAGGCCCTGTCCAGAGAACAGCTCCTCTGGACTCTGGAGAGAACCCTTCAGCTATTCCTTTCCCTGGGCATCACGGTAAACTTGCCCAAGTCTGTCCTAACCCCATCCCAAAGGCAGCATTATATAGGGGCGGTTCTGGACTTGGCGCAGGGAAAGGCCTTTCTGCCTTAGAACAGAGTGGGGTGCCTTATTGCCCAGGCTCAGGAGGTTTCCCAGAGTCGTTACATTTCAGCCAGGGTATACCTGAGGCTACTGGGGTTGATGGCAGCAGTCATTCCCACAGTTCCACTGGCTCGGCTGCACATGTGAGTCCTCCAGTGGACTCTCAGGGTAAAATGGGACCAAAGCACAGACAAGTTAGATAAGTCAGTACTGGTCTCCTCCCCAGTCTGCAAGGTGCTCCAGTGGTGGATGACCCTCTGAACCTGTTGCAAGGGGTTCCATTCCAGATCTCCTTCCCCCAGCAGATCCTCACCACAGATGCCTCCAGTTCAGGCTGGGGGGTGTATCTGGGTCCCTTTCAGACTCAGGGCTGTTGGTCCCAGATCAGTACCTCCCTGCATATCAACATCCTGGAGATGCAGGCAGACATGTATGCCATGCAGGCTTTTCAGAACCATCTCCTCCTGGGTCAGCTGCTGATCCAGTCTGACAACCTCAGTGTTGTCTGCTATATTAACAAACAGGGAGGGACACATTCATATCCCCTATGCAGGGAGGCCATGAGAGTTTGGTACTGGGTGCTAGACCACAGTCTGCTTCCATCGGCCGTCCATGTTCCAGGCATGCTAAACACCTTGGTGGACAGCCTCAGTCCAGCATGCATGAATGGAATCTTTTCTCATCCGTCGCAGAAGATCTGTTCATCAGATGGGGTCGTCCAGAGTTGGACCTTTTTGCTTCCCCACTCAACGCAAAACTGCCCAGTTTCTGCTCGCTAGATCCAGGGCCTGGAGTTTTCTGGCGAGATACGTTGTCCCTCTCCTGGAGCAGGAGGTTCCTTTATACCTTCCCTCCATTTCCTCTGATTCAGAGGGTGCTAACCAGGCTACAGATGGAGGGTGCCAGCATGGTTTGTGTAGCTCCATTCTGGTCATGGCAGGTATGGTTTCTATTACTGCAACAGTTAGCAAAGGAACCTCCAGTCCCTTTGCAGGGATCCGTTGATGCAGGCTTAAGGGACCCTGGTCCATCCCAGCCTCATGTCCCTTGTCTGCATGCCTGGCTCCTGAGGACATAGCCATCACCCTATTTGGAGTATCCTAGAGGGTAGCGGGTGTCCTAGTGGCCGCTCAGAAGTCCTCAGTTCGAGCCACATATGCCATGAAGTGAAAAAGATTTGCCATGTGAGCTACCAAGCATTACCTGGACCCTTTCACTTGTCTGGTGAGCCAGATCCTGGATTACCTGGTATCCCTGTCAGACTCAGGCCAGCAGTACTTCTCTCTCATGGTGCACCTTTCGGCTCTCTCGGCCTTTCATGAGTCTGTGGGCGGCCGCACCATGGTTCAATTGGATGTTTCCCATACCTTTCGTAGGGGCATCCTGCATGTGAAACCTCCAGTCCGTTCCCCTGTTACATCTTGGAATCAGAATTTTGTTTTTGAGACGTTGACCCTGTCTCCTTTTGAACCAGCTGCAACTTGCAAGCTAAGTCTTTCTTTCCTGGAAAGCGTTATTTTTGGTTGCTGTTACTTCTGCTCGAAGGATTTCCAAGGTTCAGGTCCTCTGGTGCGAGGAGCCTTGTTTGATTTTTCACAAAGACAGGGTGTATTTCTGCACGAATCCTAAGTTTCTTCCTAAGGTGGTGTCTGAGTTTACCCTGAACCAATCTATCCACCTACATGTTTATTTTCCTGAGCATGCCAATCTAGGGGAAGCACTGCACCAGGGGTGTAGCCAGGGATTTCAGATTTGCACACCAAGTGGACTCACTGCTACCAACCCTTTCCCCGGGTGTAGACTGACAATATACAAATGTACACCAGGACCATGTTTGTTGCCTCATTTGGCACAATAAATACAACTTTTGTATCTCATGACCGTGGTTGTTGCCATGCACAGGTAAATACAAATGCCATGCATTGTCCCCTAATACACCCACATACCAGCCCAGAGCCTGTAAAGTTGTATTGTCCTTGGGATGCAAAGAGAGTATTAGTGACCATTCCTTCTAGTTTCAACTCCTAACAAAAAGGTTCAGTATTTTCTTTGCTAGTTTTCATGGAAAAAGGAAGCAGTTCAGAGCCTATTTGCTACCCCTTTAAATACAATTGCACACCATGGAGTGCTTGGGGTATGCCTGCCTACACCCATGCACTGCACCATATTTAAGGCGTATGCAGAATTTTGAAGTAGTATCTGCTCCAAACTAAGGAGTGCAGAAGTTGAAGCAGCTTTTTGTTTCTTTCGCCCCAGTTAGGGAGGGCATTCAGGCTTTTTACAACAAACATGGCAAGGAGTTGCCAGAGTCAGTGAAAGTCCATTCTACAACGGGCATGGCTATCTCTGTGGCCTGTTTCCAAGGGGTCTCAGCCACTGACATTTGCGCTGCTGCTGCCACCTAGAGTGCTATCCATATTTTCTCCAAACAATATAGTATAGACGTTGCCTCTAGAGCCCGTGCAGGTTTTGGCAGGGCTGTGCTGCAGGGCCTCCTGTCTTAAGTTTGATGGCCTCCCTCTTAGACTGTTTATGTGCATCTGTAACTGCTTGGGACTCATTGCACATGTGTGACCTGATGCCTGATATACCCCCGATAAAGATAGAACAGTTATGTAAGAACTTACTGTAACAAAAGATCTTCAAGGGGATCTCCGTCATCAGATTTGCCTTCCTTCCCACCATCCCCCTTTATGGGGCTCTTTCTCAGTAATGGCTATCTGGTGTGCCTAGCCTTTTATTTAGGCCTGGGCACCTCCCTCTCTCCTCGGTCCCCATGGCACAAGCTTTGCTCCCTTAGTTTCCAGGGCAAAGAACTGAGGAGGGAGCAGGGCCGCTCACGCCTTTATAGGGTAGATGACATCAGCGTGGGCAGCCACAGTTGTACTGCTGAAAATCTTCCATGTGGATCCTGCTCCACCGACGGTGACGTTCCATATGTGTGACCTGATGACTGAGATCCCCTTGAAGATCTACTGTTACGGTAAGTTCTTACATAATTGTTCTTTCTGTAAAGCTGTCTTGCCATTCTTCACACCTACAAGAAAGACATTAAGGAATTCCCTTAGGGTCTGCTTTTTCCCTAAAATTCAGTATTTAACAATAAATGAAGTCTAATACTTAAAATATAAATTTCATTGTATGTGTTTTATTTTGGAAACGATGCATTTTATAAGCACAGTAAAACACCAGGGTGTTGGTTTCTTTTTATAAACTGCACCTCCAGGTGGTTTTAAGTGCCTTGTGCCTCACAACACACCTGGGTGTGCAATTTACATAAAGAAACCAACACCCTGTCATGTGTTATTGCTTACTTACTGTATAATACACTGTCACATACAGCCTGATCATCATGACAGATGAATTCTTCCTGTCAGTTTTCCGTCCTCTAGCAGTGCTGAATGACTAGAACGTTGCATTCGGATGCTGAACCAGCATTTTAAAACAGTTGGTGGATTAACTATTTTATTAAAAATCTCCCTCTCCATGAGAAAAGCATACAAAAGGTGCATGTAATAATAGCAATAAGGTACTCTCAGGAGTTAGAATAACAGTCAGTCATCCCCTAGGGGCAATATGTCACTCAGTTGCACTTTACATTATGCACCTATGGAGCGATTAACAGACTGTTAATCTAACCCCTGGTCATGCCTTATTGCTTAAAAAACATAGGCACTTTAGAGATGATGCACAGCATTTTACAATTTATGAACAAACAGTTGTCCTGCTTGGGGCAGAGTATTCTGTCAGCTTCCGGTCGCTGTCTGTATTTCTAAGAGAGAAAAAAAGAAATGCAAGTGATACTTAATCTGGGCGAAAGAGAAGGAGATAATTTCTTATGAGAACACAGGTAGTGGAAAAGAATTAAAAGCAGTTACACAGAAGATAGTTTCAGTTTTTGAAACTGTGTATTATTCTTAAATAAAAAGGAAATTAATGGTGAGATAGTTATTTTCTCAGAGATCATGTTTTATCAGATCATGGCCAGATTGAAAATAGTGTCAAGTTACCCATATTTTTTTTTTCTTTCATCGTCATACTTTTTCCTATTCCATCTAGACACAATCCTTCCTGCACAATTGCCCACCCCCGTCACCCGCTGTCTCAGGGACTTACCTGGGGAAGGATCCCATGGATCTGCGCCCCATGGCAGGGTCCAAGGCAAGAGGTCTGTCCTTCCCATCTCAGAAGTACAGTCTAGAAGTCCCCAGCACCCTGTATATGGTGTGGGGGCTACGATGATCAGGGAAGCATCCTGCAGCCAGCAGGGATGCTTTTCCGTTTTCTGACCCTGTCCTCCTCCCTGATGCTAGGCCTAGCCCCGTGGCAACCGTCACGCTCTAGCATGCCCTGTGGGAGAGGCATGCTTTCTGCCCCACTGCAGGGGTCGCTAGAGTGGCAAGACCTGACTCCATCCTTCCCCAGCTGGGTGCACTACCACACAGCAGCACCTGCCCAGCCCTTAGGGTCACCTGACCGGCTTCCCAGGCTTGCTTCTGAACCCGGGTTGCTGGCATGGGAGTGCACAGCGCTACCCACTGGGCCACTGCCTTGGGCAGCCCTTTTACCTTTTTTTAAAAGACCCAGTGAAAAAGCATAGTACAGTAGTCACATGACATAAAGCATATCATGACTGCCAACAAAGGGCCCTGTGTGGCCCCAAAGCTTGTGTACAGTAACATCTTTGTGCAGTGACTGTCCAGTAAAAGGGGTCAAACTATTCTTGTGCTCTGCAAACAGAAGCACTTAAAATCTCTTATTCTTGTACGTTCAATTTTAATGTCGGCCACTCTCACATTACCTGACAAAGGAGGCACCATGATCATGATTTCTTCTACAGGAGAGTCAAGACTGCCTACATAAAGTAAAAAAGCTTATTTAAAATTTCTGTGAAAACAGAGTGCGTTAACTGTTGAGCAGTAAGTGCTGGGAAAGGAGAAGGGAGAAGTGAGAGGCTAGCATTGTGGGAAGCAGAGGGGGACAGGCTACAGGCAGTCGAACTCTGTGCCATTAGCAGAGGGGCAGATCACATGACTACAGATGGCCAATTTATTACTTATTTATTTCAAGAGTTTCACCAGGAAAGACATACTGAGCTAGTTTCCAGATGCATACTGGGGGGAAGGGGCAGGGAGATGAGATATAACAAATCGGAGCATTTACAGTACAATATTTACAGTATTTACAACATTTACAAACAAGAGTAGAACCAAATAAGCGATAAGAGGCACTCAACAAAAAAGGCTAAATTAACAGTTTATCAGTGAAGACTGGAATAGAGCAGTGGATACTAATTAAGTGATCCAGGAACTCACTTAGCACAATAGT
Source organism: Neoceratodus forsteri (assembly GCA_016271365.2). NCBI lineage: Eukaryota > Metazoa > Chordata > Ceratodontiformes > Ceratodontidae > Neoceratodus > Neoceratodus forsteri. Next base: position 989,066,910 of record CM028132.1, read on the forward strand.
GCAGCTGTAGTGTGGGTTTAAAAGCCGATTTCTGTGTACTAGGTTTTCTTTTACAGTACTGGAGGGTCTGTCACCATGCTGTCTACATAAAGTGAGGAAGCTGATTAAAATTTTCTGTAAATACAGTAAGTTTACCTTTGCTAGGTAGGGAGTGCTGGGAAGTGGAGTAGACAGCTAGCATTGTGGGAGGCTAAGGGAAGGACTACAGGCATCCAAACTTGGCACACTTAGCAAAGGGGTAGGTTATATTATTACAGCCAGCCAAAGTGTGACTATAGCAGGGGTTTAAAAGACGATTCCTGTGTGCTGATTTTTTGTTTTACAGAAGAGTCAGCTGGTGTGCTGCCTACATAAAGACAGAAAGCCGATTTAAATATTTTGTGAAAACATAGTTTAACTCTTTGCTGTGTGGGAAGTGCTGGGGGTGGGGTGGGAAGCTAGCTAGCACTGTGGGAGGTTGAAGAGTGGGCTACAGCCCACCAGTGTTGGTGTCATTAGCAGAAGAGCAGATCATGTGACTACAGCCCATTCGTGGTGCAGGCTTAACAATCCTGTGTACTGATTTTTCTTTTACAGGACAGCTGAACATTGTTCTGACTACCTAAAGCTAGAAAGCTGATTTTAAATATTCAGTAAAAACAGAGCGAGTTTAACTGCTCGGGTGGGAAATGCTGGGAGGGGGAAGTGGGAAGCTAGCATTGTGGAAGGCTGAAAAGCATATTACAGACAACCAAACTCGATGCCATTAGCAAAAGCAGGTCATATGACTACAGTCAGTCCATAGCGTGACTGTAGCATGTGTCTAAAAGCTAGTTCCTGTGTCCTGGTTTTTCCTGTACAAAGGAGTTGGACACCATTCTGCGTACATGAAAGGAGAAAGCTAATTAAAATTTTCTGTATGAAAAACTGAGTGAGTTTAACTGTTTGTTGGGTGGGAAGTGCTGAGAAGGGGAAGTAGGAGGCTAGATTCATGGGAGGCTGAGAGGAGGGGGGCTACAGGCAGTTAGCAGAGGGGCAGGTCACATAACTCAAGATGGCCAATAGCAGGGCTGTAGTGTGGGTTTAATAGCCGATTCCTGTGTACTTTTTTTTGTTATTGTTTTGCAGGAGAATCAGCCAGCATGCTGCCTACGTAAAGGGAGGCAGCTGATTGAAAATTTCTGTGAAAAGAGTGAGTTTAACTGTTTGCTGGGTGGGAAGTGCTGGGAGAGGGGAAGTGGAAGGCTAGCACTGTGAGAGGCTGAGGTGCAGGCTACAGAACGCCAAACCATTAGCAGAGAGGCAGGTCACGTTACTACAGCTGGTTAATGGCATAGTTGTAGTGTGGGTTTCAATGCTGATTCCTGTGTACTGTTTTTTTTTTTCTTTCTGCAGGAGAGTCTGCCGCCATTCTACCTGCATAAAGAGAGTAAGCTGATATAAAATTTCCCCTGAAAACGGAGTGAGATTAACTGTTTGCTGGGAGGCTGAGAGGCAGGAGACAGGCAGCTGAACTCATTGACATTAGCAGAGCGGCAGGTCATGTGACTAGAGATGGCCAGTAGAGTGGCTATAGTGCTTTATGGAGGACCAGTGACCCTGGAGGGTGAGGGCACTTGAGCAGAAGGGGGTGGGTGCGCATCTGTAGGGACATCCACAGGTAGTCTGCAGTTCCACAGGGGACTCTGCACAGGTATAGACAGGGTGCTGCTTCCTGCACTGGGACAAGTAGGGTAAGAACAATTCTTGCCAGTGTCTCTGTGGGTTAGCTAATCCCTACCTAGGGTGAGGTAGTGTCACTGTTGGCGTAATGCATTATAATATAATTGCAGTTGCTGTAACTACACAAGATCATATCTGGGGGTAGGACTTTATCAGAGTCTGTGTGTGCAGGGTGAACTTAGTGTTTTTACTGAGTGTTGTCAGATCCCTATATTGGGTACAGCCAAGTAATGGCATAAGCAGTGACTAACAGTTGATAGGCACTTAGCCACATTACACATGAACATTCAGGTGGAAAATTGCTGGGGGGATTGGGTGGAGTGCAGGGGCTGTGGGACAGTCATAATCCAGAAGGTGCTCAGGATACACTGTGAGTTCCTCCATTTATTTATTTATTTATTTAAACTTTGTTAACCGGGAAGGGCACACTGAGCCAAGGCTTCTCTGCAGGTGCGACCCAGGATAGGGACAACAATACAACATCATATACAGGAGAATATACATACATAGAAAATGTCATAAATACAATGTTTACATAGATGCAAAACATTATGCCTAGTGGCTAAAACAGCAATGAAAACAATATTTACATTGAAGTGAAGACACTGCACAATGTGGCAATCAAGTATAGGCGATAACTAGCATTAAAGTCAGGAGATAGCTATATGACAAAAACACAGAGAAGCACAGGTAGGTATGCAGGGAGATTAATAATGGTTACACTAGATTAGCAACTGGGAGACTCCATGCAAGTAGGAGGGTTCAGATGTTGGGAGCTAAATCCATGGTAGGAGGATTCAGGTGTTAGGAGATAAATTTGAGGCTGCAAGGGCATAAACCCACAACTTGGGAGCCAGGGCCAGTAAACAAAGTCTTCATTGCTGCAGATGGCCTAGAGACTCATCAGGGGCAAATGGACAGTAGTTGGAGGGAGGGAGGGAAGGGTTAGGAGAGATGGAATGCCAAAGATGCAAGGTATGTCTACCTCTAGCCATTGTTAGAGGAGGCCCTCTGGAATACTACCAAGGTGAGTCTTGAGTAACCACACTGTAGAAGGGGACTCTATCCATTTGAAGTCTTACTAGCCACGCTAACCACCAGAGTCTAAAGGGGTTGTGAGGAAGGGTTTCCAGCGTTCTACTACCCCCGTCCACCAATTTGCCACTAAGGATCCTGCTGGCTGACCACTGCATCAGGTGAGTGCCACAGATGCTCCCTCACTATCCTGCATCTCACCACTGCGGGAGCCCAAAGGGGTCGTAAAGGAGGATGTCCAGCTACTCCCCCCCCCCCCCAAAAGACTGTTGCTGGAACCTTTCCGAAAGCTGCTCCTGTGCCGGTTCGGCACATCAACTTTTTCTCCTGTTCTGTAAGTTTGAATTTCTCAGCCAGTCTGCCAACCAGACTGATGGGGAGAGCAGAACTTCAAGTGTTCACCAACCATTACAAAAGGCATATACAACAAGCAGTTCTCTGTGAAGGGCCACAGCGCAAAGGGTGTCACACTGTGAAGTCAGCTGTCGGCCGGCCACTTTGAGTGCACTGCTTTGTAGTTACACTGGCTTCTCCCTGCTATGCTCCATGGTACTGAGGCTCCATCAGTTATTTAAGTCCTTCAATGACAGCTCACTGCTGTGATACTGCAGTGTTGTTTTGCTTTTTGTTACTTTAATCTGATGCTATTGCTGTATTGCTTTTTGTTATTTTAATTTCATGATATTGCTGTATTACCAGACAGGGAGTGCAGGCTTTATATTAGCTTTAACCTGGTTGACCTGGATATTCTGATTTTATGGCAATGTAATTTATGTTAGTTCCCAGTTACTACCTAGCTGGGTGACCTGTTGTAATTTATGCTAGTTTCTAGTTGCTCCCAATCTGGGAAACCTAGATTTTCTGATTTTGGCAATGTAATTTAAGCTAGTTCCTAGTTACTCTCTACCTGGTGACCCTTGTTTTTTCTGATGTAGCCAAAAATTTGTCGGTTCATAGTTGCTCCTTTATGGTTCACCCACATCTTAACCTGCGTTACATCCTTAAGGTATACTCTTGTTCTGCTCATTGGGACCCATTAATACCCTAAAATAATGTGAGCACTGGGATTTCTGACCCTGCTTTGCTGCCTGTGTTGCACACAACCTCACACACACACACCCTCTCCCCTAACCACTAACAAGATTCTTACGTGGGGCCTTGCACTGCTGTGGAACTCTTAACATTACTGAACTAGTTCTGCATTTAATCTCTGCCAAGCCCCCTCCTCCTTAGTACCCTTCCCGTAGTATATGCCCTTTGTTTAAGGAAGCCTACATTATGGTATCATCCATACCATTACCAACTCTATGTATAAAATGAAATCCTCTGAACAAATGATGGTAGCAACCTTCATAACTACAAACAAGTGATACTAATTCTGTTCTTTGGTCTGGTAATGTGGAGATCAAACCAGGTCCTACCTCAACTGAGCTTACCCCCACTGAGTTTGCCACATTAAAGGTCTAAAATTTATGAATACAAACATCCGTAGCCTGTTAAAGAAACTAGATGAGGTAAAAGCTTGGGTAACCCATACCAACCCTGATATACTGCTCTTCCCTGAAACCTGGCTCAATGGCTCAGTACTCTCCCATGAGATAGCCTTGCCTGCTTTTAGTTTATGTAGCTTTGGCAGACACGGAGGGCAGCCTACGCTTTACATTAATAACTAGCTCTGTTCTGCTGCACTCTGCTCCTTATCCATACCTAATGAATTTGAGTGGGTAGCAGGCGAAGTCTTGAAATGAAGCCATTAATGTGATTGGATGCTATGAACTGTCCAAAGGTGGTAATAAAAAGATGCGTTGCCACTTTTTGCATTTCAAATTACCTAAATGGCCTGTTTGCTAATTGACAACAACTCTACCTTGCCCCTGCAATACAAGAGGCAACAGAGATGCTTAATAATTTGCTACTAGGAGTAATGAGTAAGCATGTCCCACTGGTTAAATGCAGGGTTAAAAAAGTAGCCTACCCATGGTTTAATCCGCAATTAAAAGAGGTACTAAGGGACAGAGATTCTCTTTGGGCCACAGCCAGGTGTATGAAATCTGCTATAGACTGGGCTATCTTTAGACAAAAAATAAATTCCTGCAGTTTATTAATTAGAATGACCAAAGCTAATTATTTACTTGACCCATCTGGAAGGTACCAAATCTGATGTAGCCAAATTTTGGAAAGCAGTAAAGTCCCTAGAGGGAGTTCCAACTGCTGCCTCCCTGCCTAAACAAATTTCAGTTGGTGGCAAACTGATCCCTGAGAAGCAATCAATACTGGAGAAATTAAATGCTTATTTTGCCTCCACCCGAATTGCTTTCGACAACTTCCCTGCAGCGTTATCCCTTCCCTAATCTGGCTCCCACAGAAAACCTGCAAAAGGAAATGGCTTGTTTGTTTACCTTCCAACAAGTCACCTACAAGCAGGTTGAGCAGCTCCTCATGGCCTCGACACCAAATAAAGGGGTTGGTGCTGATAGCCTGGATTCCTTCTTCCTCAAGATAGGATGCCCTCAGCTCACAGACCCAACACTCTCCTTTTCAACCTGTCTAGCGCTCTCATGTAATGAGCTTCCCGTGTTATGGAAAAGTGCACACATTATACCCATATTCAAATCAGGAGACACCAGTAACCCCAGCAACTACAAACCCCTCCCCATAGTAGCTAAATTGCTCAAAAACTAGTTGATATTCAACTGCAAGAGTATTTTGACCAATTGGACATCCTTACTCCATTGCAATATGTCCTGAGACCCAAGCACAGCACAAGGTCAACAACATCTGGCTTTGCGCCATTGATCATAAACTCCTTACAGGTGCTGTCTTCCTAGACCTCATCAAGGCATTCAATGCTGTTGGCCACCACATTCTACTGTAAAACCTTTACAACATCGGAGTAAGTGCAACTTCCTTACCTGGCTGTCCTATTACTTAATTGGGTGAAATCAGCAGGTAAACACTGAAAGCCACTGTGTGCTCCCCTTCTTAGGTGTGTATTGCAGGGGTCAGTTCTAGGTCTCCTACTATTTATGCCTTACATCAACTATCTGGGTTCAAATGTCAGTGGTGCCAATCTGCATTTTTAAGTGGATGATACTGCACTGTATTTTTTGGGACCTCTCACTGACACTATATACACTGATCTCCAAATTGCCTTCAGTATGTTACAGGTTAACCTTGTCTGCTCTAAACTGTCAATGCCAGTAAAGCCAAAGTAAATTTTTTTTTCATTGAGTGGTTCACCCCTTCCCTGTACTCCCACCTGTAGTATCAGTACTCTATTGGGACACACTGTAGAGGTGATGGACATTTATAAGTGACTTGTGCTATGGTTGAGCAGACAGTTGTCCTTCACTGTTCACATTGAAGTTTTACGTAAGAAACTACATGCCAGACAAGGATTCTATTACAGAAATAAATGCTGTTTTTCTGCTGATGCTAGGAAACAATTTGTTACATTTCTCCCAGTCATAAACTACATGGCTCTGATCTACAATAGATGCTCTTCGACTTGATTATCCAGATTGGATGCACTGTACTATAAGGCACTCAGACTCATAACCAACTTACAGTTGGTTTTACCTCCCTCACAACAAGGGAACTAAAAAAATCCATGTATGTGGTCATACAAGTTGTTGCTAAATGACTTGTCACCATATATCACTGATCTCTTCATAGATCTCACAGTCCCTATGACTTGAGAAGAAGTAACGTCTTTCTCCTGGGTATTCCTATGTACTGTATATCAGACTGTTCAGAAAATCCGTGCTCAGCTGCGCTATCCCCACTGCATGGAACAATCTGCAAGTCTCGCTCAAGTTAGGGGCTCTGGTCAGTTGTAATGCTTTCAAAGCTCTCATTGATGACCTGTCTGGTGATGTCTGTACTTGTGGCTAAGCTGTATTAATCATATTCACTGCTTCATTACGTTAGGATGCTACCTATAAGGCATAGCTCACCAAGTAAATATCACAATGTTGTATTTATTCTCTATATGCTTTTGGCATTCCCTGTGCTCTGTATGTATAATTTTCCTGGCTGTTGTTCCTTATTGTAAACTAGTATTGCATTATTATATGTCAGTGCTGCTGTATCTCTCATACTAATTTGTATCCTGCGTTACCCTGTACCTCAAATGTTTCTTGGAATTGAGTTTGTATGCTGTCCTAATCCAGAACTCCTTGTAAATGAGATTTGCTCAGTGAAGCCTTTCCTGGTAAAATAAATAAATACAAATACAATTAGAGATGAGCTAGGCAATGGTGGGAGCCCCAGAGAGAGAAAGAGAAGGGTCATGGTGCTTGGAGATACCTTTATTAGAGGCACAGGTGGGATAGTGGGTTCCACATTGGTCACTGAGAGTGAGGCCCACTTCACCCTGGAGCAACAGCAGATAGCCTCAGAAAAAAAGTGTCAGAACTCACTGGAGGGATGGGGAGAGGCCTGCTCTGATGATGCACATAGGCACACACAACCTGGCCAGAAGAAGCTTAGAGGAAGAAAGAAAGAGCTTCTACATGCTAGATAGGATTCTGAGGAACAGAGCAGGAGCAGTGACCTTCTCCAAAGTCTGTTTCAGACATGCTATGGATGTAGGGAGCAGTACAAAAATAGAACAGTTCATTGTGTTGCTAAAGTGCTGGTGTAGGGAAAGTTTTCAGTTCTCAGGAGATTAGAAACATAGAAAATGTTGGCAGAAAAAGACCATCGGTCCATTTAGGCTGCCCTGTTGTACCTTATCGAACCCCTAGACCTATTGTCTGCTCAGGGTTTTTGCCCTGCCCCCCTGTTCCATGCCCTACTGCTATCCCTCTGAGTAACTGTTAAGCCTTTTACTTGGTCTCAAGCATGTTTGAAACCATTATTGGTTCTTGCATCTCTCACCTCTGCGTTTAGGTTGTTCCACAACTCAGCCACTTTCTTTGTAAAATAATTGTTTCTCATGTACCTCCTGAATCTCCCCCCCCACACAAGCTTCCACTCATGTCCCTGTGTTTTTGATTAGCCATTATTCCTGAATCGTTCCCCCACAGTCTACCTTGTTCATCCCATTCAGGAACCTGAAGCTCTGTTATCATATTGCCCTCTCTCTCTCTCTCTCTCTCTCTCTTCTGGTCTCCAGCGAATAAATATTCAGAGCCTGAAGCCAGTCTTTATAGGATCTGCCCAGACTGGGGTCACACTTAGAGGGGCTGGAAGCTGTTCAGAAGGAGTGACGTGTACCCCATCGAGGAGAGCACCAGGGTGCTGGGACTTAGAGTTGCACAACACCTAGGAGAACCTTAAAAGTAGAAAAGGGGGGGGCAGCACAGTTAAGGATAGGCACATCTACACAACTGAGGACATCTCTACTGTAGTAGAACAGGCAGGAGGGGGCAGTTCAGAGGGAGAAAGGCTGCAGTGGAACCAGTGCATAATTAAAATGCAGGCATATCAATAGAGCAGTGTGAGGGAGGAGTGGAAATTGGTGTCATATTTCTTTATGTTATGGCCAATTTTGTAGAACAGAGTTGATGCCTAGATTGTTAGTCAACTGCTATATGTGCGCTTACCTTTGTTGTGCTTTGATATGTGAAATGTCTATATTGTCTCCCGGTTACACCAGTTGCTCAAACTGTTATCCATTTTTACTATATCCTTAAATGCTATAGTATAATATGCACTTACTTTCACTTCTGATATGAAGTACATCGGAATGTTTCTCGAGTCACCTCAAATTGTTATCCATTTTAATTGTATCCCTAATATGTTGTACTCCTATATTGTACTGCATCATCACTGTTTTTTCCTGTTACATAGGTATTACTGAGCATATAAAGACATAAGTCCATTTAGCTCACCAATAATATATTAGGAATAACCTTGGATACTCTTGCTTATAAGGTTCATAGTCTTGCTATCCACAACTTCACAGGGCAAGATGTTCCAAATCTCAGTTACTCTTACATTAAACCAGTATTTTCTTTTATTGGTATTAAATCTATCTTTAACTAAGTAAAATGGGTGAGCTCTGGTGTTATACGGTTGATTCCTTGACACCAGGCCAAGTTGTTCCCACAATTGTACGTCAGTCAGCGCTCTATAAATCAGGCACATATCTCCCCTCAACCTGCGGAACTCCAGGGAATACATATCCAAATATTGCAGCCTTTGTTCATAGCTCTGGCCTTGGGTACCCTTTATCTTCCTTGTTGCCCTCCTCTGGACCCTCTCCAAGACTTTAATATTCCCTTTCTTACTTGGAGCCTAGAACTGCGCATAGTACTCCATGTGGGGACGCACCAGTGATGTATACAGGGGAATCAAGACCTCTTTATCCCTACTTTTTATATGCTTATGAATGCAGTGCTGTATACTACTTGCCTTTTTAACAACCTGACTGCACTGCATTCTAAAACTGAGGTCATTGCTTATACTTATACCTAAATCTTTTTCATCATGGACAACTCTAAGTGCATTGCCTCCCAATGTATATTTAAATTGTTTTATTTTCCAAAATGCATAATGTACACTTGTCTATATTAAATATGGATTTCTTCTGTATGGCCCATGTCTCTAGGTTAGTCAGGGTTGTTTGAAAAATATTCTGATCTTCTGAGTTATTGATAGGGTAACCAGGTCAGGTGTCATCCACAAATTTTGAAAGCCATACCCCTGACTGAACATGTGTTGATGAAATATATAAATTAAAAAGGCAAGGACCCAGAACAGAGCCCTGAGGTTTCCCGCTAGTCTCATTGACACATCCAGAATATTCACCCCTTATGCATACCCTCTGGCTTCTTCCATTTAACCATGACTCCACCCACCGAAGTATTATAGCAAGGAGTCCGAATTTGGTTAAAGCCTTAACCAGTTCCTCATGTGGGACTTTGTCAAACGCTTTGGCAAAGTCCAAGAGAATAACATCTACGGAGTTGCCTGTATCCATGGCTTTACTAACCTTGCTGTAAAACTCCAAAATATTTTTTTACATGACCTCCTGCTGGTAAACCTGTGCTATGTACTATCATTGTCTCCCGATGTGGTTAAGAAGTCTATGATGTAATCCTTGATGATGCCCTCTAGAATTTTCCCCAATACTGAAGTCAGGCTGATGGGCCTATAATTTTCAACCTCCTGCCTGGGTCCCTTCTTGTGAATCGGGACAACCACCGCCTGCCTCCATACCTGGGGAACCTCACCCTCGTCCAGAGATTTCTGGAACAGACAGGAGACCGAGCCAGCCAATAAATCTGACATTTCCTTAATTACCCTAGGGTGCACACCATCTGGCCCTGTTGATGTTGTAACCTCCTGGGTCGTGCCTGAAAATAGTTACTTTTGTGTCTAGTGCACTTACCAAGTCATCAAAAACTAAATGAATAAATAAAAAGAGCAGGGGGAAGTGCATCGGAAACAATAGTAAAGGAGTTCGGAGGCGTATTAATTGGGGAAAATGGCCAATACGGAGGAAGTGGGAGTGTGGAGGAGGATGTGTGCTAATGCAAGGAGTCTGAGAAACAAGACCTGTGACCTCTAAGCAATAATGGATTAGGCACAGCTGGACATGGAGGCTGCAGCTAAAATATGGGAATACAGTACCACAAGTGAGAGTTAAGGGTGCCAGGGTACAGAGTGTTCAGGAGGGATAGGGTACAGGGGAGATATGATGTAGTGACACTGTACATTAGGGATGGTATCAAGACTCAGAAATGCAATAGAAAGGGTTTTGTGGACAGAAGCAGTCTGCTTGTAAGTAATTGTGGTGGGGGGATCAGGGCCAGGGTAGTATACATGCCCAAACAAAGACAGTAGTAGACAGCGCAGCTTCAGTGAGCGGGTGCTCAATACGAGAGGTGCTAACCTCAAATTATCAGCAAGCAGACTTGAAAATGAGCACTCAGTAATGGGTATAAATCAAAAGCAAGGTATTTTATTTACAAGGAAAGATCCAAAACCCCTGCGCTTCGGCTTGATGCCTTCAATTTTGAAGGCACTGCTTCTGGCGCAGGGTTTTGGATAAGGAGGGCTGGGCAAAAGCAAATGTGATGCTGGGATACATAGAGAGGGGGAGCAGTAGCAGGAAAAGGGAAGTGATGCTGCCCTTGTACAGATTCTCGGTTCAGCTGTCCTAAGAGTACTGTGTGCAGTTTGGGAGCCAGCACTTGAAGGACAAAGAGAAACTGTAGTCGGTGCAATGGAGGGCAACCAAAATTATATAAAGATGGTAGGGGAAGTTGTATAGGTACAGGGTAGAAGACCTCGATATGTACGCATTGGAAGATAGGAAAGGAGAGACATGATAGAGACATTCAAGTACTGTACCTCCATGCGATAAACAAGGTGGATAGCAGGGAATTATTGACACCAAGTTGGAATACAGGCACTGGGGAAAACTCCACGAAGCTGGTGGGAAGGGAGGTTCAGAAAGGATGTTGAGAAGTAGTGCTTTGCAGAAAGAGTAGTAGAAAAATGGAACAGGCTTCCATAGGTTGTATGGGCTGAAACAGTAGGCAGGTTCAAAAGGGGGTGGGACAGACACAAGGGATGGGTGTGTGTGGGGCACCCTGGGGGTAGGGGAAATGACTACTAAACATAGAAACATAGAATTTGTCAGCAGAAAAGGACTGCTTGGCCCACCCAGTCTGCCCAGAAGTTCCCTGTCTGTGCTGTCTCTGCAGGCCCTACCTGGTCTCCAGTGACCCTCCCCCCTCCCTGATTATTTACCAGTATTCACCTCTGCCTATCCCATGCATGCTTGAAGCCCCTATACTGTTTTCGTACCTACTACCTCTGCTGGCAGACTGTTCCAGGCATCCACCACTCTTTCAGTGAAATAGTATTTCCTCACCTCCCTCTTAAACTTACCCCCTTCCAGCTTCATTGCATGTCCTCTTGCCCTGATACACTTCGATATTTGAAATAGGCTCCACTCCTGTACCCTGTTCACCCCCGTGAGGTACTTGCAGGTTTCTATCATGTCCACCCCTCTACCTTTTCTCCTCTAGAGTGTTCATGCCGAGATCACTCAGTCTCTTCTCATAGGGCTTCTCAGTTGCCCTCCTCTGGACTGCCTCCACCCTGTCTATGTCCTTTCTGAGGTGCTGCCTCCAGAACTGGACACAGTACTCCAGGTGGGGTTTCACCAGCAAACTATACAATGTAACACTCCTCCCTCCTCGTGCTGGTGATACGTCTCCCTGTTCACCCCAGCTTCCCACTAGCCCCACCTACTGTTATATCACTTTGCCCGACCTGGCCACTTTGAGGTTGTGGAAGGGTGATATTTCCTTGGAGAGCCTTTTTCTAATTTACATTTACAAGCCTGTTGCAGCAGCACCTTTACCCTTCTGTCTTCGTCTGTCCCCTTTGCTTCCCCCATCTAGAGACAGGCCACCTGTAGAATGGTCTATCTTTACATTTATCTTTTCATTTCAGGGTCTCCAGGAATCCGCTTGCAATACCCTCCCTTCTCCATAGTCAGTTACGCTCCGGCACGAACGTATGCACTGCCTGCTGCATGATCGTGCGCACTTTCCATCTCAGATGTGCGAGAGAGAGAGAGAGAGCGCTCATGAAATACCCCAAATGTAGAGAAAACTCCTTGGATTTGGCTGTAGAAACAGCCTAAAAGTGTTCCTTACTGTTTTTGTGGTACACTGTAGGCAGGACAGCTTAAAAGGGAAGGCACTCACTGCAGCACAGCTGTTCCATCTAGACGCTGCATTAATAAATAAATAGACAATAGTACGGAAAAGGACTTAGAACATGTTTAATAAATAAAGATAAGGACCCAGAAAAGCATGTTCCCCACAGACTGAAGGCTTATTGTCTTTAGGCTTTCATGGTGTTTATCTACCTGCAGTTATGAATACAGTTTTTACTAACTACAGTTTTGTATACAAATTAGTTATATACACTGACAGGTTGTTAAGAACAAAAGTGTAGAGATATATTATAACATTTGTACAGGGCTAGAAATCTTGCAAGTACCTGTTTAATTTTGTGCCCAGTTATTTCTTTTGTTTGGGGAGTGGTCCTGTAGCTTCCTGACTCTCTCATGCCTCAGTCTCCTATAGAGCCGGTCGGCCTCTGTGGTACTTGCTATATTGGACTGAGGACATGTGGGAGGAGCTAGAGCAGCAGATAACCACCCACAATAGTTCTATTTCTGTTTAGAATGATTAAAATTTGGTTTTAGTATCATTGTGAGAAGGGTTTTGATGTAACATCTCCTTACTTATGTTTCTCATTGAATTAGACGGTATTTTGGTAGAAATTATGCATTTTCAGAAAAAGAGGAGAAGCTTAGCTGCACCACCTGATTGTAGCCCTATTTAAAGGAAGGCCTTGGTAGAGTAAAAGCAGAAGAAGGCTCAGTAGAGCACCAGAGCCTAGTCGTGAGCAGATCTTAGGGCTCAGCAAAGGGGCTGACCGTATCTCGGACCCTAGTGCCTAGTGGTCACACATTGGATTACTGCTATTTTTTTATTTCTTTTGTTAGTTAAACCCTCATTTATTTCTTTGGTCGATATACAGTCCGCTGTTTATTTCCTTTTGTTTGCTGAATAAAAGCTAATTTGAGTTCCGTATCCTGGTGTCTGCCTCCATCAATTTCCACACCTCTACACGTGGTGACAGTGGTGGGATCCGTTGAGGCACTCCAACTGGTGAATTGACGTGGAGTATCGAACCAGGTACAGAAGAATCTAGTGGTGACCACAGAACCCAGCCTGAGCGGGGTTCAGACCCGCTGTATGGTGAACATCTTGCTGGAGCCCCTGTTGCCTGGGCTAGGAGATGTGCGGAGGAAAATGACCAAGAGAGGGTAAAGAAGAGGAGTCAGATGGTGCCACGGCTGCAGAACCAGAGAAGGTACCTGATGAACGACCCCAGGATGACATACAGGACCTATTACGATGGCTATGTATCTGGCAAATGGACATGTAGAGACGAAGAGAGGTGGAAGAGGAACAGAATGAGGCTCGATGGAATGACACCCTTCGTGCCATACAAGCCATGGAGGTATCCAGACCCAGTATACCCCAGGAGGTGGAAGGACCTAAAGACATTAAAATTACTAAATTAACTGAAGGGGATGACATTGAAGTCTACATCACCACCTTAGAGAGAGTGGCCAAAGCCTGCCGGTGGCCCAAGTATCAGTGGGTGGTACGTTTGGCTCCATATCTCTTGGGTAAGGCACAGTTGGCCTACAGCCACATAGGTGCAAGACATGTAAATGATTACGACTTTGTGCGGCAGGCCATACTCAAATGCTATGACATTAATGTAGAAATTTATTGTCAGAGATTTCGTACATTCTGGTTTAATGCCACTGACTCTCCCCAGGAAACATATACTCGTTTACATGGTTTATGTTATAAGTGATTGCAACCATCTACCAGATCGCTGGAGCAAAGTGATGTAATCAGTTATTCTGGAGCAATTTGTAAAGATTCTACCTCAGGATGTCCAGACGTGGGTAAAGGAACACCACCCGGAGACATCACTGAAAGCCATAGAACTGGCAGAGGACTATCTGACAGCCTGGTCAACAAGGACAAAATCTTGTACTGGCACTCGTGGACCCTTACCCATGGCGAGAAACACTAACCCTTCTTCTGTAAATGGTAAGACATCCATTACATCATCTACTGTGGTTAAGACTGGGAGACCATATAATACAGACATTATTTGTCATGGATGCCAGGAAAAGGGGCATATTGTTAGGCATTGTCCTAAAAGAAAGAAGGAGACAACACCTATAGCACTGGCTAGTTGGGGACATTATATGACTGTTGCTAATATAGGGGGAAATAATGTTTCTGCTTTATTAGACTCAGGCAGTCAGCAAACTTTGATACGGAAGACCTTGGTTCCAAAGACAGACACGGGGTAATATGGGTGTTACATGTATATGTGGAGATGTTCATTAATACCCCATAGAAAATACCACCCTAACTGTACAAGGCATGGAACAACACATGAAGGTGGGACTAGTACCAAACTTGCCTGTGCCTGTAGTTTTTGGCTGGGACTTTCCTGGGTTTGGCCTACTAATGACAACAACACCTAGCCTGAGTGCTGTTAACACCAAGGCACAGGCCCAACACCCTCAAGCAATGACACCCCAACATGTTTTTCCTTTTGAAGATGAACTATATGAACTGACAGGGAAAGACAAAGTCCAGAAGTAGGTGCCGAAAGGACAAAAAGGACTGGACTATTAATGTTATGGTTATGCCTGATTCAGTTGAGCAATATATAAATAATGTACAGTTCCAGAAGGAACAAAGTAATAACACCTTAATACCTTTTTTGTTCATTGGTGGTTAGTCCTGAAAGTGATACTACGTACCCCAGATTTATCATGAACAACAATTTGTTGTATAGAAAATGTAGGAATGCAGTTACTGGGGTTACTGTAGAACAACTAATGGTGCCCACATCTTCTAGGCAACAACTGATGTATATCGCACATGATATTCCCATGGCTAAGCACTTAGGAAGAGACAGAACTCTTAGTCAGCTACTGTATAGGTTTTTCTGGTCCGGCATTCACGACCAAGTAGCCGACTATTGCAAGTGTTGTGAGGAATGTCAAAAGGTAGCGTCTATCACCAAGAAGGAAAAAGTGCCATTACAACCCTTACCACTGGTTAAGACATCTTTTGAGAGGATAGCTATGGACATTGTGGGGCCTTTACCCAGAAGTAGTAAGGGGAATAGATTTATCTTGGTTTTGTGTGATTACACAACCAAGTACCCAGAGGCTATCCCCTTAAGAACAGTGACGGCCCCTAAGGTAGCAGAAGAACTCCTGAAGGTGTTTGGTAGAGTGGGGGTTCCCCGGGAGATACTTGCTGATAGAGGCAGTAATTTTAGATCAGCCCTGTTGACCCGTTTATACCAGTCCTTAGGGGTGTGGGCCCTGTACACGTCTCCCTACCACCCCCAGACAGATAAACTGGTAGAACGGTCCAACAAAACTATGAAGAAGATGTTACAAAAATATGTTCAGGATGAAGGGAAGACCTGGGTTGTGTATTTGCCTATGTTCATGTTTGCATATAGGGAAGTGCCCCTGATTTCTCTGGTTATTCACCCTTTGACTTACTTTTCGGAAAGAACCCCTGGGGACCCTTGGATATCATAAAAGAAAGATGGGAAGGAAAAAAGGGAACGAAAGGTACCCCTGCCATAACCTGTATCACCCAGCTCAGACAGATGTTGGCACGATACATACAGTGGGCACATCAGACAAACCAAGTAAAACAAAAAGAACAAAAGGAACATTATGATCAGGGTGTAGGTCAGAAAACATTTTTTCCCTAGGATAAGGTACTACTGTTATTGCCATCTACTGAGAGCAAATTGACAATGAAATGGCAAGACCCTTATCTGGTCCAGAGGCAAGTAGGGTCTGTTAATTATGAGATTGCATTTCCAGAAAAAAAGGAAGAAATGTCAGTTGTACCATGCTAACTTGTTAAGAAATGGATTGACCGCACCAACACAAATCCCTTACCCTCCCTTTTTGTACACCTTGAGAATCCAGCCTCAGAACTGGAACAGGCATATCAGAGACTGGAAGGTTCAAGGGGGGGGGGGGTATAAAGACCTGGATATCAAACCTGATTTAGACCCAGATCAGAAAGAAGCTTTGAGTCATTTGATAGAGAAGTTTCAGAGGACCTTTACTAGCACTCCAGGAAAGGCAGAGGTGGAGGAACATACGAGTCAAGTAAACCAAACTAGGCGCATTCAGCAGAAGCCCCTATCGGCTGCCAGAAGGGGTGAGGTAATTCAAGAGGTACAATGGATGCAGAAACTAGGGGTGATTGAGCCGTCCAATAGTTACTGAGGTTTCTCCATAGTTATTGTTAACAAAAAAGAAGGGGGGCATTAGGCTGTGCATTGATTTTCGTCGCCTCAGTGCAGTGTCCAAATTCGATGCTTATTCAATGCCCAGGATCAATGATATTATCGATCTGCTGGGAATTGCCCAATACATCAGTACCCTCAGTCTAACTAAGGGGTACTGGCAGATGCCCTTGAACCAATGGGATAGGGAGAAGACTGCTTTCAATACACCCTTAGGTCTTTTCCACTTTACAACTATGCCTTTTGGCCTGCATGGGGTGCCTGCCACCTTCCAGAGGTTCATGGACCGAATACTTAGGGAACATACAAACTATAGCACCGCTTATTTAGACAATGCTATAGTTTATAGCCCTACCTGGGAAACTCACCTGCAACACTTGAACCAGGTATTTGAGGCTATTTCCCAAGTAGGACTTAAAATAAATCCTCAGAAGTGCTTTCTGGCTAGAATGGAAACAAAATACCTAGGTTTCTGAATAGTACAGAAACAGGTGAAACCAGGTGTTGGGAAAGTTGATGCTGTAGCCAGTAGTCCCCGCTCCCTTATGAAAAGACATGTCAGATCTTTTCTAGGTTTGTCGGAATACTACAGATGATTTATCTCTCAGTTTGCCACAATAGCCACCCTCCTTACTTGGTTTACTTGGTTTTTTGGACAAAAGTAGGCCAGTGACCCATCGAGATTGTCCTCCATATTGGTGGATCATTCACCCAGGTCCCGTTTGTTCATCCAAATATCTAATTTGTTCTTAAATATTGATATATTTGTTGAATTAACAATGTCTTGTGGTAATTTGTTTCATAATCTGGGTGATCTAATAGTGAAGAAGTTTAATCTCTTATTGTTGTTTACTTTATGAATTTCTAATTGTCTGTCATGCAATCTTGGTACTGTTTTTCTTGTTGAATAAGTGATACCTCAAAGTTTCATTTGTTTGGGTGATTTAAGTATTTTATACAGTTGTAAAAGATCACTTCTGGTTCGTCTTCGCTCCAAGGAATGTAGTCCAGTTTTTTTTAATTTGGTGTTATACTCTAGATGGGTAAGATGTGGTATTAATCTGGTGGCTCGGTGTTGTACTTGTTCGATTTTATTTATGTCTTCCTTTAAGTAAGGGCTCCAAAATGGTGATCCATAATCAAGATATGGCCTTACGTGTGACCTGTACAGTGACAATAAGCATTCCTCTGTTTTAGAGATGAATGTTTTGTTAATTCTACGCAGTAAAGCATTTGTTTGATTAGTGATTTTTAAACAATGAGATGAGGATGTTAGTTTGTCGTTTACCATAATACCCAAATCTTTTTCTATAGAAGATGCCCTGACTATACTATTATTCAGATAGTATTTTTGTTTGGGGTTGTCTTTCCCAAAATGTAGTACAGCACATTTGGCTACATTAAAGTGCATCTTATTAGTACTGGCCCATTGCTCTATTAATAAGAGATCCAAGATCAAGTTATGACAATTAGTGGGGGTATTTACCATTCCTCCGAGTTTAGTATCATCGGCAAATTTAACCATTGTGTTGTATGGTGAGATATGCATGTCACTGATGAAAAGATTAAATAATACTGGACCCAGAACAGTGCCCTGTGAGACACCACTTGCCACGATACCCGTATCTGAGAGTACCCCATTCACTCTAACCCTCTGTGTTCTATCACACAACCAGTTATTAATCCAGGATATAATAGGAGCTGAAAAACCCAAGTTGATTTAGTTTATTAATCAAAACGCTATGTGATACTTTATCAAAGGCTTTACTGTAATCTAAGAGAATAACATCTGTAGGTATTTTACAATCTAAATTGGAACTAATATAATTATAGAAACTAATCAAATTTGTGGTACATGAGTAACCAGATCTAAAGCCATGTTGATATTCATCATTAATGTTTAACATAGGCATCTCTTTTTCAAGTTGGTGTTTGATAATTTTACCATTAGTTTACAGTATGGATGTTAGACTGATGGGTCTGTAATTTTCAATTTTGGAGTGAGAGCCTTGTTTAAAAATGGGTGTAACAGTAGCAGATGCCAGTCATTTGGGACTGAGATTCATGCAATGATTTCTTGAATATAACAGTCAGAGGAGAAATATTGAATCCTTGGTTTCTATAAGAAATCTGGAACTAATGTTATCTGGACCAGAGCTAGTATAATGTTTGAGAGTTTCAAAGACCCACTTGATATCTTGAAACAACGTTTCATATGCTTCAAATTTAAAATCCTCTGTAATAAAAGTGTTTTAATAAGTTCAGGCGTGAATACAGATCTGAGTATTTGTTCAGCTCAGAGCTGTTTCAATGTCAGATGTTATAGTCGAGTTATTACATACCAAAGGACCTATCATGTTGTTGTTACTTTTTTTACCGTTTAGGTAAGTATATAATGCCTTATGGTTATCTTTTGTGTGTACAATTTTAAATTCGAAATTATGTTTAGCTAACAAAATGGATTTCTTTAATTGTCTGACCACCTCTTTATATTTTGAAAGAATGCCAGTTATCTGATCCAATGAACACTTTTTTAGGGCTATAAATAATTTCTTTTTCTGTTTAATTAGAGTTTTAATATTACTGTTAAACCATGGGGGGATTTTCCCTTTATTATTATACTTAAATTTCTCAGGGACAAATTTTTCTTCTAGTTCCAACTTTAGTTTTTAGATAGATCCAAGCTGTTTCAGTATTCATTGGTTGCATTATTTGTTCCCAATCAAGAGATTTTATCTGCTGATTAATAGCTATAAAGTTTGCCCTGTTATATTGTTTTATTTTTAGTTTGTTCGTTTTAGGTAAGAGAGGTAGTTGAATGGAGAAAAAAAGAGATAGGTGGTCACTATTCCCTAAGGGGCTAAGTAATTGAATATCAGATATATGAGTCTCAGGGTTAGTTATGACTAAATCTAATATATTTTTCTCCCTGGTTGGTTGATTTACACATTGGATTAGTCCCAGATTAATTATGACTGACAAAAACTGTTCATCATGTTTGTTAGTTCCAGAAGGAGTATCCCAGCTTATATTGGGAAGGTTAAAGTCCCCCAGAATAAGAACCGGATCTTTATTGGCTAATTGAGAGATTTCACTACAGAGTTGTTTGGTTTGATCAATATCAGATGAAGGGGGACGATAACAAGTACCTACAAGAAGTTGATGGGTACTAGTGGGCCTAATATAGACCCAAATACTTTCAGAATGTATGATAGTTGATGATTCATAAGATGGAATGTCATCTCGAACATACAGACTAACCCCGCCACCTTTTTTTGTATCTATTCTGTTTTTAAAATAATGTTTAAAGCCAGGTATTTCTGTTCTCCACATTTTGGCCGTATTCTTCCATGTTTCAGTAATTGCTATTAGGGCTAGGTTTGAAGTTTTAGCAAAAATTTCAAGTTCAGCAAGTTTGGTGGTTGTAAGTGATCTAGCATTTAAAGAAAGGATGTTGAAGTTAGTCAGATGGGGTATACCTGGACAGTTTTTACAAGAAGTGGGTATACCCCCCCATATCCCCCTTTCCTATTAGTTTAAATGACTGTTTATGAAATTAGTTATCTTTCTTACCAATCTAACAAAGAAAAAATAACCCTACAACAGTCAAACGGACACCCGAGTGTGAGGAGGATTTTTGCACTAAAAAGGCTTATTTTATGTGCCTCTCTGGTCCTTAAAAGTCCAGATTTTAATTGTCGTTTTATAGTGCAAACAGATGCCTCCAATACTGGAATCGGAGCTGTCTTGTCTTAGAATTTTGAGGGAGAAGAACACCCCATTATCTATGTCAGCCGAAAGTTACATGAGAGGGAGACTAAGATACTCAAATATAGAAAAAGGACGTCTAGCTCTAAAATGGGCAATAGAAGCTTTAAAATTTTATTTGTGGGGTGTTGACTTTGAGGTATGGACAGATCATAACCCTTTGTGTTGGTTGCAAGCCATGAAGGATAAAACCCCCCGCATCATGCGGTGGTATATGTCTCTGCAACCTTACAGGTTCACTATTAAACGTAGATCTGGACCAACCAATGTGAATGCTGACTTTATGTCCCATTATGGTGCTGAACGAAATGCACCGACAGAATCAGACCTTGGGGTGAATCATGTGTAAGACATCAGAAACTAGTCTCTGATTCTTAATTATTTCATATATTTTTGTTTTTGTTAGGGACCCAGAGGTGGAGCTTCAGAGGGTGGGAGGGCTGGAGCTCCATCTCTCCCTTGGGGAGAGATCTGATCATTACTGTTTTGATTCTGGTTTAAATCCTTTACAGTAGCTGTAGGAAAAACCTACTGTTTTCCCCTTGAGTGGGGAGGAGTATGTGGAAGGGTGATATTTCCCTGGAGAGCCTTTTTCTAATTTACATTTACATGCCTGTTGCAACAGCACCTTTACCCTTCTGTCTTCCTCTGTCCCCTTTGCCTCCCCCATCTACAGGCAGGCCACCTGTAGAATGGTCTATCTTTAACTTTATCTTTTCATTTCAGGGTCTCCAGGAATCCGCTTGCAATACCTTCCCTTCTCCATAGTCAATTATGCTCCGGCACGAACGTGTGCATTGCCTGCTGCACGATCGTGCGCACCCCTCACATCGAATGTGCGAGAGAGAGAGAGAGCGAGTCGCACTCACAAAATACTCCAAATGCAGAGAAAACTCCTTGGATTTGGCTGTAGGAACAGCCTAAACGTGTTCCATGGTGTTTTTGTGGTAGACTGTAGGCAGGACAACTTAAAAGGGAAGTCGTTCGCTGCTGCTTCATGCACACTTCCAAAAGGCACTCACTGCAGCACGGCTGTTCCATTTAGATGCTGCATTAATAAATAAATAGACAATAGTAAGGAAAAGGACTTAGGACATGTTTAATAAATAGACAAGAACCCAGAAAAGCATGTTCCCCACAAACTAAAGATTTATTGTCTTTTGGTTTTCATGGTGTTTATCTACCTGCAATTATGAATACAGTGTTTACTAACTACAGATCTTACTTTGAGAGGGTTCCTTCAGTAGGTCATCACATATAGGACTGGAGCCACCTGGCGTCAGGCCGCACGGCAGACTTTTCTGGAAATACCTGATGGGGACCGCCCACCGGACGTCACATGACTGACGTCATCATGACTGTGTATAGTGGGCGGTCCCCACTCCCGCCCACCAGTTCTTTCCCGCCGTTCCCTCGTGTCAGTTGCATTTCAGACTTCCATTAGTGATCATCGTGCAAGTTGCTTGTGCGTTTTTTCCTTGCCTTTTTGTGTCTTTATTCCTTGATGTCTTCACTCAAGAAGAAGTGCTCGTCTTGTGGCATGCAGATCCCGCACAAAGACAGTCACCTCAAGTGCATCCTCTGTTTAGGCCCGGACCATCCTATTTCCTCCTACCCTGAGTGCCAGACCTTCAACCAGTCCACAAAGAAAAGGAGATGGCAGAATTTGGAGGCCCATCTTTTAAAAGCCTGCCTGGCTTCCCTTGAAAAGAAGATGTATCGGTTAAGAGAGTCTTCGGCTGAAAAATCTTCTCCTTCCAAGGAGCATAAGGAGAAATCCAGGGAGCAGGAGTGCACCATGGACAACTCACGGCCCTCGATGAGCGAGGCCCAGCCGCCACCCAGAAAATCAGATGGTAAGTCTGGTAAAACCGTAGCAGGTCAGCCAGTCGTCAGCTCCTCCGACAACCGCAACGCCACAGCCGATAAGTCAGCCCCTGGCTCTTCTGGGGTTCGTGCGGCGGCCAGTAAGTCGACTACCCCAGCTGTGGGTACTCGCCCGGCACCGGTCGATAAGCTGGTTGGGGGCTCCTCGCCCGACTCCACCCGCTAAGACGGCCGTTCTGGTGATCGCGGGTGTGGTTCCCGTGAGAATTTCGCAACCTCACCAATGTCCGGCCGGAACCAGAGAGAAAGTCCCTCTCGTTCCTCTTCCTTCATCCGTTCCTCTCCTCTCCGGCAGTGATAGCGGAGAACCCCTTGACATTGTTGAAGCTTCGGGGTCATCCCCACATTCCCCTCTCGGGGGCAAGGAGAAGGAGGCTCCTCCTCAGCCAGCAGGCCTTATCGTGGAGGCCCCTCCTCTGCCTTCGGATGGGATTCCAGCGCCCCCTCTGACACCGGACATCCCGACGACAGTCCCGCAGCTTGGACCTTTCGACTGGCCTCAGCCTCTGGCCCCTTCGTCCGGTCCCGATGCTGGATCAGGTCATGCCAGTTCCAACGTTGGTTCCCCTGACATGGGCTGTCCCAATGCCAGAATCCCAGCTGTTATATACTGCGGCGGGGCCAACGTGGGTACCCTCGACGTCAGATCTGTCGACGGAGATTTACTTTCGACCCCGAACTTTCCCAAATTACCCACAGGGGCTTCCCGGGGACCACTTCCTGGTGGGTCCCCCTCTGGACTGGAGTCATTTCGGACTGTTTTACCCTGGGTTTAATCCCTACTGTTCTTATCAGGGATTCCAGGGTTATTATCCTCCACCAGTAATGCCACCTCCTCCTCTCCCCCTCAGCCTCTGCCTACTCCACCACCCCTCCTCCTCCTCCGGTTGTTCTGGATTTCAAGGCTCTGATTCAGTCTTTGTGGCAGGGGGCACAGTCGGAGTTGGTCTCGGACCTGGAGACTAGGCTCCCACTCCTGCGGTCTCCCAGGTCCCCTTCCCCGAGCAGTTCTTCCACAGCTACTATCCATGTTTCGGGGTAGACTCGACAGGATGTTTCCCTTCCCAATACCCAACACCTTCCTGTCGAGGAGGTGGACGATGACGATAGCTCAGAGGGGGCTGACGATTCTTCAGAGGAGGTCCCGGAGGAGCCCGAGGGCCCAAAAGGCAATGTTTCCTTGAAATCTCCACCAGAGGACCCTGCCTTTTTGGGCCTTCTGAGGTCCATGAAGGATTACTTCAACTGGGAGTCTGAGGATCAGGACCCTATGAGACAGAGGCTCGCGGAGCACCTTGACTAGAGTCTCTGTCCCCGGACCCCATTCTTGCTTGGATTGCACCTCACCACTACCATCTGACAGATGCCTCATTCTCTCTGAGATGTCCCCAAATGTGTAGACAGACTTTACCGGGCGGCGAAGGATTCCCCGTTCCTGAAGGCACATCCCAAGGCTGACTCTGTGGTCATCTCTGTGGCTCATGACCGCTCCTCAGTGCCAAAGCACATGAGCACCACTCCTCCGGACAAAGAGTCGAGGCAGATAGACCAGTTCAGGAGAAAAATGTATTCATTGGCCACATGCGCCTTCCAGTCCCTGAATTATGTGGCCCACATGGTGTCCCACCAAAAGTTGCCTTGGCCAGGCTAGAAGTGCGAGTCCAGTCCATGGATCCCTCGCCCCCTGAAGGAGGAACTTGCCAAGGATCTTTGCCTCCCCAAAGTCTTGTGTAGGCACACCTTACGCTGCATAGCTCCATGGATTCAGTGGCACTTACCTTGGCAACTGCTGTTGCCCTTAGATGTACTCAGGCTTAGCCTCTCTGGACTTGCCAACGAGGTCCAGTCAGTGATTCAGGACGCCCCCTTTATGGGCTCGGTGCTGTTTGTTGGGGACACGAAGGACATTATCACAGACCTACAGGGCAGGGGCCTTGCCCTTAGTTCTGTGCAGTCCGTGTACCGATTGGGCTCTCAGCAGCAGCAGCCCTTTTGGAAGAGGACCTGGAGGCAGAGAAAGAATGCCCCGGCGTGCTGCCAAGGGAAGCGTAAGGCCATGGGTACAGCCACCCCTCCTGCCTCCAAAAACCAGAGATGTTCAGGGGGTCCTCCCCCTGAACGCACCGCCACTTCTTGACTTCCCATCTCCACTGCCTCCTCAGTCTCTCAATGGGAAGCAAGTGAGGGGGAGGTTCGCCCGCCACTCGCAGGAGTGGAGGGCGATTACCTCCGACGAATGGGTCCTGCAGCTAGTGTCCATCAGACACACCATAGAGTTTCTGGAAATTCCCCTGGAAACTCCACCAGAGAAGTCCTCCTACTCGCGGGACCAGGCCCTCCTCATTCGCGAAGTGGTAAACTCACTCTTGCTCAATGAAGCAATAGAGCATGTTCCCCTAGGGCAAAGTGGAAAGGGGTTTTACTCCCACTTTTTCCTGGTTCCAGAAAAGTCAGGGGACTTCAGACCTATACTCGACTTAAGCCAACTAAATCAGTTTGTGGAGTACAAAAAATTTCGGATGCTGTCCCTCCAGAGCCTCCTTCCACTACTTATGGAGAACCACTGGCTCTGTGCTCTGGATATGCAGGATGCCTACCTACGCATCCCTATCTTGCCCAGCTACTGCCGGTTCCTGCGCTTTTGGTTCCAGGGGGAGCACTTTCAGTTTTGAGTGCTCCCTTTTGGTCCGTCTTCGGCACCATGGGTCTTTACCAAGTGCCTGGCGATGGTCGCGGCCTTTTTGCGCCGCAGGGGTATTGCAGTTTTCCCTTACTTGGACGACTGGCTGATTTCAGCCCTGTCCAGGGATTCTTTGCTAGAGGCTCTTTCCTTCACCCTGGACCTCTTCCTCAGACTAGGGATTACAGGCGACGTTCCCAAGTCTTCCCTTATCCCTGCCCATAGACTCTAGTTCATTGGGGCAGTCTTGGATACGGTCCAGTGCAGAGCCTTTCTTCCTCCAGACAGGGTGGAGACCATTCTCTGTCAGGCCTCCAAAGTGGCTTCTCTCAGGACCATCCCAGCTCGAGAGGTCCTGCGCCTTTCTGGGTCTGATGGCAGCCTCCATCACGACCGTTCCCCTGGCAAGGCTCCACGTGAGAGTCACTAAATGGTCCTTGCGGGTGCAGTGGGATCAGCCCCTGGATGACCTGGACCATTCGGTACTGGTCTCCTTGGTGGTTCAGAAGGAGTTGCATTGGTTGATGGATCCTCACAATCTTTCTTTGGTGCTTCCCTTCCGGAGCCCAGCACTCTTAGCTTCTCTCACCACAGATGCCTCGAGCATGGGGTGGGAGCACATCTAGAGGAGCACAAAGCCCAGGGACTATGGTCCAGCTTGGAGACTTCCTTGCATATAAGTGTTCTGGAGATGAGGGTGGTACTGTATCCTTTACAGGCCTTCCAATCCCTCCTTCCCAAGGGATCACTGCTAATCCAAACGGACATGTCAGCGGTTTGGTATATTAACAAACAAGGAGGAACCTGGTCATATCCCCTTTACCTGGAAGCAACGCAGGTGTGGAACTGGGCAGTCCAGCACCATCTGGTCCTAGTGGCCATGCACGTTCCGGGTCTTTTAAACGTCCTGGCGGACAGTCTCAGCTGGTCTCGGACTCTAGCTCACTAGTGGGAACTTCATCAGGAAGTGGCGTAATCCATCTTCCTACGTTGGGGCATCTGGAAATGGACCTCTTCACCTCCGAATCCAACGCAAAGCTTCCCAACTTTTGCTCAATCATTCCAGGGCACGGTTCTTTTTGGAACGACGCATTGTCTCTCTCTTGGACAGGGAGATTTTTGTATGCCTTCCCTCCATTTCCCATTCTACAGTGGGTCCTTCTCAAGCTTCAGGCGGAGAGGGCAAAGATGATCCTCATCGCTTCTCTCTGGCTGAGACAGATCTGGTTCCCACTGCTGCAACAGCTCTCCAGGGAACTACCAGTTCCACTTCCAGTGACTCACGACCTCCTGACTCAAGATCAGGGTCGATTGTTACATCTGGGGCTCAGGACCCTGCATCTTCATGCATGGCTCCTGCAGACATACCGATCTCTCGCTTCGGGGTCTCCTCCTGGGTTGCTCAATTCCTCACTGAGGCCAGAAAACCGTCCACTCGTTCCACTTATGCCATGAAGTGGAAGCGGTTTTCCATCTGGGCAACCGCTAAGGGTTGGAACCCCTTCTCTTGTTCTGCCCCGCAAGTCATGGAATACCTCCTTCATTTGTCAGACCCCAGTCTTTCGTACTCTTCCTTAAAGGTCCACGTATCAGCTATCTTGGCATACCACGAGCTTGTGGATGATAAACCCGTGGCTCAGTTGGAGGTCTCAAAAACCTTTCTGAAAGGGATTCTCCATCTGAAAACCCCCGTCCGCAGCCCAGCTCCTCCTTGGGACTTGAACTTCGTCTTGGAAAAGCTCACCCTTCCGCCTTTCGAGCCGGCTATGAGCTGTGATTTATGCTTCCTTTCCAATCAGTAGAGCTTCCTGTGTATTACCCATCCCCCTCTAATAAAGGTGAGGCACTCCTCCATACGATGGATGTTCATCGAATTCTCCAGTGCTACACTCACCGGACCAAAGAATTCTGTAACTGTGACCAGCTGTTCATTTCCTTTTCCCCTAGATTGAAGGGCAAACCGGTTTCTAAGCAGGGCCTGTCCAAATGTTTAGGCAACTGCATTAGGTTCTGTTACCAGAAGTACGAAAAACCTCTGCCGGGTCCCATTAGAGGTCATTCTACTAGGGGCATGGCCACCTCCACAGCTTTCTTGTGTAATGTTTCTGTGGCAGATATTTGCGCCGCTGCTACTTGGAGTTCTGTCCATACCTTTACCAAACATTACAGTCTGGACATAGCTTCTAGGCGGAGGGCTGGCTTCAGCCAAGCCATCTTGCAGGGCCTTCTGTCCTAGGCTGGGTCCATTATGTATTCCAGTTTTTTCTGTTGGAGTTAGTTCTCCCCCTCCCTAGTTTGTCTCTGCCTCTCCTTGGAGGGACTGCTTGGGACTCTGTCCTATATGTGGTGACCTACTGAAGGAACCCTCTTGAAGTAAGATAGTACAGTTACATAGGAACTTACAGTAACAGTAGATCATTTGTGTTTTGCAGGACTCCAAATCCTGTTTGCTCCTGCTGGCAGGCCTCTTCCTGGCTCCAGCAGGAGGGTTGGGCGGCGTGGGGACCGCCATACTACAGTCAGGTATTGCTAGAAAAGTCTGCCGTACGGCCCGACGCCAGTCCTATATGTGATGACCTACTGAAGGAACCTCTCTCAAAGATCTACTATTATGGTAAGTTCCTAAGTAACTGTACTTTTTGTATACAAATTAGTTATATACACAGGCAGGTTGTTAAGAATAAAAGTGTAGAGATATATTATAACATTTGTACAGGGCTAGAAATCTTGCAAGTACCCATTTCATTTTGTGCCCAGTTATTTCTTGTGTTTGGGGAGTGGTCCTGTGGCTTTCTGACTGTCTCATGCCTCAGTCTCCTATAGAGCCAGCCAGCCTCTGTGATACTTGCTATATTGGACTTAGGACATGTGGGAGGAGCTAGAGCAGCAGAGAACCAACCAACCACAATAAATAGTTCTATGTCTGTTTAGAAGAGTTTTGACGTAACATCTCCTTCCTTATGTTCCTCATTGAATTAGATGGTATTTTGGTTAGAAATGATGCATTTTCATAAAAAGAAGAGAAGCTTAGCTGCACGGCCTGATTGTAGCCCTATTTAAAGGAAGGCCTTGGTAGAGTAAAAGCAGAAGAAGGCTCAGTAGGCACTAGAGCCTAGTCGTGAGCAGATCTTAGAGCGCAGCAAAGGGGCTGACCCTGTCTCGGACCCTAGTGCCTTCTAGTGGTCACACATTGGATTACTGCTACTTTTTTATTTCTTTTGTTAGTTAAACTGTCAGGAACTGTCCTCAGATGGTATACATCATTCCTCACTGGAAGAACTCAGAGAGTGGTATCTGGGGTGTTTTCATCAGACCCAGTTTCTCTGTCTTGTGGGGTCCCTCAGGGTTCAGTTTTGTCGCCCATGTTGTTCACAGTGTACATGGTGCCCCAAGGAGACATTGTAAGAAGGTATGGGCTGAGGTTTCATTGCTATGCCGATGATACCCAGCTCTACCTTTCTTTTGTGCCCGACCACGATAGAGCTCTCTCAGGCTTTAATAGCTGTCTCAAAGAAATCCAGGAGTGGATGGATTCAAGCTGGGTGAAGTTGAACTCCGGTAAGACTGAGGTGTTGGTTGTGGATCCTGGTCACTGGACAGGGGGTTCGGGGGGTGGTTTGCCCTTTGGACTTGTTCTCGGGGGGTGCTTCTCTCCTAACCTCTGACCAGGTGCGAAACCTGGGGTAATTTTTGATGAAGGGTTGACCCTGCATTCGCAGGTGTCGGCTGTCGTCAAATCTTCCTTTTACCATCTAAGG
This sequence comes from Neoceratodus forsteri, assembly GCA_016271365.2. NCBI lineage: Eukaryota > Metazoa > Chordata > Ceratodontiformes > Ceratodontidae > Neoceratodus > Neoceratodus forsteri. Next base: position 989,095,605 of record CM028132.1, read on the forward strand.
AATATCTCCAAGGTTAAACATCTCGTTTTGTCCAGCAACCTTCCTGTTTTGGTCCACGCCGTTGTGTCCTCATGCTTAGGTTATTGCAACTCACTATACCTAGAGCTTTCTGGGGTGGAAATCCACCGCTTGCAGCTGGTGCAGAATGCAGCGGCCCGGCTTCTGACAGGATCTTTTCGGTCCTGTCATATTACGCCAGTGCTGCATGAACTGCACTGGCTGCCAGTACAGTGGCGGATCACCTTTAAAGTTGGCTTGCTGACTTTCAAAGCCCTACATGTACTGGACCCGGACTACGTGAAAGAGCTCCTGGTCCCTTATTGCCCCGGGCAGTCGCTCCGCTCAGCTGGCGAGGGGTTGCTACAGATTCCTAAGGTACGCTTGAAATCTTCGGGGACCAGATCATTTATGTTCGTGGCTCCCCCACTCTGGAATTCTCTACGCCGTCAGTTATGGGAGTGCACAACTGTGGAGGGTTTTAAGTTGGCCTTAAAGACTTTCTTATGGTATCAGGCATATGGTGAATAATTCATTGTTTAATGTTATTTTATGATGTGTGATTTTATGACTGTTTTATCCAAACTTGGTTTTGATTTTAATTTGTATGGCACCTTGACTTTTGAAAGGCGCCTAAAAAATAGATATTATTTATTATTATAAACCCTCTTTTATTTATTTGATCGATATACAGCCTGCTGTTCATTTCCTTTTGTTTGCTGAATAAAAGCTGATTTGAGTTCTGTATCCTGGTGTCTGCCTTCATCAATTTTCACACCTCTACAGAGGTCATCAGTATTATAACTCATGAGGTCTCTTTCCTGGTTAGTTACCATCAGTGCCTCCCCTACCCCACCCAATTTTATAATCAGTTCCATGTTTCTATGCCCTAGGTGCATGATTTTGCATTTCTTTGGCACTGAGCCCCAGTTTTTTTATTTTTTTTATTTCATAGTTCGGAAATAACCTCTGAGTACAAGACTCTTACAAAGGTTCCACGTCATGGATACAGGGAAGACAAATATAAACAATTATTACAGTAATTATGGAAACAAACAGGAGACTGTACATGGTTATGCATAATTACGAAATAATAGTGACGCATGTTGCTTGGAAGATTACTATCCAGTTCTAGTGTAGAGTAGCCCTGGTCCTTGTCGAATGTAGTGGTAAACAGCACTCACTCTAATGAGGGGAAAGTGACCAGCGGGGTGTCCCAGGGCTCAGTACTAGGACTGGTCCTCTGCCATACCCTTGACCACTCCTCAAGGTTTATAAGGTCCCTACTCATTCTCTCCACCCCTTCCTGAGTATCCACATTATTACAGATTTTGATGTAATCTGTAAAAAGGGAGACCTTCCCTTGCAGATGTTCTGCAATGTAATTTATGAAGACATTGAAAAGGATCAGTCCTAGTACTGAGCCCTAGGACACCCCGCTGGTCACGCTCCCCTCATTAGAGTGAGTGCTGATTACCACTACCCTCAGTCATCTGTCTAGTAACCAGATTTTTTTTTTTACCCAGTTCTGTCCATTTTCTTTATCAGTCTGCCATGTGGCACGGTGCTGAAAGTCTTGCTGAAGTCCAAGTAGGCCATGTCCACTGCCCTTCTTTGATCTGTTTCCCTGGTCACCCAGTCCAAGACATCAATCAGATTTGTCTGGCATGCCCCCCATGCATGAATCCATGCTGCCTTTGGTCTTGCAACTCACTGGATTCAAGATATTCCACTAGCCTTCCTTTTAACAGGGTTTCCATTAACTCCCCCTCCACTGATGTGTGACTGACTGGTCTATAGCTGTTAGCCTCTTCCCAGCTTCTGCTCTTATGGAGGGGGCCTATGTAATCTCTCCTCTAGTCCTCTGGAACCACTCCTGTTTCCAGTGAATTATTGAGT